>JALPQD010000186.1:1189527-1622027 GCA_023101885.1 Typhlomys cinereus | reverse complement strand
AGCATTAACACATTGATAAGCTCAAATTTTATGCAACGTTTTAAGTATATACAAAAAGCAACTTGTCATTCTTAATTTATAGTGGAGGGGAAGAGAAAAGACTAGAAAAATAAATTCTGGAGTAAGCTAAGAAACCTAATATCAACAAGTGCATACCACACCATGACTGCAAGCCAATCAGATAACTTTCTCAAACACCATTATCTCCAACTATTTATTGCTTGAAAAATCAAATCATCCTTTGCTTTTCTACAGTTATTCTATTGAGTGGCTTTGAGGATAAGTGAGAAAGGATTCTAACCTCTGGTTTTTAAATAATTAGCAGGGCTTGTTTAAATTTGGGTTAAAGTTGCCAGGCAAAAACTTGATATCATGTCATGGAACTGTTCATTCCATTCTTACCTGAGCACCCTCACTGTATGCTGGGTGAGATGCAGAAAAAGAGAAAGGGGGGGGTCAGATGTTCCCTGGGGAATTCACAAACTGTGATCTCATTTCATTCCCTTTTCAAATCACCCTCAGCAGCCAGTGGCACCATTATGGATTCATCGCTATGAACTGGCTCATGAGGTGCCTTCCTTGCCTGTTCACATCTCAGCCTCCATCCAGCCACATGAGGACGCGGGGTTCTCCCAAAAGCTGTGACCAGGAGCCAAGGACAGAAACAGTTAACCTCATCCATCTGATGGAGATGTTGGGATGGTCAGCTCGTACCCTGGCCCAAATGGGGAAAAGCTTAAAAACATGAGAGTCTCTCCCCTCCCCCCTGGATCCAACAGTTCCACGACTGGATCCCTCCCACTTACAGCACAGTGACTTCTGGGAGAAGTAGAGAAAGTTGAGGCGGGGACGGTGAGCTCCTTCCAGAGGGTCTTTGGACAAGGCTGTCCCAGAAAGAGAAAAGCCTGACAATTCTATCACTGGCAGCCTTGAGGGTCCCTTAGGCACTTAACAATATAAAGAGAAGGGAAACGCGGAGTGACCGGAAAGAAGCCGGTTCACTTAACGAATGTGGACAAGCTATATTTCCTCCAAGTGTTCCATTAGCCACGTTTTGTCCCTTGGCTTATGTAAAAACATCGTACTATATAAGTGCCTACGTTTGGACAGGCAGATAATTAAGATAGAGGTTTAATGACCATTTGGCTTACTAAGTTATGACATTTCCTATACAAACTCAGGGGCTTATTTCCTCCCTAATTCATTTGATAACTTGCCTGGACGGTAATATGAGTTGTGTGTTTTAAGATATTATTTGTTTAGCCTAGGGGTAATGTAAATTCTAAAACTTAAAAGCTACAACTCTAACGATCTGGATAATAACTCCATATTTACCCAGGGCCAACTTAATGCCCTTTTTATATTTTGTTTTCTCTACATTTTTGACTACAGCATAGGGAAGGGGATATCCAAAGAGACCCCCAATGAGCGATTTTATGTACACAGCATCTACCCGCCCCCTGTGTGAGTTTTCCCCCCCTCCGCCTACCACTGAATCCATTCTGTATACTCAACATTTGAAAGTAGTTTTCTGTTTTACATTTTCTTAATTCTAATTAAACAAATCTTAATCTTGACTTTAATGGCTGCAATTATGATACTTCATTATGTTAAATGTTAGTTGCAACATAAGAATAAATTGTATAAACAGTTTAGCTGCAATTGCACGGTGTCTAACTGTACATTACTCATTAACAAGATGTGGGTAGCGGCAATTATAACATTTCCTCCTAATGTCCCCATTTATTGAGTCACAGCGGCAAGTCCCCTTTCACATCGCTCGCTGATTGACGACAGAGCTGTGTGTTCACGGTGAAACAGGCACCGGAACCCGCTGTGTGCCTCCAACTCGGATCGATGAAAGTACACATTAGCTCTTAGCCTTGCAGGCCGGAGTTCTTGAAGGTCAAAATAGCCATAAGCATCACTGTAGGGTACAAACATCATTTCACAAACTGTGAGCAAAAACAACACAACCCGCTTGGCAGTTTGATTATTGTTTATAGATACAGCAAGCCAAGAATTAAAGCATAGCCTTGGGGCGGCGTAATTATTTACAGCTGAAGACTCTACCATGATTAGCGTTCCCCTAATTGCTTGAAGTCATATCAATGTTAGTTGATTTAACACATTTTTTTATAACATGCATGGAAATTGGTTCCTCTGCATATGGAGTGTCAGCGTAGCTGGTGGATGGTCTCTTAATTTATCAACGTTTATTTTTTTTTCTTCTAATTGTTCTGTTGTGGTTTTGATTTTGATTCTTTTTTTCTTTTCCTTCTAGGGACCATATTCTGCCCCCTTTACCACGAGGAGAGAGGAGAATCAAATCTGTGCTTGGGTGTGTTTTCTCTGTCTCAGTTCCAACAATTCCACGTGGTTTTGCTTCTTTTTTCCATTTAATTTAAAGGCCTAAAACAATGTCTTGTGTTAGAAGTGATCCAAGCTTTCCTCTGGGCGCTTGCCCATGGCTTTACCTTGAGTGTCAGCCTCAGCTTCTCTTCCTGATGCTGTGATAAAAAAAAAACCCGACAACAGCAACTTAAGGAAGAAACAGTTTGTTCTGGCCTGTGGTCCCACAGTACTATGTGTCATGGCGGGAAGTCAAGGCAGTGGGGACTCCATCCGGCTTCAGGAAGCAGAGAGAAGGAAAAGTACACACTAAGCTCATCTTCTCCTTTTTCTGCAATCCAGGGTCCCAGTCCTTAGAATGTTCCCACCTGCATTGGGTGGTCTTCCCACCTCCGTTAAACGAGTCAAGATAATTCCCCAGAGGTGGGCCCAGAGGCTTATGTCCTAGGCAATCCTGGATCTCCCAGGCTGACAGTTAAGATTAGCCCTCAGGATATCTGCACAGCACCTTGCGGGTAATCCCACTCTTTGGTAATGCCCAAGTCTTGCCAGGTTCCAGGTCTTGATCAACCCATCAGCTCCTCTATAGATGCATAAGGAAAAACGACATTGGATAAATGAAGGAGATGGAAATCTACAGTCATGCTGAGGAGGAAGAAAAGTTCAACAGTGGGGTTTGGAATTTACAAGTCTAAAATGAAGTATTACTCGGTTTTCACATACTCTTTACACCACTGTTCTTCTTTGTCCTTGCAATATTTTTACTACCTACAGATGGCGACACTTATGCTGTCTCCTTGGGAAGTGTCCCTTATTCCAGGGGCCAGAAGGACCCCTGGGAAGAATTTGAACTTGAAGTTCACAATGTCCAAGGCTTTCAACACCAGAAAAGGTCTCAGTGATCACTCAATTTCTACCATGCACTGTATCCAAGGGAAATTAGGCCCCAAGACATTAAGTAGAACGCTCAACTTGATGACATGGTAGGTCTCCATTCATCTGAGAAAACCAAGAAACTCATTCAAAAATAATAAACTGAGCCAAATTGAAAACATACAAGATAAGCGCTCAAGATCAACACTCATATCGAATAGACAGGCCTCCATTCTAAAGGCTTTGAAAATCCCAGCGAGTTATACGTGTGTCAACCCAAATCCAAGCATCTATATTTTGTTTCATTCCCTCACAATGAACGGGCCTCCAAAATGTTATGCTAAAAAAAAAAGCTAAGAAAATAGAAATGTTTATAAAAATACTTCCCAAAGGGAAATCTCAATTTAGTGGTTAAAGTATGTTTTTACAAAATTGACCACCACTTACAGATATAAGACTTCTTGACCCTATCTGAGAAGCCGGCTAATGAGACTTATTGTTTAGAAGTCTGCGAAACCAGATCCCGTAGCCCATGGTGGGGGTCACGCAGGTTCCCCAGAGACCAAGGAAACTAAGCCGTGGTTGTTGACCTGCTGGAAGTCACCACATTACTTAACACCCGTGATCTTATCTGGAGGACATATGATAGACATGGTCTCTAAGGAGTCCATGGACGATTTTGTTTTATCAGAGGGAATATCATTTAACCATTCTCGTCACTTTATGAGCCCTTCACGAGAGTCTTGCCGAATGGAAGAAGATGTAGAAAACTTGGGGGAAAAATTGTCAAGTTAATTTATTTTAGATTGCCTTTCCCAAGGTGGGTTGCTTCTGGAGACTCAAATGGCCTCCGTCCCAGCTACCTGACACGGGCATCCTGTGAAGCTAGAAAGAGGGAGAGAAGTGGAGATGCCCGAAGCACTCCTTGTTACATGGCTTCCCCTCCTGACGGCTGAAGCTCGCCTTCTTTCCAGGCAAATGCCGTCTTAAATCTGGCATGAAAGGGTAGTTTTATAAGGGCTGGGGAGATGGCTTAGAGGTTCAAACCTTTGCCTAGAAAGCCAAAGGACATGAGTTCCCATCTCCAGATCCCACAGAAAAATGCCTGGCAGATACGGAGGCAGTTTGCAATTCTGGTCCCCAAAGGCAGAGGCTGGGAAACCCCAGAACAAAGCAATAAGGAGATAAGAAATCTAGAATGATTCCTAATCTCACCCTTGGGCCTCCACAGGCACACATACATGTGTGTTCTATTACACACACACACACACACACACACACACACACACACACATACACATACATATATTACTTATTCGAAGTATACTTATAAGGGCTTACATGTATTTATATACCTTTATATGTGTGTAAATACGTCTATATTTATTTGTAACTGCATATTGATCAAAGTGCACTAGATAGAGAAAAAGCAGTAAGTCAACCTAAATGCTTTCAAATTTGGTGTTTCCAATAAAACATTGAAGAAAGTTTTTTTTTAAGAGCCACTCCCCATTTTTCACCAAAGATGACACCAAGTGTCTCCCTTTCACCTTCCCTGCCCCTACTCCCCCCAAATCCCCGCGCTTCACTTTACCTAAAGGTCGGGTGGTCTTAGCACCATGTTCCCCCTGGATGATTCAACCTTCACCTTGGGAGTTGTGTGGCACGGTGGTTTTCTGGGTGTCGTTGGCTACAACCACCTGTGCTTTGCTCCAGTTGGTTCAGGTGAGAACACGCATCCACATGCATTCTCTCGTGGTGGGGTTGGGTAAATGAGATAAAGCTGCCTAAATTCATCCCCTGTAAAACTGCATCCTCCTGTAGAACCAGTGGCTAAGAAACATTGTTCGCTGCCAGGAAGGTTTGGTGCTGCTTCTGGTGCTGCTGAAAGATTGCTATTGCCTTGTTTTATTTTACTCTGTGTGTGTGTGTGTGTGTGTGTGTGTGTGTGTGTGTGTGTTGGTTAGAGGACAAGTTTGTGGAGTCACATCTCTTTGTCCACCTTTACTTGAGTTCATAGATTGAATTCAAATTATCCAGCATACACAGCAAGATCTTTCCCCTGCCTCGCTCCCCCCCATTTCTGCCTCCCACCTTTGTACTCCCTCTGAGGCATCTGGCCCAAAGCTTGCTTTTCTGTAAATCCCATCTTCCATATAAATGCTTCCTTTAAGGAAATGTACATGCCTTTAGGTAGAAATAAAAACGTACATCGTAGTCTGCCTCATAGAATCAAATGCTGAAGATTCATGAAATAATTCTTTACTTTTAAGCTGTGTTGAAAGACCCCTCATCAAAGAGTGATGGCCTTACGGTAATGTGTCTGCTGCCGTTAAAATCAAAGGGCAGGTTTCTCGATCCCTTCTCCAGCTCAACTTCTTTCTGAAGGACCCTGAACTCAGACCAGGAGGGGGCCCCCGGTAGTGGATCAGGGTAGAAGAAACTGGTCTTGGGATCTCCCAGGTTACAGCATCTGCTGAGCGGATATCATCTACAGATGATGGCAGGCAGAGGTGAAGAGGTGAAAGGCCAAACGCTGGAAGAGAGATGAATGGGGGAAGATGAAGGGGGACCGGGTAGAGGGGGTGACAACAACTCGGTCACATTCACTGTGTCCATCCAATTGGTGGAAGGGGGGCGACTCGCCATGTACTCCACACGCAATACAGAGGCGAAGGCCCAGTCACAGGTGCTGGTGCACTGGGTACTGGAGCTGGCGACAGACGCTGACTCACTCCTCCAGGGCTCCTGTCTGCTCCCCCCCACAACGCCCCATGGCAGGAAGCAGCCAAGGCTCCTGCATCACAGGTAGCCATGGTCAGGAGGAGGAAGTGGGCCAGTCAGCCAGTCCCTGTAGCAAAAGTGAATTTCAGACGGCAGCTCAAGCGTGAAGGCTCTGAGCAGGGCTGTTTAAGTACACAGAGGAACCATGAGGCCGCCTGGCACCAAGTACAGGCACATTCCGGGAGCTTTTGAGCCTCGCAGGGCTTAAAAATTGTGGTCAGCTCCAGTGCCGGATGCGAGATCAACTCAGAGACGAGCTTGGCAGTGCTGGGATTTTGTATTTTGCAGATTTTGTCTTGCAATGTCTCTCGGACTATGCGAAAGATTCGGCTGTTGGAGGCACAGCAGCTGCCTCAGACGTCACGCCCAGGATTCTCCTGGGTAGCGTCTCTTCAGGCCAGTCTTGGAATTGAACCATAGGGAGGGAAGAAAGCCAGACCAGCTGACCATGCGCACAGTGGCACGCCTTGAACCGCACCCCCCACACACAACCTCTCTGGAAGGAGGAAAGATTCCATGGCATGGTCCAGTACAAGTGTCAGACTCACAATCAAAGGCTCAGAGCCGGGGCACAACCGTTAAGAATTGATAATTGAGTTAAGTCCCAAGCAAACCTTCAGGAGATGGTATGATCGATAGGGGGATTTAGCTCATGGTGGGTGGGGCCAGTCTCAAGACAGGTAGGTTAAGATGGAGGGAGCCAGGAAAGGAAACTGGTATCCTTGGTCCACTTGGTCAGACATGCTAGCCTCCCAGCAGTCATGTGGATGTGTGGATGTGGCATGACCAGTGTCCTGGGCCTTGGTGTTGGTGTGGAGTCTCCTACCGAGATGGATGGAGAACTGTAACCAGATCATCAGAAGCCAAAATTAAGCCCCTTGTTCTGTTAAGCCCTTTAGTCATGAATTTATCAGCAGCAATGCAAATGAACTGCTATGCTCCATTACTCTAATACCCGCAACCCCTACCGTTCACATAAGCAAAACACAGGGTGCCTAGCAGACAGGGGAAAGGTGTGACGCCGTGATAGGTGCAGTAAATCAAAGGGAAACGGATGTTCTCACCTGTAATTTCGCACAGGTTAGTGAGTCAGCCTCGCCATTGCTATGACAGAAATCTCTGAGCAATAGTGGTCTACAGTGGGTGTGGCCTAGAGCATATGGCAAAGCAAAGCTGTCTATTGCAGTGCTTGGAGAGAAAGAGAGCAAGAAGAAAGAAAAAAGAGAAGGAAAGAGAGATGAGAAAGACAAAGAGAGAGAAAGAGATAAAGAGACTAAGAAGTGAAATAGAAAGAAGACAAAGAGAGATGAAAGAAAGAGACAAAGAGAAAAAGAAGAAAATGAAGAGTGTCAGAAGATAAGATGTACCCTTCAAGGCACTTAGCCCCCCTCAGTGACCTTCTTCCTCCAAACAGGTCCCACCTGCTAGTAGCCTGTCAGGATTCAGGCATGGACAGATCCACCCCTTCAGGGACCAATCCCCTCTCACTTAGCTCTACCAGCTGGCCAGCCTAAGATGCTGCGTATTCACTGTTGGCATGACAACTGGGAGAAAGGTCTCCAAGCCCACCTGAGAGGTGTTCTCCAGATCAAGGCTGGTGGTGCACATGTGAGAGATTGTCTCAGATGCATAATTACTGTGGGAAGACCCACCCCATTGTGGGTGGCACCATTCCCTGGGCTGGTACCAACTCAACTGAAATGGAGAAGGTGAGTTTTGGCAAGCCAGCAAGCAGGTAAGCAGGCATCGGTCCTGCCCATCTGCTCTTGCTGTTGGGTGTGACGTGACAGGCTCCTTCAGCTCCTGCCGCTATGACTCGCCTGCTCTGGTGGACCGGGGACCTGTCAACTGGAATGAACCTCTTCCACCCCTAAGCAGCTTGAGTCATGCGTTTTGTTATAGCATCAGGTAATGAAACTAAAGCAAAGCCTTTAACCCGAGTCTCTGCGGAGTCAATGCCATGTCCACACCATAGCAACGGCTGTACCCAGACACACACTGTGGGGAAGTCTGTGTCATGGGCCGGCGATGGCAGCAAGCATTAAGAGTCTCTGGCCTCAGGTAGTCGGGGCTCCCAGCTCACTACTGAGAAACATCCAGCAAGTTCCCGCATCTTGTGCCACCCCAGTGTTTCCAGTAGAACGTGAGGGTGACTCTGTCCTTTCCACTGGATTTGTTTATTTTGTGGGGGAAGGGGATGGTGCACACGTGCCACAGCAGCATTGTGGAGGTCGGAAAACTACTTGCAGGAATCAGTTCTCTCCTTCCTCCATGTGGGTTCCAGGAATTGAACTTGGGTCTTCAGTGTTTGTCCACAAGTGCTTTGCCTGCTGAGCCATTTTACTCCTCACTACCATATTTTTCTGTGTGAGCAGTTCCTGTCATTGCATTAGTCTCGCTTAATAGTGTGGCTGCTGGTAGGTTTCCTGGGCTCCAGGACTGTACCCATCACATGTAGTAGTACCAGTGGGTCTCAGGTATTGCTTTTCCACAGGGCGTGAGGGTGAGAGGAGGAAGATTTGGGGGGCTCGGAAATGAGTTAGAAGAAGAGGATAGATCTGCTCAAGATACATTGTATATACCTGTGAAACTGTCAAAGAATAAATTAAAAAGCATGATCTTTTTTTTTACAGGTTTCCATTTCCCCTTCTGATACACACAGAAAGCTAGTTGTCTCGGATAACAAACCTCATGGTTGCCCTCTAGGGCTGCATACATTTCTGTTCTCTTCTTCTGTGTTTGTGAAGCACTTTCATAGCTAGCTTCCCTTCTAAACTAGACTCAAATGCTGAAAGAGAGTAATAACCATTAGCTCTCATTTAAAAAAATATCTGCAGCATCCGGATGAGCCCTCTAGCTTAGTTGTGATCAAACACACAACTTCTAAGGCAGAGCTATGGTCTGCACTCAGCACCCCACTCTACCCAGCTTCCCCAAACTCAAGTGCAACTTCAACCCTTTCCACCTTGAAGCCTGAATTTTTCGATTTTCCACCTTTATTTTGACAGACTGTGTTTGCACACACGAATGCATGTGGAGACCAGAGGGCAGCCTGGTGTGTCTTCTTTGGTTTCTCTTCATCTTATTTTTTTTGAGACAGGGGTCTCTCACCGTACCTGACCTCATCAATTTGGCAAGATTGGCTGGCCAGTGAATGCCAGAGATCCCCCACTTTCTACTTCTCCGGCGTTTAGATTGCAGGCACATGCTTCCACAGCTGGGGATTGAACTCGGGTCCTCACACCTGCACGATAAGTACTTTATCCTCTAAGCCATCTCCCGGGCTCCCAGATTCTCCTCATCTTCATTGCCTCATTCCTTTGAAGATGATTGGCATCCATCCAGTGAGAATCTACTAAAACCCCTTCTAGAAGTCTCTCCCCCCGAGGGCAGTGCCCTGTCCCCACTACCTACTGTGGGTATGTTTCCTCAGATTCCGGCCAGCGCTGGCTTTGTCAGCCAAATGACCCCCTAACACAAAGGGGCCAGAGGGGGTCAGGCATCACATGTGCTGACTTGCAGACTCTGGTGCTGCTAACTAGTTCTCAAGAATCCTCCCAGGTGCTGGAGAGGTAGATTTCAGGGTCGCTGCAGAGCAGCGAGCCAGCGGATGCTGTGCTTTAAGCAGAGAAGTGTCTCCCACAGGAGACAAAGGGCTGCTGCCCGCTATGGTACTTCATCCTATGATATCCCTTGGTCTTACCTTCGCTTTCTTTATTACACTTTGGATTTGTTGGTATTTTTCTGGTTGCTGGGCTTTGATTTTTTTTTTTTTTTTGCGGGGTCTCATGTAGTCAAGGTTGGATTTCAAATCTTGATCTTCCTATCTCTGCCTCCCTCGTGCAAGAATCACCCGTGGGCACCAATATTCCCGGCTCCCAATTCCTCTGAAACTTCTTGCTGGGTTCCTGTTTCCCAGGCCTTCTCACGGTACACCTCACAGGGCAGGTCAGCAACTCTTGGATCTGTCACTCAAGCAGCTTCTGAAATCCTATTTCCTGTATTAAGCAACTGACTAATTGGGAAAGAGGCAGCCCCTGACGCTTCCTCTCCCGACTGTTCTCCAGCCCCAATTCCTCCCGGGACTGACTCCTTCCTTTGAAGAGAGAGCTTTTCCCAGAGTTTCCTCACAGGAAATCCAGATTCTGAGCACCAAAATCACTTGGCATCTTGCACACCAGAACGATCTGGACCTTGATAAAAGTTTCCAATGAAAATGAGATTGTGAAAATCTCCAATCTCAAATTTCTTCTTTGGCAAAAACTGACCTAAAGTCACTGTGATTCAGATTCTATAATACTGGTTTATGGGTGGGTTTGGTTTGGGGGTTTCTTGAGGCAACATCTTGTTATAGGGCTCAGCTTGCAGCAGTCCCCTCATCCACACCTCCACCCTTATCCTCCCACCCCCATATCATCTTAACCTCCCTGAGCGCTGGAATGAAGATGAAACTGACAGACAACATTTTCTTGGTAGCCTTGTGCCAGTCCTTTGCAAAAGATGTTGGGCTGGGGGCGGGGGATGGGGGAGAAAGGATGCTAGGCCTGAAAAGTATCTAGCATGTAGGCATGAGGTCCTACGTTTGAGACCCAGAACCCATACGAAAAACCATCCAGCTTTGCCTGAACCCATAAGCTCTGTGTTCGGTGAGAAATCCTGTCTCAAAAAACTTGGGTTGACATCCAGGCCAGATGGCTTAGTAGGAAAAAGTGCCTGTCTGCAAATCTGCTGAGCTTGCAGGGTGGAGGGAGGAAACTGACTTCTAAAAGTTGTCCTCTGACCTCTACACATACACTTCTCTCTCTCTCTCTCTCTCTCTCTCTCTCACACACACACACACACACACACACACACATACACACACACTTCTCTTTCTCTTTCCTGTCTCTCTCTCCTCTTTTGCCTCTTTGTCAAATAATTATATTTGATATATATATTTGATATATAAATACATTTATAGGTATCAAAAAATATATAGAGAGATATATGGATATATATTATGGAGAGAGACTGAAGAAGATGTCCGATGTTGACTTTAGGCCTACAAACAAACACACAAAATAAATTTCAATTTTAAAAGTTATTAATTTTTAAACTTAAACTTTTTTTAAAAGCATGAAGATGCTAGAACAATGGAACAACTCATTTTCTACATCATGACGTCTCAGCTCCCTCCTTGAAATACTTTTCTTCTTTACATTTCACAAAAAGACCACAGAAGCCAAAGCAAATCTGAAATGCTCTGTTTGATCAAGTGGCAAATCCCAGAATGGATGCTCATGTCTCTTCGGTATTCAGCCTTTCAGCCTGGATGCATTGTCTACTCTCATGAGTGCATGAACATTCACTATGTGAGAAAGAATTCATACAGTCCATAGAACAGTTTTTAATCGGCTCCTTGAACTCCAAAGTCAGAATCATTCAGGATCAAAGTAGCTAATCAAAACTCCGAAGTGTTGGGGCATTCCGTCTCTTTGAAATCCAAAAGGATCCATACAAAGGCCGACAGAGTTTAATGCCTTTGCTGTACCTTTTCTGAGGATGCGCCTTTTAAAAAAAAAAAAAAATTTACGAGATGCCATGATTCTGAACATCCACACAGGCACAGCACTGACGTGGCTGATACACTATGTGAATGCCACTTTGATCCCGTGCAGAGTGTCCCAGAAACCTGAAAGCGGAAGGAAAACGAGTGGCAGGAAGCCCCAGGAGCAGTGTTTTTCAAATCAGAATTTCCACTGCAACTTATAGATGGACTGTCTCGGGGCGGCCTATGAGCATATGAATGAATGCACAGCCACATACAAATTTCCTTAACTTGACGTTTTTAGACTTAAAACGTGGCACCCAAATCATCCATCACAATGTTATTCATACAGATATCTCCCACTTCTATATTGATATAATTTTGTTCTTTGATGATCTCATACAAAAAGCAATGAATTTATTTTCACCCCATATTACCCAATATCATTCCCCCTCCTCCTATTAACTGGAATTTCTTCTCAACCAATCTCCCTCCTATGTCATATCTTTTACATGTATGTGGGCCACTGAGCTTCATCTGGGTTGCCTGAACTGGCATGGGATAATACAGCAGTGGATATATCACCAAAGAGTGTAGTCCTCCTTCCTACAGCCGTCATTAACCCTCCGAAGTCTCTCAGGGAGACATGAGGCCTCAAGAGATCTCTCCCCTTCCCCTGGCAAAATATCAATAGACCAAGCTATGTGGAAGTATGCATGGCTGGATGCAGAAGCTCTGCCATGTCCAGAAAACACCATCTGAGTTTCCCTCCCCCACCCTCTGACATTGACATTCTTACGCCCCCTCTTCCACCATGCCCTTGAAACCCCTAGTTTCAAGTCATTCATCCAATGTTATTCTTGTAACCTTATTTCAGGCCATAGAATGAAGACAACAAAATATATCAGTACATTGCAAACAACCTTCCCAGCTTCTGGAAGAATCTAAGTGTCCTACAAATAACAATTGTTGGCATTTGAAGTGTCCATTCTTAATGTGTCTTCTTTATTACGTACTGGGCTGGGCTGTAGGTTTCTGTTTGATAACTTTTTAGATTGCCATTTAAGGAGTGCATGAAGTCGAATCACGTAAGTTTAACTCCTAGTAAATCCATTTAACCTATGATAGAGTTACTCAATCATTTGTTTCTCTCTTTTTCTAATTAATGTGTATTATGCAGTGAATGAGAAGTCGTGTATCTGGTTATAAGAAGAACTGGTTGGAGCTGGAGAGATGATCTCACGGAAAAATGCCAGGTGGAAACATTTGCAGCCTGCACTAGTTGGGGGAGCCTGGGAAATTCCAGAGGAAGGCAAAAAAGGAGGTAGAAGTAATCCAGGATGGTTCCCGAAGTCACCTTTGGTCCTCCACAGAGACACACAGTGCCCTGATACACATACACACACACACATACACACACACACACACACACACACACACACACACACACACACACGTGTGCATGTGCACATGCAAAATAAAATAAATCTATTTTTTTAAGAAAGAAGAACTGGTGGTAAGAAGGAATAGCCTACTCAGGGTCAAGTATGTAATTTCATTTTGTTCTTAGAACACCCTTGTGAGGTAAGCACAGCCGTTACCACTTTATAGATAAGAGAAATGCCATGAGAGCAGGTCACTTGCTAATTTTGGGGGAGCTAGAAGTTAGCAATGACAGAATTAACCTTCTCTTAAAGAACCCTAATTCCCAAACACATATTCTTTTATCCCCTATTGTTGTGCTGCTTCCAGAGTTATAAATTAAAGACACAATGACCAACTGATTGCCTAATGCATCAGGCAAATAAATAACACACCAACACTTTAACAAGTACAGTATGTTGCTAAAGCTATAGGCTTCAAAACTTGGCTTCAGAAAGTACAACTTTGCCACTTTGAGAAAACTATTGCACATCTATACTATAGCTTCCCTGTTTAAAAAAATGGGATTCTATTAATGCATTATGTGAATTGATTATTATTTGCATAAATGCTTGATTATTATTTGCATAAATGCAAAACACCTGGAGCAGATATAAGCACATAGTAGGTGTACGATTTTTCTTATGACTCATAGAAACAAGATAAAAGGTTTGTAATTTCCTAGAAGGAGGATTATTAATTGAAGGATCTGACAGCAAACTGATTTATAGACATTGTGCAACACTGTATTTTGTCTTCTGCGTGGGTTCCTCAGAAAGTGAAGTTGGCATTTTAGATCTAATTTAAGTGGGATTATTAGACAAGAAACATTGTGGAAACATTAGACAAGTGTTTTGAAAATGTCTGCAAACTGGACTTAATATTCCATGTAGATAAGGTTCACAATATTCTTGCAGAAATGATGATGAAGGAATGGTGTGGAAATGAGCATGATTGATGCCCAGAACAAACTGGAGAAATGTGAGGTTGGCTCAGCGGGAGCCCCCAACCCCATGCCCTATCAGCTATCAAGAATGTGCATCTTCCTGGGAGGGAGGGAAGCTGGATGAATACTCAACATGCTTGCAAAAGTAGAAAAAAAATTAAATCTACTTATATAATATTTGAATAAAATTTATGCACAATTAAAAAAAGAATATAAACCTTCCTGAGATCCCAAGAAATATTAACATTGGTGACCAGTATAAAACTGCCACATTTGCCCTCTTTTAAATAAAATATTTAAAAAGCCACTCTGAGGTAAAATCCAGGGGCAAGTCATCTAACTGTACCATGCAGTTGTTTACCAAAAATAGAGGAAGAGTCTCTTAACTGTTGCTCTCGGATTTAAGTCAAGGTACTGTATAGACGTATAAAATCAGTAAGGAAATTCAATGTTGCTTTTTTTTGTTGTTGTTGTTCAGCGATTTTAAAGAAACTTAGCAGTTCCAACGTGATCTTTTTTCTTTTCTAAACTGCATTCCTGTGCCCATGGGAAGGCAGGTATATATGTGTTGGCTATAACAGTATCTCAAGAAGTCAGATATTTCTTTAATTACATACAACTCAGAATGTGGGTGTTTCGTGTGGATCGCAGGCGCAGTATTCTTTCATTCTTTCTGCTGATTATCACAGTTGTTATTTAAAACATGTATGTATTACATGAAACTATTATGACCCTTCCCTCTTAGTGTAAATATGCTCCAAGGTAACTGGAAGAGAGAGAGAAAGAGAGAGAGACGTTGGGTGAAACATACGTGTGGGGGAGGAACGTGTCCAGACAGTAGCTGTGGAACAGTGTTTGCAGTAAAAGATTCACCCAGGACTCGGGCAGCACTTCCAGCGGGCCGGCTGTGGGATTTAGCGTCTGGCCCTCTACTGCTCCAGAGTACAGAATCCACAGCTGGTGACCATCCAGCCTCTGTCCCGCAACCAATCCAATCAGTCCTCTCTTTAGGACACACATAAATACAAGGCGTGTGACATACACATTCTATACCAGCCCTGTTCACCTAGGGAATCCTACCTACTACACTAAATAATCTTCGAGGAACAGAAATTTATTCCTCCACTTCTGGAATCCAAAATCACACCCTGTGTGGCACTTTGTGGCTTTGTCCTCAAAAGATGAGAGATTCTACTCTCACACATGGCAGAAGGGAACGAGAGAGCCAACTCCGGAGCCCTTTTAAGGTGACGCCCTCTGATCCGTGAGGCTGCATTTTCGGACTTACTCATGTTCTGAAGCCAGCCTTCTTCCACCTTGTCAAATTAGCGCACAGTGTGCGGGACATCTCAGGCCATGAAAGAGGAAAGGAAAGCACAATGAGGCTAAACTACAGCATCTGATTGTTCTCCAGAGCGGGGCGGCTTCAGAGAACCACTTGGGCTTGAACAACTGCTCTCTTGATTAAAATCTGATCCAAATCTCTGAAAAATTAAATGTATGGGAACAGGGGCAAAGAGGAATTGTGGGGGGTACTGTATGTCCCCGTGGAGGACCAAGCCTGGCCTCAGGAATCATCCTGGATTCATTCTGATTGCTCCTACCTCCTTTTTGCTTCTCACTGGGATTTCCCAGGCTCCGCCCACCAAGGTAGGAAGTACAGGCCTCAGTCATTTCTGCCTGGCGTTTATACATGGGACGTGGGATCTGAACTCAGGTCCTCTGCTTGCGACACAGAGTCTTGACCCTTGAGTCATCTCTCCAGCCCCAGGATTTATTTTTCAGCTTGAGAGGAGGGACTTTCTTCCTTTGAGGGTGACTGAGGCCACTCGCTGGATCACTTAGTAGCTGCCAAGGATCTACTTAGGAAAACTCAGATATACACATCAAACTCAGCATCTGCATTTGAGCTCAGATGTTCCAAGATTCCTGAAGCTCATAGGTGCAGAGAATCTCTGTTTCGGAGGGCGGGGTATGCTTAGGACAGGAAACCCACCTTCTAACTGCATCCTTAGTGACAAGTGGGATGAGCTAGCAAACGCCGCAAGTAGGACTGAGAAGGTATCTTACCAGTTGAAGTAAGTGCTTGCAGCAGAAATAAAACGACCTGAGTTTGGATCCCCAGATCCCACGCACAATGTCAAATAGGTGTGGCAACCTGTTTGCGATTCCAGCACAGGAGGACAGAGACTGGAAATGTCCAAAGCGAGCCGTATAGCTAGAGCAACCCTGTCTGTTAACTCAGGGTTCCATTAGAGCCCCTGTCTCAAAAAGAATATTGTGGAAGAACAATCAAGGACGATTCCCAGTATCAACCTCTGGTCTCCACACATGCTTGTACATATGTATCCACATGAGTCTATATACATGCAAACAAGTGTATTACAGCCCACAGCCCACATACACAAACAGATGAAAATAGAGGGGAAAAAAAAGAACTCACAAATATCCTTCATATAATCAAAAGATTGGAGTCAATACCTTCTGAAATAGTTTTTCCTTCTAATTCTCTAATTCTAATTTCTGAATGATCTCACAGGTTCTTTCGACCAACCCGTTTCAGCAATTTATTATTCTTCTCTCTAGGTTTCTTAATTAATATTGATCTTGCTTTAGCTAGTGCTGCCAATTGTGAAGAAAATGGGAAATTCCTTTAATCTTTATGGACGTCTTCTGCTTTTGAAAGTATAATTTGCTACTCAATTTCTTCCAAGTTTATATAAATGAAATTTACATATTTATGAACTCTATCAATTACTCAATTACTAATGCACAGACCATGATCTGAGTTGCCTAAAAATTGAACACATGGATAGTAACCAAGTTCTTCCTCAAAATTCCTATCCCATTGGGACACTAGTCATCTTTAATTTCATGCTAACTTAAATGTGGACTAAATATGGAGAAGACATCTCATGGCTTCACCATGACAATATCCCAAAGGGTCCTCAGACCACCAAATTTCATCAAGTCAAAGAGCAGATACTGTGATAAAATGATGCTACCTGTATTTTATTGTCCTGTGCATCTACAAGGCCTTGTTGTATACATTCTGTCAATAATATGATCATCTTGTTAGTTTTCCTTTTATTTTGAAAGAACTTCGGATTTACAGAAAAGTGCTCAAGCTAGAAGTTTCTAGTATGCTGAAAACTTACGCATCTCTTCCCATGGACTTTTATATAAATAATCACCAACATTTGTCAGCTTCGGCGCAATCCTACTGGGTCAGTGACACACTCAGATGTCTACGGTTGTGCACTGACACCCTTCCCTCCTTCGGGAGATCATTGTTCATCAGTACAGTCCTAAGCCTCCTCCAATACAGGCTGCTTTCTCCACCTTTTCTAGCTTCACAGGACTAGAGTCTGGATGGAGAGTGTCTTGGACTAGCCCTTGATTGAGTTTCATACCTGCTTGTGATTTGCCTACAGCTATGTCGTGAGAAGCTACCCCAGAAAGGAAGCACCGCTTCCATTTCGTGACATACTCTCAGAGATAAACACAGCATTGCTTATTTTTATGAGGTTTTTTTTATTCAATTGTGTGTGTGTGCTCGTGTGTGTGTGTGTGTGTGTGTGTGTGTGTGTGTGTGTGTGTGTGTGTAGAACCACAGGCGAATTCAGGAACCACCATGGACCGCCTCCATCTCCTGTTTACCCCAGGATTCACAGGTTCCACCCTACCAGGACTGTCCCCCACCCCCCACTTCCTCCTGACATCTATATGTGGGGTCTAGGATCTAAACTTAACCCTTGAGCCACCTCTCCAGCCCAAGGCAGCATTATTATCAGTAGTGTTGAACACGATCGCCTGGATAGAGAAATACTAGCCAGCTTCCTACATTCCAAAGGCATCATTTTTCCTTCCTTTAGTCATTGGAAGCAGATCACTGAATTAAATATAACTTAACCTGTAGGCTTCAACTTCTGCAATATTTCATAGGGTGAAAAGAGACAGATTATCTACACGTGTCATCTGAACAACCTCTGGAGGTAACTTTCTGGTTTTTCAGTCTGTGGTATGTGTATGTATGAAATGTGTGTGTCTGTGTGTCTGTGTGATGTGTAATTTGCATATGTGGTGTGCATATGTGTGTGATATGGGTATGTATATGTGGCATATGTGTAATGTAGCATGTGTGTATGCTTATACATGTGTGATGTGTATATGAGTGTGTGATGATGTGTGTATGAGTATGTGTCCATCTGTGCTATATGTGTGTCTATGTAAGTATAATGCATGTGTTTATGTTTGACGTACAGGTATGTTTATTTTGTATATGCATGTGGTCTGTGTGCCTATGTGTTTGTATGTATGTGTGTCTGATCTATGTGTGTGCTTGTTTGCTCACGCATCAGAGCACATGCTGCATCATGGTGCATCTGTGGCGGTCAGGGATCTACCTCAGGTGTGAGCCCTCACCTTCCAGCTGCTTAAACAGGGTCTTTTCTTTCTTCTCTGCTCTGAACCCCAGGCTGGTTGGCCCTCGAACGAGCTTCCAGGGATTCTCCTGTCTCTGCCTCCCATCTCACCACTGGACCATGGGATTACAGATGTTCCCTGCCACATCTGGCTTTTGCATAGGTTCTAACGTTTGAACTCAGTCCTCATGGTTGCATGTGTTGCAGTCACCTGCATGGTGGCTGATAAAATGACCATCAAACAGCTTAAGGGAACAAGGGGTTTATTGTCTCTTATGATCACCTGGTTGCAGTTCTCAGTCCAGGGCCAAGGGAAGTGGCCACACCATCTCTACATAATGGCTGAGAGAAATGATAGCCAGACCAGCATGCCTGGCCAAGTGAACAGAAGGATGCCAACTCTCTCCTCTGTGATTTATTCCAGGGCCTAGTCCCACCCACCAGTGGGCTGGGTCTTCCCCATCAGCTAGACAATCTCCTGCAGGTTTGCTCTGGGCTTAACTCAACCATTAATTTTCTACAAATGTGCCCAGAGCTCAAACCTTCAACTGTCAAAATTGTCACCTGTGCCAAACTATGACACGTGGCAAGCACTTCACCCACTGAGCCATCTTCTTAGTGCTCTACAACCTTCTAAACATGGATTCCAGTGCCCATTCATAGAGACGCAGATGGAGACCCATGCTGACCAGACCCTACAGCTCACACAGCCAGCTCTCCAGATTCCGAGCCCATCCCTTCATTTTCCCAGGACGTCTTAGCATCTCTTGATGTTTGTCCTGTGATTTAAGAGAAATCCAGAAATATGCCTTCAATTTGTACTTTCAGTGGACAACCAGAATATCTCTTAGATGCTATCATTTCAGTGTAGCCGAAAATATGCAGTTTTCAAAGCCTGTCTTAAGGCATTTCACATATCACGTGGGAGACATTAGTTCCCTCATCTACAGTACAGGAGACCCCCCACTCAGTCATCTATGCTGTGCAATACCTGGCTCAGGCAATATCGACTCTTTCTCCAGTCTATAAACCACTCAGCCTCTAGTTTCCCCAAATGGATCTTTTTCTAGTGCAAGAGAATTCATTCAAAAATACACCTTTTAATAAGATTAATGAAAAGAAGCGCTACAATTTTAGACTTTACCCTGGACAAACGATCTGCCCTCTCCTAAACCCACCAATGGCCTGTCACAATGCACACCTACCAAAACATATTTGCAGGGCTATGTGGAGTGATCTCCATTGTCTAAATAATCCAGGCAACATCTGTGAAATGACTCACCACCTGCAGTTTCTCCACATCCCTCCAGCTGCCCACACAGGCTTGGGAGTATAGCAAGCGGGTGAGACTTTATTACAAGGCAAGGAGAGGCCAGATTGTAACAGGTGACAGGGAGGAGGAAACATTCCGTATCATTTTACTAATTCCCGGGAGCCAGCCCAGGTCACCGGACACCCCTGGCGTGAAGTTCAGTCACTTAAAAGGCATTTTGAAAGTAGGGTCTCTTCTGGCCCAGTTACTTGTTTAGCGGTCAGTCAAGTCGTGCTTAATAATCATTCCTCCATTTATGTGAGCACTAAATTTGCAGGAGCGTTAATCCAGAAAGACAGCGCCCCGCCCACGGAACCCTCACAATCCAGCACAAAGACACCCACATGTAATGGGAGACTTGCAGCCAGACACAAAAGGGAGGGTTTGTGCTACACTGCCTGTGTTGGGTTTTGTTGTCCACCTTGCAAGTGAGTGTGAGTGTGTGTGTGTGTGTGTGTGAGAGAGAGAGAGAGAGAGAAAGACTAAAGGCAAAGTTACAAGCTCAGAGTTTGGGGAACTCAAAAAGAAAAACTCTTATCAATTTAAGATAAAAGACTTATCCATTTAAGATTTCAATAGGAGGCAGGGAGATGGTTTAGTGGGGAAAGTGCTTGCCGCTCAGGCAGGTTCCATGGAAAATACCAGTGGACATGGTGACCCGTCTATAGCTCCAGCCTAGAAAAGCGGAGGCTGGAAATCCCCAAGGTAAGCTGGCTAGCCAGAGCCGTTCTATCCCAGAGCTCAGAGTTCATTAGACTTCTTGTCTCAAACAGAATAAGGTGGAAAAGATTGAGGGTGATTCCCAGCATCAGACCTTTGAGCCTCCACACATAGGTATATGCACATACACACACACACACACACATGCATACATGCACCAGCACATACATGCATACACACGCATGTACACATGCACGCGCATATAAACACATGCACATATACACAAATGGGGGAAAAGTCTTCAATGTGACATCTACTGAATGCTCCCCCTCGGTGCTGTGGCACCTAATAAATTATGTGAAAAAGTTTTACAAAAAGGAAGCATCAAAATATAAAATAGGTCTGGAGAGATGGCTCAGATAAGACTCTGTCTTGAAGGTCCTGAGTTCAAATCCCAGGTCCCACATCAGGCAGAACTAGCCATGGCCTGCACTTCTGGCCCTGGTGGGTGGAGCCTGGGAAATCCCAGAGTGAAGAGAAAAGGAGGTAGGAATAATCCAAGTTGATTACGAAAGTCATCCTTGGTTCTCCACAGGGACACATAGTGCCCTCTGATGTGCATGCACGTGCGCTTATGCACAAACACACACACACACACACACACACACACACACACACACACACACACAATAAATGAACAAGCCCCTTCACAGCCTCGCCTCCCCTCCGGCTTGCCAACCCTTGGCCCCTCTGTCCTAAAATACGCTTAATGTCCCTGAGTGTGGAGAAGGTCTTGTGAAAGAGACAAGTCTGGATTTGGCGCTTCCTGGTTCCCCATCTCCCCCTCTCCTCCTCCTTTCCATCTCCCTCCATCCTTTTCCTTCGCTCTCTCTGTTTCTCTGCATCTCCCTATCTCCTTCCCTCTCTGCTCTTCTGCCTTCCTTTTTCTCTTTTTCTTTTTTTTTTATTCAAGTGTGTGTGTGTGTGTGTGTGTGTGTGTGTGTGTGTGTGTGTGTAGAACCACGGGCGAATTCGGGAACCACCATGGACCACCTCCACCTCCTCCTTGTTTACTCTGCCCCGGGATTCACAGGCTCTGCCCACCAGGACCAGAAACGCAGGCCGCCCCCACTATACGTGGGGTCTAGGATCTGAACTCAGGACCTTCCGCCTGCAAGGCAGAGGCTTAACTCCTGAGCCACCTCTCCAGTCCCTTTTTTTCTCTTTTTCTTTCCATGTTTCCTCTCTCCCCCTCTCTCTGAGTCCTTCTCTCCTTCTGCCCTCTCCTTTTATCCTTCCTCCCTCATCTTATTCTCCCCTTCCTTCTCTCCCTTGTCCTCTTTATCCTCCATATCTTCTCTCCCATTCTCTCTTTTTCCCTCTTGCTCTCCTTCTTTCTATCTGTCTTCATTTCCCTCTCTTCTCCCCCTCCTTCTCCCTGCCCTCTTCCTGGCACCCCTATCTCTTCCTTTCCCCCTCTCTCCTTTATTTCTTTTTTCTTCTTCTTCTTCTTCTTCTTCTTTTCTTCTTCTTCTTCTTCTTCTTCTTCTTCTTCTTCTTCTTCTTCTTCTTCTTCTTCCTCTCTCACTCTCCTTTATTCCTTCCTTCTCTCTCCCCTCTTTCCCTCTCTCTGTCTCTCTCCTTCCCTTCCTCTCTAGTCTCTCTCCCTTCCCTTTCCTCCTTCTGTTACTCTCTCTCTCTCCCCCTCTCTGACTTTCTCTCCCTTCTCTTCCCTTCTACCCTCCATCTCTTCCTTCCTTCTCCCCCTCTTCATTCCTTAAGAACCATCCCTTGTGGAGTCAGTAAATTCATCCATCTCTAAAGACATTTTAACTCCATGTTCCGGCTTTCAAGAGTCAGATAATTGTCATCATTTTACTGCAATCATTGCAAAGGTCAAAGAGAAGCTGTGGATGGGAAAACACTGAGCGAGGAGCAGATAGCTTCACATGGCTCCACATAACCCTTCGCTGTAACTTCCAATCAAGTAATCGCCACATTAATCCATTTGCAGAAATCATCTCAAATTGGTGCCACATGCTTGCTTTGCACATGAATTTAGTGCCTACTGATTCCTCACCAGAGACCTTGAAAGTCAGCTGTTTTAAAATAAAGAACAGGACTGGAGAGATGGCTCAGGGGTTAAGACTCTGCCTCTGCAAGCAGAAGGTCCTGAGTTCAGATCACAGGTCCCATGTAAAAATGCCAGGTAGAAATGGTGGCAGCCACACTTCCAACCCTGGTGGGCAGAGGCTGGGAAATCCCAGAGTGAAGCAAGGAGATAGAAACAATCCAGAATGACTCCTGGTCTTCCACAGGGACATACAGTACCTTCTGACACACACACACGCACACACACACACACACACACTAAATTAATTAATTAAATATTTTGAAAAATAAAGAACAGTCTCAGAGTCTCAATGTAGTATATTTGAAAGCAAGAGATGCAGAAGAGTAATTCTGCTAAGATAGAAAACACATGAGATTCTTTAAAATCCTTTTTTAAATGTGTAGCTACACATTACCTCATGTACAATGCACGGTTTCGCCAGGCATGATAGGACACAGCTGTAATCCCAGATCTTGGGAGGCAGAGCAAGAGGTCATGAGTTCCAAGGCACCCTGGGCTACTCAGCAACACCCTTGTCTTCAGAAAGGAATTCAAGCATTAATAAGACAATATAAACTATTTTCCTGCATTGACCACCTTGACTATGCAGTTCTGTGCTATTCTATAGGGATTTCCTCAGGGTAGAATCATTCCCCTGGAGAGTCCAGAAGCAGGGTGGGGAGATCCCAGAACTTAGGGAGGAAATGAAACATAGAAGGGGCAGGAAACTCAGAAACTTTGAACTTAGCAAGACTTGTCTGCATACTAACAACTTCAGAGGAGACTGCGACCCTCAGACTCAAGCAAGGTTCACAGAGAGTTCCAGAACGAAGCTTTCCTAAGTCATCATGTCCCCAGGGTCAGCTTTCTAGTGGGCAGCTCCTTTCGCCCTGTGAGTATAATGAACTCACTAGTTCACTCGGCTAGACGTGGATGGCTTCATTTCTTTGGTCTGCGGTCTATGCCCTACTGGAGGAAATAGACATTTGTTTCCATCTCCTGGGATACATTCATTCAGAAGAACTGTATTTATTGTGCCAGTCATTCAACACACCTCCAGACTTCCTTTTCTCCTCCAACCAAAACTGTCGTCCACTGAACATGCACCTTTACTCCTTGCCCCCTGACAGCTGCACCCTCCAATCCACCTTCTGACTATGAACTTGGCCCCTCTAGGGATCACATCGTTTACATCAGTTCATAATACGTGTCCGTCGTGACTGGGTTATTTCGCTTCCTACAAAGTCTTCAAGTTTACTTGTGCTGTCACATGAAACAAGAAACACGCCACGGGGTTCTGAGCCAAAGAATCCAAAGCTCGAATTTCACTTCTCCTGCTTGCTAAGGGAAGATGTGTGTGCAATTCAGTGAAAAATAAACCTATCAGACTGGTGTAACTCAATGGTAAAGAAACTCACCTAGCAGGGACAAGTCCTGGGTTCCGTTCCCAGCAACATGCATACACACCTAAATTATTTTAAATTGACAAGAGCATACGTGGGCCAAAATGGTGAACTGGGTACACACACACACAAACACACACACACACACACACAGAGTTGTCAACTTAACAAAAACACAATGTATGATTCCTCTAGTCATTAACGCCACCACTTTTTGGCGATATGAAAGATCTCTCTCTATTTCGTTTCCACTCTTGAGTGGTGGGTAATAAGAATCACTGGCTGTCAAAGGTTTGCGACTTTGAGGGGAGAAAAGAGAGCCTGCTATGGGGTTTTGAGGACCAGGAGGATCTTTTCTGTGATCAGCATCAAGATACCCCGTTAGGGAAGAACAACAGCACCTTTCAGTTTTAGGAAGATGAAGTATTACTTACCAATGGCTACTGAACACTTCCTGGCAGCAGAGGAGAAACTAGCAGCTGTTATGACGGACCACCACGTCTATGCGCGGGGCTCCAGAGTACCCAGAAATGGGCCAATTAAGTCATTTCTGGTCATTTGATTTTCACTTGTAGAAAGGTTCTGTGTAAGACTTCGTAGCCTTCCCAATCTTTGGATCATTTTTCTTACCAAGTAAATCTCTCTCTCTCTCTCTCTCTCTCTCTCTCTCTCTCTCTCTCTCTCTAACTGGTTTCATTGTTAATCCACTTCAGACACATATGCTTTCTTTTTGCTAGTTTGTACTTTTAAAAAAAAAAATCTTTTCCTTCTTCTACAGTAAATATGACTTGTTTTCATTATAAATAAGAGGTTAAAACTGATACCAAGTAAAGCACTTTTAGCACCGCCCTGCTTACTGGGAAATGCTTACCTGCTGTGTCTCTGACCTGAAAGTTCGCCAGAATGGATGCTTCCAATTATCCGTTGATGTTTCTGTCTGCCCTGTGCAAAGGAGCGGCTATGACTTGACCGGGGACTGTCCGCCACAGCATCGTGGGTGTGAACGCCGATCTTCGGCTGTGGGAGTTATCTGGACAAATGTGAGATCTTTTGGAAGATTGTGGAACCATGACTTAGTTAGACAGACATAGGCCACCGTACGTAGGGTGCCTAAAGGTTGTCGCCTGGCCCCGTTTGCAGACTTCTCTGGGTTTAGTTCTGCCCCCCAGAGGCCTCATGCTCTGACTGTGACAGCTGCCAGTCATTCCCCACCTCTTCCCAGCATGATGGATGGGAACCAAGAGCCAAGCTATGTCTTCCTCCCTCAAGTTGCTTCTGCCAGGTGTTTGCTCACAGCAAGAACAGTAATGACTACAGGAAGGACTCAAGAGACCATTAACAGACCTTCTGACTGGCTCAACCCTTTCCTATCACCACAAATGCAAAGCCAGCAAACTGCCAAACAGGAATTTAAATCTCAAAAGAAAAACCTAGAGGGGAGCAAAATAGGTTGTGCTCTTCATACTGCATAAGTGCTTACTGCAGATCTGGGTAATCTAACTATTTAGTAAACCAAATATGTACACAAGAGAAAGAATCTGCTCAGTGAGAGCTTCAATGTATCTGTAATGGTTACTCTTTACTATTACTGCGAGATAGCACCCAAAGTCAAACAACTTATGGGGGAAAGGGAGATTTATTCAACTTACAGTTTCAGAGGCGAAATAGATATAGTCTTTCAAGGTGTCATGGCAAGCAGCAGGCTAAATCACAGCAGACCTCCACATAGCTTAAGCATTCCTGGAATGTCCGTCTTTCCTCTTATATTCTGTGGTCCCTTTTATATGGTCCATTACTGGGAGGTTCCTATGAGATCTTGGGATCTAGAGCATGTATAATCCTTTCAGATAGGTCTCAGTTGATCCTTCCAGGTGTGGTCTCAGCTGATCTTAGTTAACACCAGGTGTGTCAAGTTGACACCCAAGCTTAACTATCACAGTACCCATATCCAATGAAGAAACAATCGGGCTGGAGAGATGGCTCAGGGATTAAGACTCTGCCTCGAAAGCAGAAGGTCCTGAATTAGGATCCCAGGTTCCAATTAATGCCAGGCAGAAAGCAGAAATGGAGTGGCCTGCATTTTCCTCCCTGGTGGACAGAGCCTGGGAAATCCCAGAGGGAAGCAAAAGGAGGTAGAAGTAATCTAGGATGATTCCTGAAGTCACCCTTGTTCTCCACATTGACACACAGTGCCCCCCACACACACACACAAATTTAATTTAATTTAAAAAATAAAATAAAGAAGCAATGGAATTGGGTATGAGAGGGAAAAAAAATTACAAAGATTGTGGTAAAATATTTAAAGAATTGAAAAACAACACCTAGATCATTTTCACACCCATTTCATTTAAGAAAAGTTAATCTAAAAATCATAAATGAAATATTGAATGTGTGACTTGTACAAAAAAAAATTAAGACTTGTGTCCCACAAAAAAAAAAAAATAGCTTTCCTGTCTCAGCTGACTGACTGACTCATTAAATGAGCAAATCTGGGTGCGTGGATCTATCCCCGGGGAAGAGCACACGCTTACGTGCCGTCGTCTTGGCGACTTGGAACAATCACGAACATCAGCACCAACCACGAAGCTTCCTTCCTCCTTCCCCTTCTTTTCTTCCTGTGCGACCCACGATTCGAGGAAAGCCAAAAGAATCAGGGAAGCTGAGCCTTGCACCAGCCTCACCCGTCAGGTCTGATTCCGACAGGAAGACGTGGGAACATTCCTTCAAGAGACAACTTGGAGCAGAGCTTGCTGAAGAGATTTCTACGAATCAGTGCAGAGCCACTGACTTTCTGTATTCTATTCGCGAAACAAAACCAAAAAGTTTCCAAAGAAGTTCATGAGGTAGGAGAGCAAGAGGAAGATATTTGAAGGAGCAGATCAGAAATCTCTACCTGGTGATTTCACTCTTTGCCGGGAGGGGTGCGCTCCTCAAGCAGCCCAGCACGTCTCTCCAGGCAAACCTTACCTAAGCACAGGGCATAGGGTCTGCAAGCGCTCACTCAAAGGGCCCCTCTGGTGTGTGCACGGTCATCCCACAAACGTGCTGGAGTTAACCAGACAGCTGCCTGTGCATCGCACCAATCTGACTCAACAAATACCGCTTGATAGCCTGCTGAAAAGAAAAAGACAACTATTAGGTGTGCATGACAAAGGCTCCATTCTGTGTTTCCTTCAACAGACAGAGTTATGCAGTAGTTTACAGTGATGTCTTTCAGCGGGCTACAATGCAAAGCCGGATATTTTTTTGACAGAGTAAAGTCTTTAAAAAGCCCTCATTTATAGCTCTCTATTGACTTGTCATTACGTTCAAAGTCACTGCCTTTGGAGTAGATTTAAGAAAATGCTAGCATTACATGAAAAGAAGACTTGCTTCTGCATGCTATTCTAGAGTGGAGGGTAGCAGGCCCCACTCAAACACCCACACCCCCACACACACATACACACATGCACATACTTAACATGCACATGCATGCACACATACCAACACATATGTCACACACAAACTCACACTCACATATGCACACGTGTACATGTGCATACTCACACACATGCACACTTATGCATGTGTACACACATATATGTATGCATACCCAGGTGCATAAACACTACACACATGAACACATACACACACATATGTATGCATGGCACATATACATACATATGCATGAACACATATACATACATGTATGCATACACACATGCATAAATGCATACATATATGCACACATATACACACATGCATATGTATGCATACACACATGCATAAACCCACATGCACACACTCACAAACACACACACATGTACACACACATACTCAGCACAGCATGTCATGCACACTGAAAGCAAAATAGTGTCTGGGAGATGAAAAGAAAATATATCTTGCATGATGTTTTGCTTCTTCCTTCTATAGCAAAAGTGTGATAAAATTTGCTCATCAGTATCACAGAGTCTTTCTGTAGAATAACAAGACATACATTTCACTAACAATTTCACTCAAAAACATCTCTGCATCGGCACCAGATACAGGGCTTGTGCTGGGAGGTGAGGAGGTGTCATATGCTGTGCGTATGACAGGTTGCCTAATTTCTGGATGACGTTTGAATATTTCATTCTTAGAGAACACGTTCATCCAGCTTAAAGTCCCCTCATGTCACCGGGAAAGAATAGGGAAGACAGCTGTCAAGTCATGTTGACACTTCACCCCTGACTCCTGCTATATGACAGTGAGCACTTCTCGTTCCATCGCTGTCACAAGCCCTTGTCCTTCCTGTGACCCTGCTCTTAAAGGAACGAGCAACTTCAGCCAGCAGCACACATGACAACAGAGTGTCTCGTGGTGACAATGTGCATGTGACTGCCCAGTGTGCTTCCATCGTCCTCAGCAGATGGGCTCTAATGTTGACTCTGCAAATTAAAAGTTTCAATAAACACACAGAGAGCTCCCAAAAAACGGCCTGTGTTTGGCGTAGCTGTGTGCATGCTCACGTGTGCATGCACACACACGCACACAGGTACATGAATGCCTGTTGATCTCTTCCCACTTTATCCGCTGAGGTAGCATTTCTCACTGAACGCAGAGCTCACAAATTCTTGCTAGCCGGCCAGCTGTCCTGGGTGATCCCCTTCTTTGACTCCCGAGTGTTGTCATTACAGGGGCCTTCCATTCTGCCAGGCTTTGACATGGGCTCTGGGCCATTTGAACTTTGTCCCTCATGATTATTTCTGTAACAAGTGCTTTATCACTTCATCCACTTTACCCATACTTACAATGATTGTGTGTGTGTCTGTGTGCGTGCGTGGGTGTGTGTGTATGTGTGTGCCTGCCTGTGTGTGCATACAAGAGGATACTTGAGTATGTGTGCCTGTGGAGGCCCAAGGGCCACTTCAGGCATCATCCCCAATTTCCCAACATCCATACTGATTTGTTTTAGTTTCCCAAGCTCTCCCTTTCAAGGACAGAAATCCAGGTTGTCATTTCCAACCAGCATTTTTTTTTATTTTTTAAACTTTATTTATTCATTCATTCAGTGCATGTGTGTGTGTGTGTGTGTGTGTGTGTGTGTGTGTATCCCTATAGTGGACCAAGGGTGACTTAGGGAATCATTCTGGATTGCTGCTATCCCCTTTTAGCTTTGCTCTGGAATTTCCCAGGCTCCTCCCACCAGGGCCAGAAGTACAGGCCAGCACCATTTCTGCCTGGTGTTTTTACATGGAGCCTGGGATCCAAACTTGGGGCCTTCTGCTTGCCAGGTAGACAACCCCTGAGCCATCTCTCCAGCCCTTTTTTAATTAAAAAAAATTTTTTTACAGACAAAATGGGGTTCTGCCGATGCCCCCTTTCCCTCTCCTTCTTATTTTTCCCCCATTTCACCAATTTCATCTTGTCCCTCCCATGCTCATGTCTCTCTGGATGTGTGGACCACAAGGCTCCCTTTAGGGTACCTGCACTAGTAAGGGACCAGGCCTCTTTAGCAGTGTAAGTGGTCCTTCAGCGAGTTAGCTCAGCGGTGAGGAAGCTCCCTTCACTTGTCCAGCATCAGCCCCTACTGAGGCAGTTTTAGAGCAGCCACACTGTGAGGCTTTTGAAGGCCTTCAAGGTTCTGAAGGTTGCCCCCCACTGCTGATTACCCTGAAGGAATGCACCCTGATAATCTGGAGGAACTGACTCTAATCCTTCACAGAGATAAAGTCACCTCCTTGCCCCAATCCCCTGCTTATAAAAAGATGTAGAGATGGGCTCTCCATTGCAGATAAGCGCAACTTTGAGGTCGACCACAAGATCAACCGGGTTGGGTCCCACTATGAACAGATCCGTGAGATGTACCAGTCAGCTTTGAAGAAACTGGAAATAACCAATGAGCCAAAGCCTCCTTTCCCAACCCTCCCTAAGCTTATAAATACCCTGACCCTGGCAGCCATCTTTGGCTCCCCTGCCCCTCATGGGACTCTTAGGTCTGAAGTCTATGAGTTCTCTTCTTTCTCTCTTCTAATCCTCTTACGCTGCTCTCCCACTTCAATCCCCAGACACAAGAAAACATTTTGGAGCAGCTATCAGTGGACTCTCTTGCCCCTTATAGAGTCAAAGTCCGTGAGTTCCGTGCTTTCTCTATTGTAATAAACTCTGCCGTAATTCTCTACACATGTTCCAGTTTCAATCTTTGACTCCCAAACACAAAAACCTAGACACACAAAACCTCAGATAACCTGCATCATCACTAAGATTCCCACTGAGTGTAGTTGTTTCTCCTGGGAGCTTCTCGGGTTCACGAGAGGCTGTTGATATGTCAGTCACTGTGTACATCTGATGGTAGAAGATCTTACTGCAGTGAGCTTCTGCATGCAGCAGCCCCATCATGCCCTCGTGTCCCGCCCGCAGTACACCTCCCCATCTTTAGTCTCTTACAATCGTCCCCTCTTACGCAAAGTTCCTTGAGCTTTGCAATGAGGAGAGTTCGGGCGGCCTGATTAGAGCTGAGCATTCTAGAGTCCCCATACTCTGTACTCCGGACACTTGTGGTTTTCTGCTGCTCTAATCTTCCATTGCAATAGGGTGCATCTTAACTGGATGCTGTGATCTTTTCTCATCTATGGATACAGTGAAAGGTGTTTTGATATCCACCCAGCATTTTTACTTGGGTCTAGGATCCATACTCAGGTCCTTTTGCTTTCAAGGCAGAAGTTTAACCCCTGCGCCGTGTCCCCATCCCTCGAGTATCTACATTTATCTGACAGAATACCTGTCGCCCTCCATTAATACGGGAACACACATGACCGGTCATGGTGTCCTGAAAGATACGCCGAGTGAAAGAGTTTCTGTAAGTCCTGATTAACGTCCGCAGCCCCATCCAAGGAAGGATTGGAAACGGGTCCAGCTCCCAGGGCCTGGACCTTCTGCTGTTCATTTTTCCTGTTCTGAAGTGTCCTTTTCAAGCCTGTCTCTGGGGAGCAGTTGTCTCGTTAGAAACAGAGCAAGCAAAGCACTCTTGAAACAAAAGGAAGAGCTCTCACTAATTTATTTAGAACCTGTTTCCTTAAATAGCTAGTTTGGCTTAGGAAAGAAAGAAGACAGCATATTTTGGGGGTGGCACTCCCTCGGGGTGGTTGGTGCACAATGGGCTCCTTTGTCCAGATGTTCTGAATCACATTTTAAATGTAAGACTGTTTCTCAAACATTGTTTGAAATGTTCCTCTGCATCCCCAGGATCCTTGGGAGACTCTGTCCTTAGAACCTAGAAAGAAATGTGTTTCTGTTACTACTATCTTTAGTTCAAAACACAATTAGTGTATTTCATAGAAAAAAAATATTCCTGTGTCTGCTGTGACTCTGAAAGCAAACTGTCAAGACACCTACAAGGCCTAGGGAAATCATGACTTGACCCGATCCAGAAGTCTCTGTGGGATGTGGACCATCTGGCGTGCAAACCCAAACCCAGCCATCTACAGATCAGTGGATCCATAGGTACAAAGACAGTGACAGGTGAATGAGAAGCACATCTGCCAATAAGACTTAGACTCAAGAGTATTCATCTAGATGCATCCAAATATCAACTCATTCAAAACCATGTGGCCTAGTGCCCACATGTGATTCGTGGATGGTTCCTTTGCCGCACACACAAAGCAGATCTAGGAGAGACTTAATTTGGTCAGGTAAGGCCTCAGATACACCTGCACTGCCCAGGTATGGCTATCTTCTGTGCTTATAAACAAGGTGTTCTTTCTGTGTCCTATGAAAGTGGAAGGGAGGGAAGAAGAGAAAGAAGAAAGGAGAGATGAAGAGAAGAGGGAGAAAAGAACGAAGAAAGAAAGAGAAATGAAGGAAGGAAGGAAGGAAGGAAGGAGGAGGAAGGAAAGGAAGGAAGGAAGGAAGGAAGGAAGGAGAAGGAAGGAAAGGAAGGAATGAAGGAAGGAAGGAAGGAAGGAAGGAAGGAAGGAAGGAAGGAAGGAAAGGGAGAAGAGGGAGGAGGGAGGGAGGAAAGAAGGGAGGGAGGGAGGAAGGGAGGGAGGGAGGAAGGGAGGGAGGGAGGGAGGAAGAAGGAGGAAGGAAGGAAGGAAGGAAGGAAGGAAGGAAGGAAGGAAGGAAGGAAGGAAGGAAGGAGATAAAGAACTCTTAATAAGAGTGAGTACGGAAGCAATCTACAGCTCTCAGCTTCCAAGATGTCTGTGGTGACTTAGCCTCCTCCAGCTTTGGCCAGCCAGCCATGCCGCCTCTGCTTTGAGAGACTGTACCTTCCTTCTGGAACCATAAGCAGAATAAACCTCCCTTTCTCCCTTAAAAAAAAAAAAAAAAAAAACAGAGTGAGTATGGATCTGGGGAGATGACTTGGGGATTAAAATCTCGGTCTCATAAACAAAAAGACCTGAGTTCAGATCCCCAGATCCGTCATTAAAATGCTGGACAGAAATGACTATGGCCTATAATTCCAGTCCTGGAAGATGACACCTGAGAAAACCTAGAACAAAGACATAAGAGGCAGAGCAACCTAGGATGATTCCCAGTGTCACCCTTTGGCCTCCACAGACACACATGTTCAAGTGTTCTCTTGTAAACACACACACACACACACACACACACACACACACACACACAAAGAGTGAGTCTGTAGGATATTATTTAGTTGGTGAAATCCAGCCATGGTGTGTTGGACAATTTCCTGTGAAAGGGTAAGAACAAGGTGGGTACAGTGTAATGTGATGGTTAGTATTGGATAACCTGATGTTTGAAATTAAGCATGCAACCTTGGTCCTTACCCATTCTTTGCTTTCTACGTAATATGGTATGGCCAGTTCCAAGTCTGATATGACTTCTCCTTGCCTCAGTGATGACCTGTAATCTGAAATTGAGGGCATGAATAAAAATCCTTTGTTCCCTCACTTGCTGAGTCAAGTGTTAGTTACAATGGAAGGAAAGAGGAGAGAGGGATCCGAGGACCCAAACTCTGGTCCTTTTGCTTGCATGGTGAGTGCTTTAAACTGCTGAGCCATCTCTGCATCCGCATGATGAAATAAATAAAATAAATTTGGTACCAGGAGTGGGGTGTTGATATGAAACTAACACACATACTTAATTGCAAACTTTCAAGATGGATGAAGGGAAAAAAAACTGAAGCAATTGAAAGAAAGAATAAACTATTCTAAAAATGGGAAAAACTATTAGATATAAGATCTGATGTGGTTTGGATATAGTTTGTCACCCAAAATTTATGTGCTTGGGGACTGGGTCGTCAATATGACAGTATTGAGCAACAGAATCTTTAAGAGGCCATAATGAGGGGAGTCTAATTAATTCCATGGGAATTCTCACCACAAAGATGCACTGGCTCTGGTCTCTTGGAGAGGATTTGGTTCTCACAGGACTGAGTTCTCTGAAGAGCAGATAAAGTGAAGCCTTCCCATGTGCTTGGTTCTGCTGCACACAGAAGGGTCTCTTTCTGTCTGTTCATCTTGTACTATAGTCAGTAGCGCCTCACCAGGTGCCATGCTGTTTAGGTTTCTGTTGACCAGAATCAAGATCAGGACAGATGTGACCTACAACCGTACAAGCAAGGATACATAGGAGCTCCTCACTTGACATCATACTCAATAGTGAAAGGCTGCAACATCACCCTCTAAGGCTAAAACACACACACACACACACACACACACACACACACACACACACACAGAGCAAGATCATCTGCTTTTCTCACTTCTGAGATTTCCACCCATAGAATTTAGTCAAGAAAAAGTAATTAGAGGTAAAGGGCATCCAAATTGGAAAGGAAAAAATAAAGTCATTCTAATCCAGAATATATGATTTTCATACATAAAATATTAAAATTCCAGTTTTAAAAAGGCTAGAGCTAGTAAACTATATCAACCAGGTATTAGGATGTAAAATCAACATACAAAAATCATTAGTATGGTGCTTGATTCAGTGTGTCATGAGGGTACCTATATGTATGTGTGTGGATATTGGGGGGGTGGCAAGAGAATAATAGTAAGTGTTGGTGAGAGCCCTTATGTATTGTTGATGGGAATGTAACGTGGCGTATGCACTCTGCAAAATGGTATGGCACTTCATAGAAAAACTTAAAATAGCAAAAGCATTTTTGCTTTTGCTCCGGCCTTGTACAGAATGAAAAACAGAGTCACAAGGAGCTGTGAGTTCATTCCTGTTTGCAGCAGTGAGATTCACAACAGCCAGAGGCAGAAGCAGTGCAAAGACCTGCGTGTCTCTGTGGTTAAGTGAAGCATCGTGTGTACGTGCAAAGAGACACTTCAGGCTGGACACACAGGACCCGTCAGGGAGGAGCTGACTGCAAAGTGAAATAAACGAGGCACAGAAATAAAGATACTGACTGTGTGCTAGAGTAGTCAAAGTCATAGCAACAGAAAGGGTTAAGTGACTGGTCGATGCACTGAACCAGGGGAGAATGGAAATTACCACTTCCTGGGTGCTTTCAGTTTAGAAAGATGAACCTGTCTGAAGATAAATATTGCTGGTCACACAAGAGCATGAATGCATTTCATGTGCCTGAACTGTACACTTGAAAACTGTTACCATGCGGATGCAGAGATGGCTCAGCAGTTTAAAGCACTCACCATGCAAGCAAAAGGACCAGAGTTTGGGTCCCCGGATCCCAAGTAAAATCTCAGCCGAGTATGGCAGCATCAGAAGGTGGGGACTACAAATTTCCAGAGTGAGCTGGCAAGCCAGATTAGCCCGATCACTTAACTCTGAGCTTGATTAGAAACCCTGTCTCAGAAAGAAAAATGTAGAACAATTGAGGGTGATATTCATTATCAACCTCAGGCCTCCACACACATGCATTTTCTCTCTCTCTCTCTCTCTTTCTCTCTCTCTCTCTCCCTCTCTCTCTGTCTCTCTCATAGCATGTATCCATGATCACATACACCCTGCGCGTGCACACACACATAAGGAAAGTGGGTCACAATGATAAACTGTATACATGTATGTTTTTCCACAATTTTAAATTCTTTGTTTAAAGTGAAACAAATTATGTCTCAGAGAAAGTTCTTCCATCTTCTGCCAGATGACCACTGTCCATCACATACTTTGCAGACTGGAAAGTGTTGTACAGACATGCATTTCTACCAGCTGTGGGAGCTAACACTTGCGTGTCTAACATCACGCTTGTTAGCATTACTCTAGCTCCGCCTGAGGCACAGAGGGCTAGAATAGAAAAGAAAAACAGAACCGAACAGACTCGAACTTGAACCTGGTTTCAACACTGACAAACGAGATAACTAGAGCACTCAACTCGTGGCTTCTGAGTTATAATTTCATCAGAGGTCAAAGAAGAAAAATCAAACCCCTCAGAGAACTGCAGCAAGGATTCCTAAGGTGGATTTACCTTCCATGTCTGCAGAAAGTATTTTGTTTGTGATAACCACACCAAAATATGGGACAATACATGCACTGGGTCAAAGTACGATTGCTAGCACACTAATCAGATGTAGATGTCAATTTCACAACTGAAGTCTGAGACTTCAGGCACACACATCGGAGAAGACTCAGTAGTAAGGCAAGCTTAGGAGAAATTATTTAATTGATGTCGGAATACCTGCCCATGGGGGATGGGGTGGTGCTCTGGGAAGCAGGTAAGCTGGAGGGAGCCGGTTCAGTACTTGAGCCTAAGATGGCAGACTTGCAGTCTGGCACATGAGAACGTTTACTCCTCTCTCAACAAATATGGTGTGTCTCGTTCCCTGAGTCCTCCCGATGTTCATATCAGCGCTTCTGAAAAGAGGACTATGAACTGGTACCAGCATCAAGCAAAAGGAACTCCTTGCTCCTTTAAGTTGATCCTCTATCCATCAGCAACACGAAGACAAGCTACAAATCTCAGGCTCTTCGTTGTCTTCTAATATTTAGGGAATCATTAAAAATTTTAAGCTCTTTCATTTTTTGCATCGGAAAATATGGGTTTTCTCCAGTTTGTCTTAAATAATCAATATTTGTCAGCATTTCTGTTCTCTCCAGAGGGTAGTAATTAGAACTGAGTAATAAATTACCATTAATGTACATAAATGTAAGGATCCCATGTATCTTGTAAAATAAACATCTGGTAAAAATCTCCAGTGAATCTATACATTATGAAATAGAAAGCATCTTTCAATGTTTCCTAAAAGCCTAAATAACTTTTATTTCCTTCCTGAAATTAGGGCCTTTCTGAGAACATCATTCTTTGTTTATAATCTTCATATCTTTTTCCTGGCTCTGCATTTTCCCATTCTTACTTCCCTCCATATGTCTGAGACAGTCATTTAAAGCAGCAAGCTTACGTTAATTACCAGAGACAAGTGTTAATGGATTTTAATTTTGCTTTATTAGAATTTATGCAAATTCCACTGTGTTGAGATTTCAAATAAAACCCTTACAATCACAACTTTTTTCCTTTTTGGCGTCGACTTGACTTCGTAAAAAGAGAATGAGAAAAGCTTTCATTAGTATTCAATGACAGTGACTGTTGATAGCAACGTTTTTTAACGAGAAATGGGTGCCATAAAATTATCTTAAAAACTGTGCGAGTTTCATAACCCATTAATTAGCACTGATGTCTTTCCTCACTAAAGGTTCAAATATCCAGCTATACTCTCTGATCTTCTGCCTGACTGTACCTGCCATGACATGGGTTCGCTAGAAAGTTGATGTAATGTTATAATATATAATCTGCTAAATTAAAATGAGAATTTTAGATGTATTCCCAGTTCTAAGAATAATATTCCCATATTTTCCAAGAGATATAAACACATTGTTGAACTTTCTAACACTCAAAATTATTGAAATATATTTTCTATAGTAGTAGTTATAGATTCTCATAATGACATAAAACTGAAGGGAAAACTATGGCTTGCTCCATTTTGTGTTGCCGTAACAAAACTTTTGAGGCTGAATAACATTATAAATAAAAGAGCTCTATTAGAGTTCAATATCTGGGAGATTTAAGAGAATTCTGTTGGTATGTTCTTGGCTCTAATGAAGGTGTCATGGTAGCACAGTGGCGTGTGTGTGTGTGTGTGTGTGTGTGTGTGTGTGTGTGTGTGTAAGAGGATCCCACAGAAGTGCTAAACTGGCTTATAACAACCTATCTGTGAAGAAACTAATCCAGCCCCACAAAATTTCACCCACTTCCATAGGACAGAATGATTCTAGGCACGGAAACATGTGGACCATGGCATAATGTCCTCTGCCACTTGAAAACCTCCATGTTGAGGGTATTTTCATCTGGTGAGACTTTGGGCAATAACCCCATCCGTATGTGCTATGATCCCCATTCCCTATGCCAGGAAACCAAAGCACTGGCTACTGCCTGAGTTCACACAAGTAAAAACTAACAAGGTCTGCTCTGTGGCTGCTTTGACCCACTCTACTTGGAATGTTTTGTATCCCGTGGTTCTTCGACTGGCGGGGCTGACTCACTAGCAAAGAACTTTTCAGTGATTCGCATGTGGTACTTTACGTAGACATTCCCTGAATTCTCCACGGCTTCATGCCAGAGGTGAACAGATACTGTCTCCTAGGGAGCAGGCTGGATTCAGAGACAGATGTGCCGCAGAGGCCGTGTGGCACTGGCATGCGGCTTGGCCTCTGTCTCTCAGATGACTCGTCTCTGGGAACCAACTGCTTTGCAGCAGGCAGCCTGGGTGGTGCGGAACGGAGGCCTGACTCCATCCACAGACAGGAGCCAGCCTTTGCGAAATCCTCCAAGTTCAGATCCTCCCGGCAATGCCTTGCGACCCACCCCAGAAATCAGCAGGGCATCTCGCAAGGCCTTGCCCCTCTGTAACTGAGGTGGCGAAGCTTGTTCTAAGCCCCTGAATCTCAAGATAATTTGTTATGCCAATATCGATGGATAAGACACTGTATTTGCCCAAATGTGTTCTTAGCACTAAGCAAAGAAGGGGAAAGACCACGGATTTTGGAGCCTTGGATGGGAGAAAAAGCATAAGATCATTTTTTTTCAAAACTGAAGCTAAAGTTCATTAGTTGGGAACTTCCCGCGCCCCCAGGGTCTAGCGACACTCACGGCTCACAGCCTGGTGGTTGACTCACGCCTTCTTCACTCAAACCCCAATTCTGATGTTTGCTTCCAAATAAGCACAGGTTCCGGTCTCGCCCCAGACCTTAGTTTCCTCTGGTGGAACAGAGCAGAAGTACTGAGCAATGTCACAGAGTAGGCACGGCCAGGAGACAGGTCCACGAGAAAGCCCGGCCGAGACTCCACAAATACTCGTGATAGTAGTCCAAGTCAAAGCGGAGTTGCAAGAGAGAAGTAGGACCCGGCTTTGGGATAACACGGCCTGAAGCCTCGCTCGATCTTGGGACCCATCATGTTTTGATTCGGGGACCCAGGAGACTTGGTCCACAGACAAAGCAGACTTATGCATTTCCTGGTGCTAGTCACCTGGAGGTAGCGAAGTAACTCGGGAGGGTTCTGGTCTTGCGTATCCCACAAAGCAGAAACAGAGACTGCAGTCTCCATTTAACTATGTGCGCTAGCACCAGGTAGGGTTTGGGCACATGGAACTCACAAGGTTGATAGAAAATAGAGAGATAAAACTTGGGTCCATGGCCAAAGGGAAGAGCTAGTTGAAGCCGTTGTGTCGTTGTTAGCCTGGGGATGTTTCTTAGGAACACAAGCCACATCCCTATGACACAGAAGCAAAGACCTGCAATCCGGTTTTGGAGGAGGGGAGGACACCGTGCTCCCGGAAGGGGACATGATGTTCTTTTTGGCCTTACCCACAGTATGTGCCTCAGACTCTCATCCCCTAGAGCAGATGAAGTTCTGTCTGCCTCCTCCACAGGAGTCCCCAAGCCCTCTCCAAATTGGCAGAGTCTGGTGTTTTGAAAAACAGGATTTGGAAATGGCAGTAGTGGCCACTGCTATGTTGATGCCAGACATCTTCAAAGATCTTCTTTCACATACAGAGGAGACACTAACGATACACCCACCCACCCCCCCCTCCAGCATCCTACACCATTAGGGAAACAACAGTGTGTAGATCGTCTCTGGCAGTTGCTTCTCAGAGACCTTTTAGCAAATCTGTTTCCAGTTCCCAGGCCCACCCTCCCCCTCGACCCCTCAAAGAAAGATTCAGGAAATAGACCTAGTAAAAGGATTTATAGCAGCTCTGCAGTCTAGTGGGGAGCATGCTGGAACTGAGGCAAGATTCCAGCTCTACCCGAGACGTGCCCAGGTGTAAACAGAGTCAGAGGAAGCTGGTAAGAATGAGAGAGGTTTGGGGGGTTGGGGAGCAGGCTAGGGAGTGAGCTGAGTTGGTCCAGTGCCTGGTGTGTAGGCTCGAGGTTCTGTGTTTGACCCCCAACATCCATGTAAAAAGCTGGGCATCGTGGCTCTCCCAAGCTCCGGGAGGCTGAGATGCACAAATCCCTGTGTCCAATCAGGGGACTCTATCTCAAAACCAGGTGGACAGTTCCGGAGTGACATCCGAGAGTGACTACTTGTCTCCGTGTGCAGAGAGGGAGGTGGGAGGAGAAGGAGATTAGCGTGAGAAGGAGAGGGACAGGAAAAGGAAGAAGAGGAGAAACTGAGGAGGAGGACAGGAGGAGGAAGAGAGGGAGAAGGGGAAAGAGGGGAACAAGAAGGAGAAAAAGAGGAAGAGGAGGAGAACGCTATGGGAGGAAGAAGAGGAGGACAGTAAGAACTCTGACACTCTCTCAAATTTTTGAAACAAGAACTAGCAAAAGGAGCAGAGCTGAGCTTTCAAGCATGTAGTTTCACGGCACATAAGGAAATGAAAAGACCTTAAAGAATCTCAGGACCCAGGGCTGGAGAGGTGGCTCAGGGGTTAAGCCTCTGCCTTGCAGGCAGAAGGTCCTGAGTTCGGATCCTAGATCCCACATATAGACACCAGGCGGAAGCAGGGGCAGCCTGCGTTTCTGGTCCTGGTAGGGCGGAGCCTGTGAATCCCGGGGCAGAGTAAACAAGCGGGGCAGAGTAAACAAGTAGGAGGTAGAGGTAACCATGGTGGTTCCTGAATTCGCCCGTGGTTCTACATACACACACATACATGCACACATGTGCACACATGCATAATTGAATAAGTTTAAAAAAATAAAAAATAAAATAAAATAAAAAGAATCTCAGGACCCGAAAGGACCACGAAACCCCTCTGTTCAAGTTCTCTCTGGCTGTGAACTATCTACCCGAGATTCACAGCAGGGAAAGCAGAAGTTCTCCCACATTGATGGGGGGTCTCTCCACCCCAGGCAGACCAGAGACCAGGCATTGTGACCCTCATTCTGTTCCCACTATACTAGATCTTATAAATACATATTGTGGAGGGTGGGGGGGGGCAGATGTCCTAAGTGCTTTTTTCTTGGGGGTGGCTCTTTGGGGTCTTTCTTGGAGGTGGCTCTGTGGGGTCTTTCTTGGGGTGGCTCTGTGGGGTCTTTCTTGGAGGTGGCTCTGTGGGGTCTTTCTTGGAGGTGGCTCTGTGGGGTCTTTCTGGGGGTGGCTCTGTGGGGTCTTTCTTGGAGGTGGCTCTTGCTCCTTTCCTGACTCCAGTTCTGAGCCTCAGCATAAGGACTGTCAATACTTCTTGTGCTGTAACCATATCTAAGCATCCCACTAACGTGGAATCACCCTGAGCAAGAGCAACCCTCATTTTCCACGTACACAGGAGCCAGAAGGGCGTCCCACTGCGCTGAAGACTCCTTGACGCCTAAGGGTAGCTGTGGTTCTTCTAACTGCAATTTCCATCTTAAGAAAGGCGTGTGGGACATGCCACACACACAGGTGCACACCAATACCTGCATATATGAGGAAAGAAAGAAAGAGAGAGAGAGAGAGAGAGAGAGAGAGAGAGAGAGAGAAAGAAGAAAGAAAGAAAGAAAGAAAGAAAGAAAGAAAGAAAGAAAGAAAGAAAGAAAGAAAGAAAGAAAGAAAGAAAGAAAGAAAATAGAACAGAAAGAAAGAAAGAAAGAAAATAGAACAGAAAGAAAGAAAATAGAACAGAAAGAAAGAAAATAGAACAGAAAAGTGGAGAAATTCTCTCTAATTCATTCTGATTCCTCCTCTTCCTTCAATTTCCAACTTGTTTTTTAATCCATCTGGTTCCCCAACTACTCTTGTTCATTTCTCAGATTACCCATGTGTCAAAACTGATAGACTTGGGCTATGCTGTTACTTACATGAGCACTTGCCCAGCATGTGTAAGACCCAAAGTTCAAGGAAAAAATGTAGTCATTCATAACTAAATTAATTGGTTGATTAGGGAAAAAAAGCCATCCACCACCAAAGTAATCTCAAATCTCTAGGCTGCAACTGTTGGAATAGTCATCTCTTAAGAAGCACAAATTTGGTGGAGCAGTAGGGTTCCAAGCACTCACGGCCCAGGCTGGAGAGACAGCTCAGGGGTTAAGACTGCCTCAAAAGCAGAAGGACTTAAGTTCAGATTCCAGGTCCAACGTTAAAAAAAAAAAAAGAAAAGAAAAAAAACATGCCAGATACAAACGGCAGCAGCCTGTGCTTCTGGTCCTGGTGGGACCTGGGAAATCCCAGAGTGAAGCAAAAATGAGATAGATTCTCCAAGTCACCCTTGGTCCTCCACAGGAACACACAGTGCCGTCTCTCTCTCTCTCTCTCTCTCTCTCTCTCTCTCTCTCTCTCTCTCTCTCTCTCTCACACACACACACACACACACACACACACACACACACACACATAAAAAAATAGCAAAATGCTTGTATTTATTTTAAAGGAGATAAGGGATTTCACAGAATTGTCATCAAGACCCTGATTATCTTTATCCCATCATTTTTCTAGTGTATTCTATAAGAGCACATCTTAAGTGTAGGAATCACGGAATCTAAAGAGAACCACAGATTCTGACATGTTATGTACACATGCCCTAACCAGGCTCCAGTGAGACCCGGAACTTCGTAGTTCTAACAAACATCTGTGTAACAACTCTGACTTCACCGATTCCACAATCACCATTTCAAAAATATGCTCTATAATAAAAATACCCTCTTGTAAAGAGGAAATAAAAGAGAAAGATGAAAGATCAAAAGAACGGTACCTGTTAAAACAAGTTCTCTCACCCATCCCTGAATCTGAAGTTCTTAAAAACATATGAAAATTGAAAATGTGCTGAAATTTAGACAAAAACAAGAACTGAGCATTCAAAAAAACAGTCTGTTTGAGCATGTTAATGGATTATAAATGTATATCTGTGGAAACAGGTCATAAGGAACAGGTTGAAGCAATAGACCAAAGAGAAATCTCATACTTCTTTTTACTGTACAGCCAATATCTTTGGGTACTTAGACTTACTTTATATGTTTTAAATGCTAATTAAATCATATTTTTCTCCATTGCCCTCCCTTGGCTTCAACATCATGTAGATGTTTAGGTTTAGGTGTTTGTACCTATCATCCAAAACAAAAGCTACTTTCCTAGTTGAAAAAAAAGTTTGCTCGAATCCAATCTGCAGAGATTATGTTGAACTTACAAAAAGAATGGAAAAGATCAAGAAGTGAATTTTCACAAAATTTTGCTTTATCATGTGATTCATAGTTTTACTTTTAAAAAATACATGCGTTCTCCTCAAAGGGGGGGAAAGGGGTGCTTTCAAATTCTGCTTTCCTATTTCTTGAAGCAATTCACAGCCAAATACTCGGCAATATGCCTTCGATCTCCAACCTCAACTAACCCATGGGGTAATCGTTCCATTTGAGGTCACAGTGGTCTTGACCCCTCTAGTGGTTTGTTTTTTTTTTTTTTAATTCAAGGAAAGTTCCATTCCTACCCTCAGCTTCCAGCCAGCTTACCAGTGGCCCAGGTTTCAATGTCTCACAGGAGCGCAAATCAAAAGTGCGCTAGTGAGCGCCGGCCGCCCTCCCCGCAATAAGACATCGATCGGCATGTCTTTCCTTACTAGACTCCAGGTTGCCAAAATGGAGCCTTCCTGTGCATGCCCCCTGTCTAAAATTGCAAATAGTTGTGGCGGTGGGATGCTTCAGAGACTGCATCTCTCCTACCCAGAAACAGATACGCAGAGGTTAAAACCTTTAAAGGACAAAATGATAAAGCTTGAAGAAATATCTCATTCAGTAATGCTTTATGCAGTAAGAGGTGGTGGAGGAAAATCTTGCTGCATAGATCCCACTACTAGGGCTAATAGCTAGGCAGAGACCACAAGGGCTCAGTGCCCGTGAGGAGCTGCCAAAGGAAGGAAGCACAGTGACTTCGTCACTCTGGCCGGCTGCTCCCCGGGGATGGTGGAGTCCTGCTTCTTCCTGCCAGAGAGAAAATACATCCATGCTAAATATCTGATACAGAATCTAATGCTGGGCTGGAGAGGTGGCTCGGGGTTAAGCTTCTGTCTCACAAGCAGAAGGACTTGAGCTCGGATCCTTAGATTTCAATGTTAAAAAAAAAAAAGCCATATAGAAATGCTGGCAGCCTGCACTTCCGGTTCTGGAAGGTTGAGCCCTAGGAAACCCAGGGCAAAGCAATGAGGAGGTAGAACAATCCAGGGTAATTCCTGATGTCACCCTCAGACTTCCATAGGCACGCACACAGTGCCTTCCATTTGGGTAGTTTGCTTGCACATACACACACACACACACACACACACACACACACACACGTGCATGTGCACGCACACACACAAAAAGAAAACCTGTGTGCTAAACCATTCAGATCCAGTGTAATTTTAAGTGTTATCTCTGACAAAAATGAACACAGTAGATGCCTTGTTAGAAGCTGTTTAGAGTTGTTCACTTTCTGCACCATTCCAAAACTAAAATATATCTCAATTAAGTGAATGAGATGAAGAGTCATTCTTGGACTCAAAAGACCTGCGTTTCAGTAAAGTTCTGCAGTATCTAACAGTGCGCTATTTTAACAGAATAATGATGAGTAAATATATAAGCTCCTCCCCTTCGTGCAGCTGCTGACCAATGGGGAAGTAAAAGCTAATAAAATTTTCATCAAGAAGAAAAGAAGCATGTATCCCTCAACTGTACGGTGAGATCTGAGAACACAGCATGGTAAACCAATGTGTGGGTCAGCCGAGGAAAGGGAATGTGCATTGGGGTCTCATGGTGTGCAGATGTAAATCAAGAAAATGGTTCACCAATGACAGAGGGTCTAGGAAGTGAGGGGGCAAAGAAAGGCCAGGAGCGAAGACAGAGTTGGTGTCACAGCCACAGCGACAGGGGGCGGGGAGCCCTCCAGAGAAGCTCAGGTGTTGGAAAGACACAAAGCTAAGTAAAGAAGCAAGAGCACAGTGGAAAGTGAGTGAGGAAGACAGGCCAGACCAACAAACTCACGGCCAAACAGCTGAAGGGAACAAAGGGTTAATTTTGGCTTATGATTGACCACTTATCTTGTCCAGTTTGGCAGGAGAGCTCACACCAGCACCATGAGTGGAGGGAACTGACCACACCAGATCCGTACGTCCACAGAACCACTGAGGCGGGGGCAATTCTCACTCACCATACCAGCACATCTGGCCAAGTGTAAAGGAGAATGCCAACTTCCTCAGCCAGTGCCCTCCATCTCATTCACCTGCCTGTCCACCCATTAGACAAACTCCTGCAGACTTGCTCAGGCTTCAGCTCAACTGCTAATTTATCATAACTCCACCCAGAGCTCAGACCCTTCAGTTGCCAAGTTGACACCAATATCTAACTACGGCAAAATGTGTATTAATGAGTGTGTATATGTGTGTGTGTGTGTGTGTGTGTGTGTATGTAAAGGCATGTGTATGTGATGGAGTAAATGTATACACATGTGTAAGAGAATTCTCGTGTTCACATGTGTGCACAGTCTTAAGACCCAAGTCGGGAAATAATTTGTGGCTCAGAGCTGGGTAGATGGGCCAAGAGGCAATGAACAAAGACCAGGCAATCGGGAGGAAGAACAGAACTCACGCTTTGATTCTGAACATACTGAAATTTGCTGCCTCACAGACAACCAAGTAAAATAGTAGCTGGATAATACAGACTTAGATCAATACTGGAATGGCTTGAGCTATGAGATGTTCTAATCTGAAGGACATGTAGAAGTTTAGCATATGGTAGCTGAAGAATCTTCCAGAAAGGACACTTGCCAATACATTAAAGTCGGAATACAGAGGGTCAGTTCTTTTATAAATCACTATGCAAAGTATTTCTTATAATGCAATTTAATCAAGTTTTTTACGACTTTATTACTTAAAAAAGTTAGATAGTAGACTTTTCCAAAAAAAGTATAGGAAAATAATTCACAAGCTATAAATAGAAATGAAACATCACAGATCATTTCTACAACATACAAAACCAGAAATATGCATACGCCACACCATTCAAAATATCCAACCGAATTAAACCTTAAAAAGGCCAAACCTTATTATGTTCTTGCCTCTCCCCCAGTAGAATGTTAATTTTGAAGTTAGGCTCACATAATAGTAAGTGTGACTACCTTATAAAGGGCAAATCATATGAAATTGACAACCTTCCCTTTTCTAGAGTCAAAATGTATTCAAAAAACTCTAGAATCCATGCTTCCTTTTCAATTGTTAAAAAAAAAAATTCATGCACCTCCCAATTTTGCATACCTTTCTGTCATGGTTTGAATGTGAGTTGGACCGCACAGGTCATGTATTTCAACCCTTAGGTGATATTTGGGAAGACTGTGACAGCTTTGGGAGGAGGGCCCTTGCTGGAGGAAGGCAATCACAGGAGGTGGGCCTTGAGGTTGGTTAGTCCCACCCTGCTTGTGAGAGAAGTCTGTTCTCTCTCAGCCTCCATGATGTCGGCAGCGACTTAGGCTGCCTCCGCCTCTTGTCTTTTCTGCCATAATGGACTGTATCTCCTCTCTGGAACTGTGGGTCAAATAAATCTCCCTTTCTCTCTTTAAGATGCTTGAATCTGAGTGGTGTCTCACAGCAACAGAAAAAAGTAACCGGTACAGAAGAAAAAATGCTTCATTCATTTCCCAATTTTGCATAACTTGCTAAAATATTTAGTAGACTTTTATCTTTGGTTTTTTTTTCACTCTAATACAGAGTCACAGAATACCGGCTCCATCATTATTCATCAGAATGCACTGTTAATAATGAAAAACACAATTTGTAAATGAGATTTTATGAAATTCACTTATATGCAAATCATCCTGTTCATTAAGGTCAGGTGCACTGACTGCACCCAAATGTGCTACAAGGAAGAAGAAAGTGCTGGAATACCAACCATTATATTTGCAGATCAAACACAAATCTACATTGGAATAAAACATGTCCCACAAATCACAGGATGCCAACCAGGTACACGATGTCAACTCTTTCAGGAATTGTGCTCAAAAATGTTGAGAACTGAACTGGTGTACCTATTAAGTTTGTATGAGCGGAAATAATAATAATAAATAAAATAAAAATAAAAAATAAAATGTTGAGAACTACCTCCTAAGTGCTGAAGGATTTAGTACTTAGAGTGACTTATTAGAGCTCAGAAAATCACACCCCCAAAGTACTATGTTAAAGTGTTGAGTATTTTGATGTTTGATACTTGAGTACATTGATTGATTGAATGGTGTGTGTGTGTGTGTGTGTGTGTGTGTGTGTGTGTGCGTGTGTGCGTGTGTGCACATGTGCACATGTGGAGATCAGAGGACAATCTAAAGGAGCTAGTTGTCTCCCTCTACCAAGGATCAAACTCAAGCTGTCAGGTTTAGAAGAAAGCACCTTTACCCACTGAACCATGTCTGACCTGCATTGCGTATGTTAAACTGAAAGATGCCTGCAGCCCTTCAGAACCAAGTCTCCCTCCCTCCTGCCTTTTCTTCTCCTGGCCCCCTTTCTCCTCTAAGGCAGGCCACAGAAAGCAGAATCTCTCTTTCCCATGCTGGCTCACAGAAACCAGAAGGCCTGTCCCCAGGAACCAGCCATGAAACCTAGAAAATGACTCTATCACAGTTAGATGCAGGTGTCAACTTGATGGTTGAGGGTTCAAGTTCTGGGAACATTTGTAAAGACTGAGTAGTTGAGCCCAGAGCAAACCTGCAGGAGAGTGTGCAGTTGATCATAGTGGATGGGAGTAGGCCCTGAACAGGAGAATTAGATACAGAGAGATGGTTAAGAAAGTTGGTATCCAAGTAAGTGAGGATTGTCCCTCTCTCAGCATCATGTGAATATGGAATGGCCAGCTCCCTTGGCCCTTGGCGATGGGTGCCTGCTCTCCTGCCGAGCTGGGCAAGAGACTGTAACAAGGAATCGTAAGCTGAAAATAAACCCCTTGTTCCCTTAAGCTGTGTTGTCATGATTTTATCAGCAACAGGCAGAGTCACTACTACAGACTCTACCGCTCCCCTCTCCACATTTCTCCATCAGAGCTAGCCATAGGAATTTCTACTATTTGATAACAGGTCAGGAAACCATTATTCCAAGACCTCACAGAGACCAAGAAGAACCTTAAGACAGGAGAATCATTTGTTGATACTGCGACAGGTAAACTAGGTTTTGGAGGTGCGCGTTACCCTGCAGCCTTTTCTTCCCTCCACATTATATGGTTCTCATCATCTTGCATCCTGAGAGTTTACCTCTCTGGGGCCAACAGAGACTGTTTGCTGTGGACTCTGTCAGCTGAGGGAGTCCCGAGTTAGGCATATAGCGGGTAACCTCATCAAAATAAGAAAGAGAAGGGGGGGAAAGAGAAGGAAAAAGGAAGAAGAGGAAAGGGACGGGAGGTAAGAGAAAAAGAAGGAAGATATAGAGAAGGAAGAGAAAGAGAGAAGGGGTGAAGCAAAAAGAGGAGGAGAAAGATACTAAAGCACAGAATCATAGTAACTTACCCAAGGGCATATGGTAATTAGGAAGAAATGTATAGATTCTAACAGGAAGATAAAAATGGTCATTTCCCCTCTACAGTGAGGGAGAAACAGAGACGCAAGTTGCTCCCAGCCTGGTGTCCAACACAGCATATACCAAGGTGTGCAGCTCAGGAGTTGTGACTGTGATCCCTCCTGACCCCCCCACCCCACCCCACACCCCACAGGACCTCAGCAGGGTGGCGTGTCTCTTTGTCTGAGTCTGTGACGCTTTTACTTTTCTTTTTTGAGATGGAGTCTGAACCTGTAGAGCACCAGGATTACAGGTGTGCACCAGCAGACCAGGTGGACAACTTACATTTTAAACACATGAGATGGCAATTGAGGATTTTTCTTATCACACCACTCTCCCCCCCCCAACTGTGATTAGGGAGAGAAGACCTTTTATCTCTGTCAAAGATTTCTGAATATATGACCTCCAGCAACCTATTGTCAGTTTAAAATATCAATCTATTGATCTGCCCCCCCCCAAAAAACAAAATCACTTCACTGGTTCTAGAAAGAGAGAGGCTATTATCGATAACCTGTTTAAGTCAACGAATTAGTCTCTGTTGTTAAAACAAGCAAAAGATCGCTACTTTAACACATAATGATTTGTTTTTAAGACCAACATTTTTTGCTCCCACAAAATTGCTCCATCTTCACTAGACATTTGATAAGTATTTTTGAAAGGCACAGTTCTTAAACTTAGTAGAAATGCAATTGTTATCTATTCCAAAATATGCAATGAATATAACACAAATCAGACCTTTAAAGAAAAAGTCTATACTCTATATCAACCACCTGGAACCAGGCCAGCCCCATCCTGAAGCTCAGGGAAATTTGGAGAAGAGGGGGCGGTAAAATTGTAAGAGCACAAGGATGGGAGGAGTCATGATACGCAAGATACTCCACACAAGTTAGAGCTGAAGCAATCATAATGGGACTTTGCATGACCTGCGCAATGACCAACACATTATTGACCTCTCAAAATCTAGCATGGACTAAAGGTACTAGAATCCCTAGAAGTTAGGGATTAACAGCCACAATAGTGTTCCTATACTTAAGGGGAACACAAGAAAGAGTTCTAGGAAATGCCACTGAGTCCTTACACCTCATCAGAGAGGAGGGCCCAGAGGAAAGTTTGACATACACATTAAAGGATGCTCCAGGGATGGGGGGGAGGAGGCACTGGGAAATAGGGAGGGAGGGGGAGAAGAAAGGAGAAAGGGGGGAGGAAGCAAGGGGGTCTAGGGAGGGGTGGAGGGAAGGAAGGGACCGATGTACCTATTAAGTTTGTATAAGCATAAATAAACAAATAAATAAATTATTAAAAAGTCTCTATTTTTTAGTTTATTTTAAATGGCAAAGTTGATTTCTTCTTTTTGAACATATGTGTGTATGTATGTAAGAGAGAGAGACAGAGAGAGAGAGTTTGGGAATACTTTCGGGCTAAGACCCAGTAGATGGAGTGTGTGTGTGTGTGTGTGTGTGTGTGTGTGTGTGTGTGTGTGAAAGAGAAAAAGAAAGAGAGAGCATGTATATATGTTGGGGGGAGAGAGAATATGTTTATGTGTGTGAGGGAATACGTATTCGTGCGTGAAAAAGAGTGCTTGTGTGTGTATGTATTTGTGTGAGAAAGAGGGAATGTGTGTGTGTGTGTGTGAGAGTGCTTGTGTGTATGTATTTGTGTGTGTGTGCATGTGTGTGTGTGTGTGTGTGTGTGTGTGTATGTGAGAGAGAGAGAGATTGACAATGTGTGTTTGGAAAATGCTTTCAGCCTAAGACCCAGTAGGCGGAGTTTTAGACTGGAGGAAATTTGTACAGCTCAGCTATCACCCCTGAAAGGGGGATTCATAGTGGAAACAGCTGTTCAACCTTAACTACTGCGGGTGCTGCTGTAATAAAAGCAGTAAGGGGTCCATGCTTACATTGGCTTCCTTGCACTCTTTCCTGCTACCCATTCTTTAACCGACCCCCACTACCCAATGGAGATAAAGGCTACAGCCCCACCGTCAAGCAAGGGTCACAAGGTAGGTAACTAACAGGTGACAAGTGACATATTCACCCACATATCCAAGGCTACAGATACTCTCCCTACCAAACCATCCTCCAACCAGACTCTACTCCAATGACGTCAGATTAGGAATAAAATCCCAGACCACAAAGCACTCAACAACGACACTTATTCGCTGTTTGTGTTTGTAATACATTATGTTTGCGATGCTTGTAGAAAGACTCTGTTGCAGGAGTGGGGGAGAGAATATGCTCACTTGTATAATGGGCATGTCTTTACAACACATTTCACTGACACCTAGGTGATTTCCTGAAATTAGAAAGGATTTAAATGGAAGTAGCTGAATATTTCATTCCTAGATGCTCTGGTGCTGTGATCCAGATTAAAATACCCCAGAGACATATTCTAGTTCTAGCTCTGAAATCACTGAGAAAGAGGAAGGAATCACTGTTTTTTGGAAAGCTTTCGCCATGCCAGGTGATCTGTGCCTACTGTCTCTTTACAAAATGCCACCCTGTCTCCTGGTGACCTGGAAGAGGCTCAGATGGGGGTGGGGGGATCAGTGTGTAAGTGGAATCTGATGAACTGAATCCATATTATCATCAACCGTTGTTAGATTACAAGGTAGATAAAGACCAGGCATTGCATTTGTCTTTTCTAATCAGAACAGAATTGGCCTGAAAATGGCCTTACTCTGAGCATTGATTTGTCCTGATTTCACCAAATTGGTTGTTCACCAATGGGGCCCTGAAGTATCCACCCTCCAGAAGCCAAGTTGAGCCCCAGTGGAGCAACGTGTCACTGACCTTCCTGTGACGGCCTCCTTTGCACAGTCTTTGGTCTGAAGCAGCCTCCCAGGCCCCTTGGCTTTGAGCTCCACTGTGCAGTTAGTCAGTCGACAGAAGAGCAATAGCACGGCAGGTCTCAGCGCCCCCAGCCTGTTTTTCCCACGTGACCGTGAGCTTCGCTCAGGTGAAGTTTCTCCTCCAGCCCACTCACCTCAAACCCAAGAGGTCACTGAGCAAAATATAAACACTCAGACGTCTGCCTGCTCAGGTAACCGCCCTCTGGAGAGTCTTCAAAAACAACCTGTGGGGCGATGATGAAGAGGGTAGGAGAGGAAGGAGAGGAGAAATCCCACCATCCCAGGGAGGCAGTTCCTGATAAGATGGAAGTGAGGTGCACAGAACACCCAGCAAAGAGCTCAGCGGTACCACTGTCTTCGCTGTAACTGTCAAGACATTTACATGGTCCCTGAAAAAGCCATTGTCTGTAGCCCTGCACCTATCCTGTGATGTTTTCCTTTGCAGTCAGACTTTCTTTTTTTATTTTTCCTAGTTTTACAAGCATGAGTACTTATTTTCTCCCTTCTTCTCTACCTTCCCTCCTTCCCTCCCCTCCCTTCATCTATCCATCCCACTCCCTCCCACCTTCCTGCCTGTCTGCTTATTTGTGTCCCAGGGTTCCCTCTGGATTATCTGCTCTATCGCGGGCTCAGACATCTGTGGAAAACAAATGGCCCCTCCTTGGGCAGACGCACTAGTAGGAGTGTTCCCCTTCATCTGTCCTGCCCTAGCCCTTAGGTTCCCACTGCATGTAATCATCTCTCCTAAGATCCTCCATAGTCTATGGGGACATGTTGATATGTCAGTGATTATACAGTTCTAGTAAGGACAAGTCTCATTGCAGTGAATTCCTGGATGCAGCAGCCCTGCCTCGAGGGGAATGTCTTGTCCTGCAGTGGATCACCCCATCTTAGGCTCTTACAGTCTTCTGGCCCCTTCTTCCTCAAGGTTCCCTGAGCCTTAAGATGGGGAGAGATTTGGTTGGCTGAGTTCAGATGAGCAATGCAGGGTCACTGGTTCTCCGCTTTCTGGTTGAACAGCCACCATCATTTTGTGTTTGATGGGTGGTACCTGGCCCTGCATTAGCTCCAAGTAGATATTTTAAATAAATCATTTTTATAAATATAGTGGTGTTTTTCAAAGTACTGTTAACATGTAAAGGTTCCCTGTATTATATGTGCATATTTTCTTTCTAAAACACATTTTCTTAAAATACATGGAATGGCTTTGGAAACACTTTTAATAAAAAAATGCATTTGTGACATACACACTTTTTTTTTTTACTTCAGGGAGCTAAAAATCACCTTGCCTGTGCATGGCACTCATAGAGAGCCCTGCTCTGCAGTTTAGTAGCCTTGGCTTTTAGGAGCAATGCCAATTACAGCTGCTTTTCAAAGACTCTTCTGGAACACATATGAAAAATGGGATTAGGCATCAGAAATTTAGGTCTCATCTTTAGGGTCTTACTCTAAAAATATCTTCCTTATTCACTTTCTGCCATGAGTCAGCTTCAGGGGAGGGTCACCACAGCAAGGGTTTACATGGGGCTATTTGAAACAAATAGTGGGAAAACATCTGACATGTGACCACATGCATACACATACACAGACGCAGACATGGATAGACTCTATGAACACAAGTACAGTAGGTAGGTAAATAGGTAGTTGGACAGATAAATAATAGAGAGAAAGATAATAGTCATAGATAGATAGATAGATGATAGACAGATAGATAGATAGATAGATAGACAGACAGACAGCTTAGATTTGGATAGATAAATAAATAGATGGTAGATTATATGGATAGATGGATGAATAAATAAATGATGCATACATACATATATACATAATACAAATGGACAAGGGGTTTTTGCTTTGGAAATTTTTAAAATTTGAAGGTATCATCTTAAGCCCTCCCAAGTGGCACTTACCAAACTGCAAAGCACAGAACAGCGAGGCTTCCCAAGCGCTTTAGTTGCTTTTCTCATTGCTGAGACAAAATATCCTAACAAGCACAGCTGAAGGAAGCAAGAGCTTTCTTGGGTCTGCAGTTTAAAAGTGCACCCCATCATGGCAGGGAAGACAGAAGCAGCTGGTCACACCTTGGTCACTCTCGGAAAGCAGAGAGAGTGGAGGTTGCATCCTTTCTCCTTCACAGTCAGCCCAAGCTCCCGACTCACAGAATGGTGCCTCCCATATTTGGGTAGCACATCAGTTAACCTAATCTAAATAATTCCACAGGGAGTCTAAATTCTGTCAAGTTGACCAACAATATTCAACCATCTCACCAAGCTAGGAGGAACCTTTTAACTCATCAGTCCTACTGGGCCCTGCGCAAACCTTGGCAGTCAAGCCAGTGAGCCAGGCTTTTGCAAGGACTAGTGGGGTTGGGTTATGAATGACTGCGCCCACCAGGGCTTCCTTGCACCTGCATCCACACCTGCATACACATGTGCACACCTGCATATACCTGGATATACTTGTACACACATGCACATACCTGAACGCACGCACACGCACACATACACACACCACATACACAAACACATGCACACATATGCACACACATGCACATGAGCCCTCCAGGCTCATCACTACTCCCAAAACCAACTGAGCCTTCTTTCCACATCCTTCCCTCCTCTCTAAAGCCTGCACAGAAGCCTCAATTCACAGCAAAGGATTTCAGACTACGTGTAATAAAGTTCATCAGGTTACTATCTAAGCATTTGAAGGTGGTATGGGCTTTCTGCACACTGAAGTCATTCTGCTAAACCAAAATAATCCGGTTTAAATAAATAACCAAATACAAAAATTTTGCTTGTTTAATTTTGGACTCGGGCCCCTCCAAATAAATTGTACTAGCAGTTTCCCCAGAGAATCGTTGATGATAATTATCACTGAAAAACAAAAATCCCAACATTTTCAATTACAGTTACAAATCATATATATATTTTTACTTTTAATTTTCACCATATTGTACAAATACATCTAATTATTCTCATTCTACAAAGTCTGCTGTAAAGCGCCTTGGGGGACTGATTGGTTTATCAATTCAATTAGAAGTTGGTTGTTTTGATTAACGCCAACTATTATCTATGATAATGAGTATCATAATGCCATCTAATTAAGGCAAAGAAAATGCTGAAGAATTTCCAAACCTATTGTCTGCATGGAGACAAACCTAGAAATACCACAAGGAAAAGCTCTGTCTGGTTCCATCTAGCATAGAACCAGCTCAACATGTGGTCTCACCTATGTGTGCAGACCTAGCAAAAGCTCACTTGTGTAAGGACGATGCTGAGACACCTGGGAAAGATTTATCCAAACCACGTTCTCTGTTCAGGGAAGTCAGGAAAGGGAGGCAGCAATGTTGGCTGAGCAGCATCTAGCACTGAACTCCACACCCAAAGAAAGCACACAGCTGACCTCTGTGTCTATTACAAAGCTGCTTAAATTCATACAGCTGAAGAGCAGTCAGACCTCAGTAAATGTCTTCCCTGGAGTGGGGAGGCCCAGCTGGCAAAGTGCGTGTCACTCAATCATGAGGATCTGTGCTTTGTCCCCCAGAGTCAGATTAAGGCCCACAGGCGCAGTAGTGCACATTGGCGATCCTGCCGCTGGGGAGAAGGAGACAGGTGGGTCCCTGGATCTTCTTGGCTGGTCCCCTAGCTGACGGGGTGAGATCCAGGGCAGTGGGACAGCCTCAAAAAGCAAGGTGGGCAGCATCTGGTACCCAACACCTGAGCTTGCATACTGATCACACACACACACACACACACACACACACACCTGAGCACCCACTAACACACACATGCACACACACATATGCACGCACATATGTACACACCTGAGCACCCACTAACACACACACATACACATGCACACACATGCATCTGCACACACCTGAGCACCCAAAAAATACACACTGCACACACACATATGCACACACATATGCACACACATATGCACACACATTTGTACACATATGTGTTCCCACAAACATATATACATGTCCGTGCACACACATATGCACACATGCATGCACACATATGTATGCACCTGAGCACCCACTAACACACGTGCATACACGTGCACACACATATGTACACACCTATGTTCCCACAAACACACACATATACACATGCATCTGTACATGCCTGGTCACCTACAAACACACATGTACACATACCTGAACACCCACAAACACATACACTCACACATGTACACACATGCATCTGCATACACTTGGGCACTCACAAGCACACACACATGTACACACCTGTGCTCCTACAAACACACACATGCACACACCTGTACTAATACACACACACACATGCACACACCTGTGCCCACACACATATACACACGCATGCACACACACGCACGCGCGTACATGCACACATGCATATATGCACAAAATATCTTTTCTGCCTCAGAAACCTTGAAGATTGGGAAAGACAAACCCTGGTAGTGCTGGTGCTTCAGGCAGTAACACATGAGACCTGCACAGCCATCAGCCCATCCCCACTGTCACTAGAAACTTCCATGGGAATGTCACATGAGACCAGCAGGGCTATCAGCCCATCCCCACTTTCACTAAAAACTTCCATGGGAATATAACTCTGCAAAGTCTTCCTCATAGTTGCTGAGATGCCCTTGGGCAACCAGTTAATAGTTGACTATTCAATAGGACACTTTTGGAATGACTGGAAGAAACAAGTGGATGTTTCATGTGGAGGCCGATAAAAAAGTGAAAAAATCCTCTTTTTCATCTACTTTGGCTGCTACAAAAAAAAAAAATCAGAGGAGACAGGTAACACACATACCTATTTCTCGTTCTCTAGAGGCTGAGAAGTGGCTAATTCTCCTCCTGGTATCTTTCGAGCCTGCACACAGCAGTTTCTCACTGTGTCTTCATGTGACACAGAGCGCTCTAATGGCTCTTAAAAAAATGATTGATTTATATGGGTGGAGGTGTAGGGGGTACCACAGCATTCATGTAGAAATCAGAGGACGACCTCCAGAAGTTGGCTGTCTCCTTCCACCGCGTGCATTCTGAGGCTCCCCACTCCTTTCTCTCCTTTAAAGGATACTGGTCCCGTAGGATTAGGATCACTCCCTCATGACCTCATATAACCTTAACTTTCTCCTTGTTCTACATCCTGGAGGTAGGGCTTCACCCGAAGAATTTGGAACAGGCGTGAAGGACTCAGTTCAGTCCTTAGCAAGAAGTATGTGGGTGCAGATTCCTTTTCAAAAAGTCTGAGGCATCCACTTAGAGAGAACGCCCAAGCCACTTGGATTTTATAACAGTTCAATGCTGACAATATCAGATTCTTTCCACTTTCCTACCTGTGGCAGTGGTGGAAGGGGCCTAGGATCATCAGTTATGACTTATGAGAATTCACGATGTAGAGAGTTCAGGGTGGGGCTATATTGCCAAGTCCTTGCATAACAAAAGCATTTCCATGGCTGGGATTCTCGGAGCATCCTGTGATTCGTGCCCATTTCTGCCTTGGTAGCTCTCCTAGTCACCTACGGACATTGTCGTTTCATGACATGCCCAGGCTAAAACTGATATCTGGGTCAAGGATATTAGATTCTCTGGATTCTCATATTCCCTTTGTGAATTGTTATGCACAAATGACTGTTTCAGAAACTATGGCTCTTTGTGTGTGTGTGTGTGTGTGTGTGTGTGTGTGTGTGTGTGTGTGCATGTATGAGAGTGCACTTGAGTGAAGGAATGTAACTGTGGCTCCCAACTATGGCTTCTAGATTGTTCTATCTCCTTATTGCTTGCTCTGGGCTTTCCCAGTCTCTGCTTTCCAGATCAGACATGCAGGTTGCAGCCATATCTGCCCAATATTTTTAAATTGGATTTGGGATCCGAACTCAGATCCTTTTGCTTGTGAGACAAAAAGACCTTAACCCCTGAGCCATCTCTCCAACCCCCTTCCTGCATTTTTCATGACACCAGCCTCATACACAAACTTGGCGGCACTTAAAGATGTGGAAATATCACTAGAATTAATTTGAAGTAACTTTTAGCAAGTTTGAAACATTTTACCTTAGGGAAAGACAAATTCTCCCCTTGAGAAGTGATTTTGATGATGAATGGATACAAAGCCTTTGGAGCCAACTTCCCAGAATAGCAATGTATAAGTTTGCATTTGATTGGGTTGGTTTGATTTTTTTTTTTTTTTGTCTTTTTTGTTTGTTTATTTGAAGTGTGGCTCAATCCTGAAGTCAGAATTATCAAGCAGTAACAACTAGAAGGAAATTATGCCTACATGTACACACTCACACACACTCATGTGTATGTGTATTTCCTCAATGGGAATATAATCTAATATCTGTTATGAACTCCTGTGATCTATTGAGAACAACAGTTGGAGCAAATTGGTTCCTTCAGGTGCCAACACAGGCTTCTTAATGGTTAAACCCAGAGCCAGATCAGCAGAATGAGCTGTGGGCTGCTCTATTCATCAACGAGAGGGGCAGTTACAACACAGAACGGCTCACTGGTGGGCCATAAAGATGGAAAGTGGTCTTGCGGAGAACAGCGCTTCTCCTCACCTTCCAACACACTTCCCTTTGTGACTAGCACATGTCAGTCATCAAGCTGTCAGATTTACCTGAAGAGTGTTGCCAGCCCAAGAAGATTTCAAGGTCAGAGTGAACATGTTGCGTATGCACAGAAGCCAGGCCGGTGTTTAAGGAGAATCTTATGTGTTCCTTGAAGTTTTTCTTACCTCCCCCATCACAAGTCGACAAAGACATGAAGCGGATCACCCTTGTGGATGACCCTCCGTGCCTTCCCAGCAAAACAAACGTGTGTGCTATCATTTGTGAGGATTGGGGTCCTTGAATCTGCTTATACAGAACCCAGACTGCGTATTCCGTGTCTTCTGTGGTCCTGTGGGAACCATCTGTGGGTGAAAGAAGTAAGGTCAGAGAGATTTTGAAGGACAAACTCATTTGCCTCGTGGGGACACCACAATTCAGAAATGCATGTCTACGTGTATGCATGTGTCAGACAATACAAGGGGGATGGACATGACAAGAGTGGTGTGAATCCTTGGGGGCTTGAAGGACAGCTTTTCTCCACTGTTCACGTTTTCTTTTATCTTAAACTTTCTGCAGTCACGGAGGAACAGCTAAACTCACATTGCATGAAGGCTCCAAGCTCGGCTGCTTTCTCTACTTGAATGTCATGTGTTTAGGACAGGAGCCCATGATGGTCATGGTAAGACTGGTAAAGAAATCATTAGGTGCTGGTCTCCCAAGGGATAGTGGCCAAAAAACAATTGTTTCCTGTTGATCATTTTATCTGAAGTAAAACATTCATATTTTTCTTTATGCATGCACATGCTTGTGTGTAGAAGAGGACACTTTGTTGTGCGTGTGCCTGTAGAGGCCCAAGAGTGACATCGAGAATCAACCTGGATTGCTCTACCTCCATGTTGTTTTGCTCTGGGGTTTCCTAGGTTCTGTATCCCAGGTTGGGAATTAGAGGCTACGGGCATATCGCTGGGCATTTTCACATGGGCTCTGAGGATCTGAACTCTGGTCTCTTTGCTCCCAGATCTGTTTATATTTTTTCCATCCTCAACAGCTTCTCAAAGGAGCTTTACCTTTCAAAAGTCCTAAATCTGAGTTCAGAATGAATGACTGTTTAATGAATGGGTTTCCAAATTTCTCCATGGATGGTTGCCTGTTGTTTCGACAAATGAAAACATAAAGAGACACATATGAATGAAAAGATAGATCACATTTTTATTTCAGAAAGAAATTTGGTGACTCCTTCACATGAACAACAATGTCCATCTGAAGTCCCTTGTTAAAGTATTTGGGAAGATAGATGATGTGCAACGGTTTCTCTTCAAAAGTACCAACTATGTAATTATGGAAATAAGTAAACAGGACAAAAAGAAGCCTGGTCCTTTCTGAACCAGAACAAGCAAGACTCATCTGAGTCTTATAAAAGCTAGAACATTCTGCTCCTAGGAGAACTGTTTCTAGGGGCTAGAGAGAGGGTTCAGTGGTTAGAGTGCTTGCCAGGCAAGCAAAAGGCCCCAAGATTGGATTCCCAGATCCCACATAAAAATATAGAATCCACAAAGAAGGTGGTTAGCTAGACTACACCTAATAGTAAGGCTTGGGTTTATTTAGAGACCCTGGGTCAAGACAAGGTGGAAGAGTGGTCAAGGATGATTTCTGCTATGTATTCACATGACACATACACACCTGCACATCCCACAGACACTCATATATAAGAAAATGAAAATGAATAAGTGAATAATAGTTTCTAAAACAACAGAGAGAACTCTCGTGACCTAATCAATCCCATAGGTCCCAGCTATTAATACTGTCATGTTGTCGATTAGGTTTCAGAGGATGAATTTGGTAAGAATGTAACCATTCCCACAGTAGCACCCCTCTTTGAAACACACTTTCTTTATCAGGATGGTACAGGAGTAAAAGGAGGATGGACCTGAAACACTGAATTCAACACGGGTAGCAACACATCCTTTTTAACAGTGATTGTCTATTTCTTAGATAATCTTAATTGTCAGATCAACACAATCTAGACTCACCTGGATTACCTGGATTACCTTAACTGATGTGGGGAGACCAACTTAATGTGGGTGGGACCATTATTAGCCACGGGGTCCAGGACAATATACAGATGGAGAGAGTACTTTGAGCACCAGCTTGTATCAATTCGTTGCTCTCCATCCTGAACTTGGATGTATATGGACAGCTTTTACATGCGCCTGCTATTGTGACACCTCTAATGTCACATGACTAGCTGTAAACACTTCTTCAGTTGCTTTTGCCAGAGAATTTTATCACAGCAAAGGGAAAAGAAGCTCAGACGACACTATTCTTGTTTTCTTTAATAGGTTGACTTTTTGGTCCTGTCTCTATCACTTACCCAATCTCAGTGAATCTTGCTTGATGACTACATTGGTAGACACAAAGCTGTAACTATCAGTTACTCTTCTTGCTGTGAGACAACACTCAAAGTCGAGCAACTTAAGGGAGAAATTGAGATTTGTTCAGCTTATGATTCCAGAGGAAAGGCATAGCTGGCCGGCAGAAGCTGGAGTAAAAATCATTCATCCACATAAATTGCAAGCAAGCAGATTTACTTCTTTTTTTTCCATTGTTTTATTGCAATATTGGAGATGGAACCTAAGGCCTCATGCTTGGCAAGTTATTTACAACCTTGAACTTCAGGTTTGCCTCTTCATGCCCTAAATGAAACTGCATGTCACTCCTGCCAGAGCCGGGAGGTCTAAAAGAGGAAAGAACACTCACCTGATTGATGGACTTCAGCAAGACTTAGTAACTTTTCTCTATACAATAATTCATTAAACATTCAGTGATAGGCTATGTATGTAATGGTCCACACCTGTAATCCAGGGATTCAGCAAGCTAAAGAGGACAATACCTTGTCTCAAATCTTAAAAGAAAAAGAAAGAAATTGATTTAAAAAAAATGATGCTAGACACTCAGCCCTCAACCAAGAAGTATGTTCTTGCAGTGGAAGAGAAGCAATGCTGAGAACCACGACTGGTCAAAATTCAGAGTAAAAGCAACTGTGGACAGCTGGACCCCAAAGAGGACATCTAAACCACCCTCCATCCGAAGGCTAAGGAAAGCTTGCAGAAGAGGGACGGTAAGAATGTAAGAGCCTAAGGATGGGGAAGCATTGCCGGACAGCAGCCTCCATCCATGTCAGTGCTGCCACACCGGGGGCGACATGGCGATATCTGTTTCCATTGGTCCCCCACAATAGCTGCCTGTCTATCAATATTTATTTCACCATGGAATAGGGAGACTCCCAAGAAGTAAGGACATACACTGAGAGATGGCTTGAAACTAATGCTAGACAGGAGAGGAAAAGCTGTCTCACTAGGCAGTTGATCCACTGGTGAGTTATTGCTGCCCCCATCAAATGCCCGGGCACTCTCCAATACAAACCCAATGGATCACACGTGCAGATGGACTTGAAAACAGGAGGGAGGACAGCAGGACAGGAAAACTTGCAGAGTGGGATGCGAGGGGGCATGGACTAGATGTTAAGGGCTGAAAGGAGTCAACTTATTGTATTCGTACATGAAAGCTTCAAAGAATTAATTTTAAAAAATGAAAAAAAGTTGCTAGAAAATTCTTTGTGAGAAAAAGACGGCAAATGAAACTATCATTTAACATTGCTGTTTTTATAATGGTGGATTTTGAACCATCTTAAAATTCACTTCATACTCCAACCTGTCAGCCATCTATTTTCCTTCAGAGCCAAGATTTTGGTCATGAAAGGACTAAACATGTGCATAGTGCACAGGTGCATGGCTATGCACACATCTATAGCATGTTGGCTTAAAGCATGTGCGTAAGACGGAGTCTTCAGCTCAGCTGACAGAACATTTGCTAACATGCGCACAAGCCCTGGGTTCCAACCCCAACACCACAGAAATTGGGAGTGGCCCCCACCTGTAGCCCCAGCAATTGGGAAGCAGAGCCAGGAGCATTAGAAACTCAAAGGTCGAGCTGGAGAGATAGTTTAGGAGTTAAGATTCTGCCTTGCAAGCAGGAGGTCCTGAGTTCAGATCCCGGGTCCCACAGAAAAACATCAGGCAGAAACACCTGTGACCTGCACTTCTGGCTCTGGTGGGAGGAGCCTGGGAAATCCCAGAGTAAAGCAAAAAGGAGGTGGAAGCAATCTAGGATGATTCTCAAAGTCACCGTTGGTCCTCCACAGGGACACACAATGCCCTCTGATACACATACACACACAAACACACACACACACAGCCCAAAAAACTAATTATTAATTATTAATTAATTAAAAACAAAGAAAAGAAGTTCAAAGTCATTTTTGGCTACATAGTGAGCTCAAGACCATCTTAGACTCCAGGGGACCTTTGTCCAAAGGGGCAGGAAGAGTGTGTGTGTGTATATGTGCACTTGAAGTACACGTATCCCATCTTACGTGTTCCTTCACATAAACCGTGCGTTCCCTCATCTCCCGCCACTGGCCAGACCTCTGGGACGGAGCTCCCAGCATGTGGCTCTCATCTAGAGCAACATTTATGGCACCGGTTAAGTGCTGAGCACAACATGAACACTTAACAGATACTAAAAATGGGTTTTTAACTTTAAGAGAGAAGGAGTTTAGAAATCCAGTTCCTTTCAAGGGCTTTAAAGTAGCATAAAAATTCAAAGGCTGGGAGGCACCGTGTGGTTAGCCAGAGCATCCTCTAATGAAACCTTTGGTTGAAACAGTTAAGTGGTGGCGGGGCAGCGCGGGTAGGGACAATGTGAGACTCCAGGGTCTCAGTGACAAACTGCAGGGCGGAGGTATTGCTTGACATGCATTCAGAATCCTCAGATGGCTTCTTGGGTTCATCACTCTGCACAAAGAATCCAGAAAGGAATGAACGGCTTCCCAAACTTCTCCGAAAGATAGAAAAAAAATATATTTCCCTAAGTAGTTTACTAGTGGCAAGAGTTGTGTGAAAGAAAATAAAAACTAAGAGAGGAAGAAAAGGAAAGAAAAAGGGATAGAGGAAGGGAGGGGGGAAGGGAGATGAAAGGGATGGAAGGAGAAAATGGAGGGAAAAGGAAGAGGGAGGGAAGGAAGATGGATAAGGAAAAAGGGAGGGAGGGTGGGAGAGAGAAAGAGAGGGAAAGGGAGAAAGAGACAGAGGAAGGGCGAAAGAGGAGGGAGGGAGAGGAAGGGTAAAAGAGAGAGGAGGGAGGGAAAGCAGAGAGGGAGGAAAGAAGAGATCAGAACACCAGTTTTCTTCACCTTAAGTCCTCTTCATGGGAATCCACCAAGGATATCTCAGGGGAAACCCTAGGGACAGGTGCTGGACAAGAGAGGGTTTACCCACTGAAGGGCACTTATGCCACCACACCCTGGTGCCTCCCTGGCACGGGTGTCCCGGAGGGAGCCCTGTGGTCCACACCTGCACAGGGACATGGAGGGGGGCCCATAGGTGAAAGGGGGGCAGGTGGGAGAAGAGGGGGAGAGGGGAGGGCGAGGGGCATTGACAGAAACTCGTTTTATTTGTATATAAAAAATTCTTAATAAAAAATGTTAGAAAAAAAAATACATGGCTGTCCTGCTTGGAATTTCAGTGACCCCAAAGGCTCCTGTGCGAGCGGCTTGGGCACCAGCCTGGGTGATAGTGGAAGGTCCTAGAACCTGGGAGCGCGGCCTCACCATGGGCGCTTCCTCTTCCTGTTTCCGGCCACCGGGAGCGATGAGCAGTTTTCTCCGCTTTGCGCTCCAACAGGATCCACTTGGAGACGTGGATGGCGGGCGAATCTCCGAAACCCAGAGCCAAAATAAACCTTTCCCCCTTTGAAGAACTCTTCTTGAGAATTTTGTCATCGAGATGGCAGTGGACCACGTGACGACCCGTGGAGACGAAGCACAGAGGTCCCGCATCTTGACTGTTCATCTGCGACAACTAACACTGAGTCTCCAGTGGAAGCGCCCGTGTCCCGGAGACGGATGGCTGCACGCACTGAGCTCCTTGCTCGGATGCTCTGCGAAGATCTTGTCCTTCTAAAAGAATTTTAAAAAATTTTTTTTTATTATTTATTAAATTGTGCGTGTATGTGTGTGTGTGTGTGCGGTGTGTAGAACCATGGACGAATTCGGGAACCACCATGGACGCCTCCACCTCCTCCTTGTTTACTCTGCCCCGGGATTCACAGACTCCGCCCCACCAGGACCAGAAGCGCAGGCCGCCCCCGCTTCTGCCCGGCGTCTATACGTGGGCTTAGGATCGGAACTCAGGACCTTCCGCCTGCAAGGCAGAGGCCTAACCCCTGAGCCACTTCTCCAGTCCCTTTCTAAAAGAATTTTAAGAAAAACTTTATATCAAGAGAGAGTGGGGGAGAGGGAGGGAAGGAAGAGAGAGAGAGAGAGAAAGAAGGAAAGAGAGAAGAAAGAGAAAGAAGAAAGAAGAAAGAAAGAAAGAAAGAAAGAAAGAAAGAAAGAAAGAAAGAAAGAAAGAAAGAAAGAAAGAAAGAAAGAAAGAGAGAGAGAGAAAGAAAGAAAGAAAGAAAGAAAGAAAGAAAGAAAGAAAGAAAGAAAGAAAGAAAGAAAGAAAGAAAGAAAGAAAGAAAGAAAGAAAGAGAAAGAGAAAGAAAGAAAGAGGAAGGAAGGAAGGAAGGAAGGAAGGAAGGAAGGAAGGAAGGAAGAGGAGAAAGGGAAAGGGAGGGGAAGAGAGAGAGGGAGAGACAAGGAGGGAAGGAAAGAAAGAGACAAGAAATAAAAAAGAAAGAAAGAAACTTGGCAGTGCTGCTCTGGGAGAAAGGAGGAGGCCCAGCTGGGTGACAGGCACAGTCAAAGTTCTCAGAAGACCTGATCCCCAAGGGCAATAATGTGCTTTCAGTGCTGCACAAAGGTGAGCAGGCAGGGGGATCGCTGGGAAGAAAGGTGGCAGTGTTTAACCATGTCAGTGCCAGGAGAGTGCCGTCCACCCCTCCCACGCCCCGGCCACCACCTCTTGCCCAACACCTGCTTCAAAGGAACTGGAGGAAGCCGTGGGTCCCAGGGCAATGGGTTGAATGCATGGCACCTCCTGCCCGCTGGTCGCCTGGACAACCTACTGACCACCAATGCAACCCTCTACCACGGGGCTCAGTGCAGAGCTGGCTCCCCCAGCCTTGGAGCTTTCCCTTCTCCGAGCTCTCTTCCTGCCCTCTCCTCTCTTTCCTGCCTCTCTCCAAACTTTGAAGATAATGAGTCTTCACCATTTGCAAGTAATTAGAAGGTGAGGCTGCCAAGCAAAAGTGAGTATTTTTCCTCTTAAATGGGTCGAGTAGGCTGCTTTGCTCGTCACTGGGACACTAATTACATCACATGTGCCCATTAGTGCTCTGATAAACTGATCTGGCCCTGGTGGAGAAGCCACACCTGGGAATTAATGAGCCCCTCCTGCCACAATAACAGCCATTAGGAGCCCCAAAACCCCAGTGTCATCATGAGTCAATTACTTATCAATTACTGACATCTTCGGCCTGAGCTTCAATTCTTGCATGACAGAGAGGATGTTCTGGGCCAGAATGGGGTGGGGGATGGGGAGGGGGGGCTCCAAAAATACAACCAAGCCTTCTTTCCTTCTTAGGTTGCACAGAAACGCCTTCCCTTGCCCTTCAATCCAGGCTGGTACTTTTCGTAATGCCCCTGTGTGATAGGAAAGAATGCACATCTTCAGAAATCTAAATGAGTGAGTCCTCATTTCCCACCGCTACTAAAGAAAGGTCTGTAAAGACTAAGGGAAGGAAATACATGACCATAGCGATTCCTGGGGTGAGCCACCCAGGAAGTATCTAGCAGCTGCTAGATCAGGCTCCTGCGAACATTCCAAAACTCCACTGATCTACCACTCACAGCCAGGAATGGCAAATGAAGAAATGTTCAAAGTGGTCAGAAAGAAAGGTGGGGAAACGGCGGCGTCCGTAAAAGCTCCGCCTGACGCACAAGCATGAGGTATGGGGGATCTGCTTGTCATCCCAGCGCTGGGGTGGAAGCGGGTGTCTGCGGACACAGTATTTTTCTTCTGGCGTTCAATGACCCGCTAAACCAGCCCTCTCTATGAGCCCCAAGTTCAGTGAAAAGTCTTGCGTTGAGAAATAAAGCGGGACTAGCAAGGTGGCTCAGGGGTTGCCTTGAAAATGAAAGGACCTGAGTTCAGATCCCCAGATCCCACTTTCTAAAAGCCAGGCAGATGTGGCAATTCAGCCTGCAATTCTGCCTTGGAAGGCGGAGCCTGGGAAACCCGAGAACAGAGCAATAAGGAGGTAGAGCAATCTGATTCCCAAAGTCACCCTTGGCCTCCACAGGCACACACACTCAAGTGTCCTCTTGTACGTACACCCCCCCACACACATGTGCATCCACCCATATGCAAAATACACACACAGAGACACACAAGAAATTCCATACCACTGCCGTATCAGTCCTGCATTTTATGTGCGTTCTATGAATCCAAACTCAGGTCCTTTTGCTTATCTTTGCCTTAAAAGCAAAAGGACCTGAGTTCACATCCCCAGATTCCAGGTTAAAAAAAAAAGCCAGGTGGATGTGGTGGTGGTCTGCAATTCTGACCCTTGGAGGCAGAGCCTGGGAAACCCCAGAGCAAAACAAATGAGGTAGATCATTCCGGATAATTCTGATGTCACCCTTGGACCTCCACAAACCCATATACTTAAGTTCCCTTTGTAGCACACACACACACACACACACACACACACACGAAATAAATATATAAATAAATAAATAAATAATATGGTAGACAATTCCTGAAGAATAATACCGTAGAATGAACTCGGGCTTCTATACACGTGCACATGCACACACAAACACACGTGTGCACACACGAACACATATTGCACACACGCGATTTTTTAGATTGATCAAAAGCTTGCTGCCTGTGCCCATCCTAGGCGGCCAGAACAAGTAAGCAGTACTGGGACTTTCCTGGACACTCCCTTCTGGGTTTTGTTCGTCTATTGCTAGGAGTTTTGTTTACTCTTTGTAGTGCTGGGGATAAAGCCCAGGGTCTTGGACATTCTAACAAGTACTCCACCCTTGAGCCATGCCCCCCACCCCATAATCCACAGGGATTGTAAAAGTAGAAAAAAACATGTTGGTAAGTAATCAATGCAGCAAAATGTGTAATTTTTTTCCTGTGCTCAAATATGTCATGTGGCAGGCTGATAAGCATCTCAGCACATGCTTGAAATTTTTTTTCATGTGTGTGTGTGTGTGTGTGTGTGTGTGTGTGTGTGTGTGTGTGTGTACAAGAGGGCACTTGAGTGTGTGTGCCTGTGGAGGCCCAAGAGTGACATAGGGAATCATCCTGGATTGTTCTATCTCCCTATTGCTTTGCTCTGGGGTTTTCCAGGCTCTGACTTCCAGAGCCAGAAAGAATTGCAGACCGCTGACATATCCACCCAGACTTTTTATGTGGGATCTGGAGATCTGCACTCAGGTCCTTTTACTTTTGAGGCAAAGGCTGTAACCCCTGAGTCATCACCCTAGCCCAGAATTTTAATTTTCTTAATGTCTTCCAATGATCTCATTGTTCTTATTACCAGAGAAGGGTGAGGAGCCCCTGGAGAAATGTGGTGTCACTAAAGCCACCTATCAGATGAGAAAACTGAGGCTCAGAAATTAGGCAAGGAGGTTGCATCATTGGTCAGTGCTGACGTGGGGTATAGCCCTCTGCCCCCCCATCCCTTCACCCTGAAAGGCAGGCTTGATTCAAGAGCACAGAGAGTCCCAAGGTGGCATCCCGGATCACAAGGCTTCCAGAAGCCTCCAGGGCCTTTTCTGCCAGTGTTCCTGCCTCACACAATAACCTCACCTAGGCTTGAGAAACCAGGTGAAACTAGAAGCCGACAGGGACAGGATGCTTGCTGGATGGAACGTGAGGTAAGACATGGTCTGATCTGCTGCCAGTTTATCCAGAACTAGAACAGAGGCCTGCTCTCCCAGGACCGCCTCCTCACTGTCTGGGCTGAAGGTCAGGGGCCCAGGATTCACCCCAAGTTTCTTTGTGTGTGTGTGTGTGTGTGTGTGTGTGTGTGTGACACAGAGAGAGTATGTGGGTGTGGGTGCGTGTTGCATATATGTAGGTGTACATATGGGGACAGGCGTATGTACAAGAGTGCACTTGAACACGTGTGCTTCTAGACGCTCAAGAGTGACTTCGGGAATCGTCCTGGATGGCTCTACCTCCTCAATGCCTTGCTCTGGGGTTTCCCAGGCTCTGTCTTCCAGAGCCAGAATTTCACACCCCCATCACTTGGACCTGTCATTTTTCATGTGGGACCTGGGGCTCTGAACTTTGGCCTTTTTGCTTTCGTGGCAAAGGTTTTAACCACTGGCCCATCTCTTGAGCGCCTAGCCACTAATTCTGAATGATGAGTCGTCACTTTTAGCAGACGACTTGGACACCCGGAAGTTGTGCTCCAGAGAAGGCAAGAGCCCGCGACCATCAAAAACACGGGAACAACTATGGGGGAGCTGACCAACTCAGAGGACATGTTGTTCAGCTTTCCAGGACCATAACGAACCGCCTGAAGTGATAAGCTCAAAAGGAAAAAAGGTTTATAATGGCTCCCGGTTCAGTCAACTCCTTCTGAGGGGCAGTGGTGAGTCGGCACATCACGGTGGGGAGCACGTGGTGGGGGCAGTTGTTCACAGTTGGCAAAAAGCAAAGAGGAGGAGAAAAAAGAGCCTCAGTATCCCCTACGCGATTTGTCTTGTGTTGCTCATAAATTCACAACCCAGAACTCGAGGAAACCAAAGGTCTCACTTCACCTGACACTTCTGGTTATAGGTCAGGGTCTGTTGGCAGGACACTTCATATCAATGCCAGGAGCCAAGGGAACTGGCCATACCATCTCCACAGGGCTAGCTGAGAGAGGGGCAAACCTCCTCATTGGCCAGAGGTGAATCTATAGAGGATGCCAACTTACCGAACCAGTTCTCTCCATCTCATCCGCCTGCCCAGGGATTGGTACCACCCACCAGGACCCAAGTCTTCTTTGGTTAATTTGGTCGCTCAGGGCTTACCTGAACTGCCAATTTTTCATAAAGGTGTTCGAAGCTTCTGTCCTCTGTTGTCAAATTGACACCTGCTTCTAACTAGCGCATCTCCTCACCCCTCCCAAAAAAGGGAAGCTCACTTTCTCCCACTAAACCTCGACCTGTGACAGTTCCACTACCTCTCAACAGGTCGTGCCTCAGGATGGTGGTCAAACCCTGAGCACACACACCTCCAGGGACATAACAAGAAATCTGCTGAGAGCTACTCAGTTCATTTCAACAGACGAAGAAACAGACAAATAAATAACATAAATCAGACAGCGATGATGACATTGATTCACAAAGAGACAGGGTGCTCTGAGGATGTAGGAGACAGTTCATAGGGAAATTGAGGCCCCTCCTTCCCCCCACCCTCTCCACTCCTACTCTCTAGGGAGGTGAACGCTGGGTGTCCCGTCTTTTCCAGCAGGCACACAATGGAGTTGAGGAACTTCACAAGAAAGAAGATTTAAACAAAGCTGATGAAGATTAATAACAATGTGACTTCTTAGGTGGGGAGAACGGAAATACACAACAGTGGGAAATGTCAATTCAGTTCATCAAAGGAACTCTGTTTAGGGGCGGTGGTATGCACTTCTCCATCTCTAGGCTGGGGAGAAGGCTCAGGAATTAAAGTCTTTGCCTCACAAGCAAAAGAACCTGAGCTCAGATGCTCAGAACGCACTTAAAAATGCCAGGCAGATATAGTAGTGGCCTGAAATTCTGGTCCTGGAAGGCGGAGCCTAGGAGACCCCAAAACAAAGCAGTCAAGCAGTAGAGCAAACCAGGATGATACCTGGCGTCACCGTGAGCTTCGCGGGCGCAACATTCAAGTGTCTCTGCTATACACTCACACGTTCACCCGTGGTGAAATAGATACCTCCATCTCCATTTCTCTTGGTTAAAAAGCATGAACTCAGCATGCTTTCTAAAAATTTAAAACTTTATTGACTTTTTATCAACTCACATTCAAAGAAGTTCATCAAATCCTGTGTCACTCTCCATCTTTATCGATCTATCAAAGCAGTAAAAAAAAAAAAAAAAAAAGACAGAAAAGAAACAAAAGCAGTCATTTGCAGATGTATATTTCAAACAACTAGAAGTCAAAGAATTTCCTGTGGAAAGGAAAGAAACAGGTAAAAATGTACTTAGAATAATTTAGAGCTACTATGAAGATAAATTGCCAAACATTGCGATATACCGTTGTCCCTCCCTCCTAAAGGTGGTGTGAAACTTTAAATTTTTCAAAAAGAAGTTGCTGGGCTGGAGAGATGGCTCAGAGGTTAAAACTTTGTCTTACAAGCAGAAGATCCTGAGTTCAGATCCCACATAAAAATGCCAGAAGGAAAAGACAGTGGCCTGTACTTCCGCCCTGGTGGGCAGAGCCTGAGAAATCCCAGAGGAAGCAAGAAGGAGGTAGAAGCAATCCAGGATGATTCCTGAGGTTACCCTTGGTCCTCCACAGGGATATACAGTGCCCTCTGATACACACAGATACACACACACACACACAAATAACTAAATAAAATATTTTTTTAAAAAAAGAAGCTCCTATTCCAATTTTAAATCTTCTTTCAGACTTTCAACATGAAATTCACAGGTTAGATGCCAGTGCTTGAAACTAAACACAAATAAAGAGTAGGCTGACTCTTCACAAACATCCATGAACATTTTACTTTATTTAATGGGATATTTTTGTTTCTGTCCTGCCAATTTTCCCCATCTCAGTAACTTATGCCTGAAGGGAGGGTGTAGAGTGGAACTTCCCATTTGAGGCCCAGGTGACAAACATTTCCATGGGACATCACCTAGAGGCACTCTCCAACTGGACTCATGGAGTCTGAGTCTTCTATTATGTATGTTTTACAACCAATAAAGTCCTCTCAGGCTGAAACTGAAATTCTTAAAAGTGTAACTCTTAGCTCTGGACTCAGTAAGGCTGGGATGACTGGATTTTCAGGTTTGGTAAAAGTGACTTATTGTAGAGGCAATTGAGGCAACAGATAGATACCTTAGTGCCTTTAAAAAAAAAAAGGGAACGGGGTGGGCCATCAAGATTCTTAAAGAAACTTTACTTGCGTAAATTTGCATGTAGTATGTGTGTAACTATAAATCTGATAGGTAGAATGAAGTGAAATATTATAGTCATTTGATGTCAGCATCAACAAATAGATGCCCATTTTTCAAATGACTTTTATACCATGGGGGGGGCTAAAAGCGCTTGTTGCCAAGTTCTATGACCTTGGTTCAATCCCTGGACCCCACTTAGTAAGAGCAAACTGATTCCCATGAGCTGTGCTTTGACCTCCAATGTATAGTGACCCACCTGTCCACACACACACAAGTTAATAAATATAAAAATATTTAAACCTTAAAACATAAACTTCTTCTAATCTTTCAAAGTTTTGTTTAGTTACGAAACCACTGTCATAGGTAGATACAGGTGCAAACCTAATGGTTGAGGGTTGAGCTCTGGTAGTTGAGTTAAGCCCAGAGTGAACCTGCAGGAGATTGTCTAGCGGATGGGGAAGGCCCAGCCACGGTGGGTGGGACTAGGTCCTGGACAGGTGAACAAAATACAGAGAGCTGGTTGAGAAAGTTGGCACCCTTCTCTCAGCTGGTACATGGATATGGTGTGACCAGTTCCCTCGGCCCTTTCGTTGATGGTGCGTGCTCTCCTGCCAATTGTTCTACCTTAAGTAGTTTTGTCATGATTTTATCAACAACCATGCAGAGTAACTGCAAAACCCACCATTACAAAATGGAAGGTACATCTCCCCTCCTGAGTATCATTGCTCAAAAATTCAGCTGCTATCCTATTATTGATTGGCAACAGAAAATTTAAATATATATATTAAATATATATATATAATTTCAGGACAGACAAAATTCTGGCAAACTGGATGATTGCATGACAAGTAAATAATAATTACACAATAATATCATTTGTGCTAATAAAATGTATTGTGCCTGCAGAGCCTACAGTTAGATAGCACTGTTTTAATACCAGTCAAATTAACTTTGTAGCTGACATTTCCAGCTCTAAGTAATAGTAGTTTGCAGGCTTGTGCTTTCTAATCCTGATACCACCTGCTGATACCAGACAATGCTCAGAACTTCAAAATCCAACTTTTTATGACGTTTCATTATTGTCACCTCTGCTTAGACTTCACCTCTGGGAATGCCTGAAATATGATAATGACATGATAGGTGAATAAATTGCCAAGACTGGCAGACTGGCGATTGTGCCAGGTGGGCTATCGCCCCAAGGTGACACACAGAGAGATTCTTGGTTTCCACATTAAGTGGATACTCACATTAAACTCTTGACTTAAGTATTTGACTTGGAATTCTGGTATGATTATGAAACTTACTGTACATGCTCTGTCTATTACAGCTACCTTTAGGCCTGAACTGCTTGAGTCACTTGACAAATTCTACAGTGTAAAATTCAAAATTAGATGAGACATATTGATGTGACTGCAGCAGAGATAATCAAAGATTTGGTAGATGATATTATGCACAGTTAATTGAAAAATACTGCTTACAATCATAATTGGACTTTGCATGCCCTGCGCAATGTCCAACACACTATTGACCCCACAAAGTTTAGCATTTGCTAAAGGCACCAAGATCCTTGGAGACAAGGGATTGGCAGCCATAGTAGTGTTCCTATGCTTAAGGGGAACACAGGAAAGGATTCAGGGAAATGCCACTGGGTCCTTGTATGTCATCGGAGAGGAGGGCCCAGAGGAGAGACTGGTATGCTCATTAAAGGATTCTCCGGGGATTGGGGGGGAGGCACTGGGGGATGGGGAAGGAGGGGTGAGGGGAGGGGGAGCAGGGGGGTCAGGGGGAGGAGGAGGGAGGGAGGGAACCAGTGTACCTACTAAGTTTGTATGAGCGGAAATAATAATAAAAAATGTTTAAAAAAAATACTGCTTACTGTGTCAGAAGACTTGTATAGAAACATGGTCCTCATGACCAGGAACTGTAAATTTGGTTATGCTTTTCATGCATACAAACTTTGTATTTCTACCTTTGTATGTTATAAAATACTCTTTCATGTTACATTTCTATTTACGGCTTAGGAATTTTATTTTCTATACAACTTTTGTAGAGTATCCTCCTGTTTTCAACCTTTTGAAGTAATAAAGTTTGGGGAGGGGGGGTTAAAAATATCCATTTTGTAGAATCTTTTATCTGAAAAAAAAAAAACAAAAAGAAAGAAAAAATCCAAAACAGGAAGAAAGGACATGCATGTGGCCTGAGCGAGGCAGGTGTGGTCATTACTTTTCTTTGTTGCTATGAGACAAAGCTCAGACACGACTTAAGAAAAGAAGGCAGATTTATTTGGCTTATGGCTCCAGAGAGAGAGGTAGTCCAATAGGATGAAACAGGTATGGCAGGCAGCAGAAGCTGGAGAAGGTTCAGTCACTGCGATCATCACAGCGGCAGAGAGAACAAGAGCAAATTACAAGTAGTACTGGGCTTCCAAAGTCTCAAGACCCACCCTCTGTGACCTGCCTTCCTCCAGCAGGCTCCACCTCTTAAAGGGCCACAACCTTCCCAACATTAACATCAGCTAAGGATTCAAATACAGGAGCCTGTGGGGGCCAACTCGCACTCAAGCCATGATAGCAGGTGTCCTCCAAAGACCGGGTGGCCAGCACACGCAAGCACACTTACAACCTCTTTAGAACAGGGAAGCGTGGACGCTGTTGTCTGTTTTTTTTAACACACCATCACTGGGAGAGAAAGGAAGACTTATGCTTCTTCTTGGTGATAGTAAAGAAAGGACATGCATGAAAAACACAGGGTGTATGTTTCCTCTCAGGACTGGAGTTGGGAATATACAGAGCAAGAATTCCAGCCTTGGAGGCTTGCTGCTAATTTCCCACTTAGCAGCAGGAATTGAGAATGGAGAAGGTGGTCAGGGAAGCAGAGGAGCAGAAAGGCAAGAGGAGCACGCAATGTGCAAAGCAAAGCGTGAATCCCGGAGTCCACTGGAGACTGCCTGGAGCAGATCCAGCACTGACCTTTTCCCCATTGTGTATACCCCACTTGTCTTGATTCTGCTGTGCTCACAGTGGGGACACTGGGTGGGGCAGAGAGCGCACCCGGTCTCCAAACCAAGAAACACTGGGAAACTTTAGGATGGATCCTTAGCAAGCTGTTTTTCTTTCAAAAGGAACGTGTCCTGCCTTGATTTCCCCACTTGTCACATTGAGGCTTTGCCTCGATTGAGCATGTCTTTCTTTCATTGTTCTAGATTATTTTTTTCTGGTTCACTCCATTAGAAAGGTTAGAACAGAAGTATTTCTTTAAAAAAAAAAACTTTTTTTAAGAATTCTCTTTTTATGTAACCATAATAAGTTGCTGTCCTTTCCCTCCCTCCACCTTCCCTCCCTCTTCCCTTTCTCTCTCACCACCCCCTCTCTTCTCCAATCCATCTCTTTGCCCCACCCCCCCATCTGCTTTTGTGGATCTCAAGGTTCCCTTTGGATTGTTGAGTTCAGGCCTCTGTGGCATATTAAGCGACCCTTCCTTGGGAAGACCCCCAGATAGGGGTACTCCCCTTGACCTGTCTGGCCCTTGACCCTGAGGTTCCTTCCCACTGCCGTAGTTATTTCTCCTGAGTTCCTCGCTGGCGCATGGGGGAATGTTGAGATGTCAGTCACCGCGGGGGTCTGGTGAGGGCGGGTCTCACGGCAGGGAGCTCCTGGTGCATCGAGGAGCTGGCGGTGGGAAACAATTGCCTTCTGAAAACTAAGACATCGCAAGCATTCTAGCTGCTATAGTGAAGTTACAAAGCAGCTTTTCAATATTATCCCTAACACAAATGGAAACAGCGAAATGAATCTGACTAAAGGGTCTAATAAGATGGGTGGATTCTATTTTTGGCTGTATTTCAATCAGTACTCTTGTTTCCTAGGAATCAGAAACAAGAGAAAAACAATCACGTTCCACCCATTGAAGCTGGTTGGTGAGATGTAGGAAAACCAAGACTGGATTCGAAGACATTGCTTTTGCTAAATTGAAAGTTTCAGGAACATTATGCTCTAAAAACCAGGACAACTAAATGAGATTGGATGTGTCGCAGAGATAGACATCTACAGCACCAGGTACCCCATGGGACCTAAACCTATGTAGCAATTTTGCATAATGTATTTTTTTAATTATGATATTGTTTCAACTCAAAAAAATCTAATGATCTTGGGAGTTATTTTGTTTTTGCATAAGAAAGTGTATCTGCTTTTATAACCAGACAAATTAGATAAGAGTTTGTTTCACTTCATACGACAACTGAAAGCAGCATATAAGTAGAAACAAAGATATCCGTGCCAGCCTCCTCTCTCTGACCCCAGGGGACTGGCCTTAATTTTTGAACTGTGGGTCCAGTTCAATGAACTCAACAGTCTTTTGGCTGAATACAAATGACTTATTTAGAATCACAGGCTTTTACACTCAAAAGAAACTTTTGTGGTTTCAATGAGAAATGTCACTCATAGGGTGGTGGAGATGGAGGGTTGGGGGGCTTGGCACTTAGTTCCCAGATGGTGGCTATGTTTGGGAAGGTTGTGGTCCCTTTAGGATGTGGAGTCTTCAGGGAACCTTATGGAAGAAAGGTCCTTAAGAATGTAAGAGGAAGGGGTCTGTCCAAAACCATCTTCTGGTCATGAGGGGGCTGTGAACTCACTACGGCAGGTCTACCTCCACAACACCTGCACAAGGTTTGACCTCTCACGATCTCAAGGGGCTCCATGCCTCTCTGAGAGACGACTGAGCGTTAACACCAGATAGGAGCAGGAAGCTACTCTGCTGTGGCGTATACTGGTATATCATCCATGCTCCAGCAAGTGTTCAGGCATATGCCAATAATAGGCGGCTCAGATGAAACCCGGTGGGCCACACATGCAAAAAGACACGAAAACAGGAGAGAAACCGGTCTGGAAGAAGGTTTATGGTTGGGAAAAAGGGGCAATAAGGGTGAAAAATGACGTCATTCATTGCATGCATATGTGAACCCTAAAAGACTAATTTAAAAGTGACATTGAAGCCTTGCTGTAAGAAGTATATGTCAGTGGGGAGCAGACCTTGGGGTACTGTAGCTCAGCCTCACTTCTGGCTCCCCCTCTGCTTCCTGAATGTGGATACAGCCGTGGGGGCTGCCAGACTCCTGCTCCTCTTACCATGTTTTCCCTGTCCATCGCCATGACTACCTGCCATGACAGACTCTTATCACTCTGGAACTGTTAATCAACATGACTCCTTTCTGCCCTTCATTTGCTTGGTGAGGATATTTTATCACAGCAACAGAAAAGTAACCAACACGTAAATTAAGAGAATCTCACTTTAAGAATGTGCTGCTCACCTGCAGAAATCCATGGAAATTCACGCTGACAAGAGCACTTGTCAGCCATGGTGCCCAAGCAGAACTCTAGTGTGTCGATTGCAACTTTTATCTTAAAAAGACAATCCCCGGATGAAGAGATAATGACTCAAGGGTTAAAGTCTGTGCCTAGCAAGCAAAAGGAGCTGAGTTCTGATCCCCAGATCCCATAATGCCAGGCAGAAATTGTAGCCACCTGCAATTCTGGCCCTGAAAGGGGGAGCCTGGGAAACCCCCAGAGAAAAGCAATAGGAGGTAGAGCAATCCAGGGTGATTCCAGACATCACCCTTGGACCTCCACAGGCACACACACACGCACACACACACACACACACACACACACACACAACTTACACATGTATGCAAAAAGAAAAAGACAGACCCTCCCTCATAGTGACTTTTTTTATATTTAACAGGACAATACAGTTCCCAAAAGTCTGACTCCTTAGTGACAATCTGTCTGGCAAATTACAACTCAGAATTGACTCATGGTAAATTTTTCTCACGTTGGATTATCCATCTGGCTCTAGCCAGGCTTAGTATCTTACTGCCTTGCATCATCTGCATTTCAACTTACGCGGTCACTTCATCGCTTGGACCCTTGCATTTAATCAATTTTTCAGATCAGGTCTTGCGCTGAATGTCCTGACACATGCCTGTCATCCCCACAGTAGGAGGCAGAGACAGGAACGTCCACGCAGGGTCTGAGACAAAACAAAAGATGATGTCCTTTTCTGTGGATCCTTCCAGGGTTTAAGTATCAGTAGTAAATCTCCAGTAGGAAAAGCTACCGGACACCTTACCTGACGCACTTATCATCCTCCGCTAATGACATGATCACAGTGCTGTTCATTTCACGCAGTGTTTCGTGCCCGACCATTTCTTTTCAGCAGTTTGTAAAAAGGAAAATCAGCATAGCGTGTTGTTAGCTATGACCGTCTTTCTCTGTTCCTTTGATTGAGAGAGTTCTGGTATAGCCCAGGATGACATCACACTCACTATGTAGCCACGGATGACCTTGAGCCTCGGGTGCCTCCGCCTCCTCAGGGCTGGGTTGACAGGCAGGTGGTACCACACTCAGTTTGTTGAAGCAGTGCTAGGATGGAACCTACGGCTTCCCGAATGTTCTACCAACGGAGCTCCCGCCCCAGCCCTGCCTTTAGCTGTCAGTGATTGTCAACGGTGCTACAGTCTCGGTTACAATGTGGTTCGGCGCCGCATGGAAGAGCAGGCTGCACCCACACATGCATTGAATCAATCACTTCCTGCTGCTAAAACGCAGCTTCTCCCTGGTGTCATTTACCACTCACGATACCCCAGGGAGCATGCTCCCAGTCTGTCCCACTAAGTGTTCCTCAAAACTGCATGTAAACCAGTTCACCTTGTGCTGACGAAGAGTCCGTTCCCTTATGAAGAACAGGCATGTGGATGATATAAGTGGGATGTTGTTCGTTTATACAAAGCTGGAATCAAATCCTAGCTCTTCTGCAGCTTCCTAATTTCACCTGGAGGGAGCAATCTGTTCTCCATTCAGCATGCTCGAAGTCCCACTAACACATTAGGAACAGTGCATCCACTTTCGAGATCAGAAAAGAGCCATACTAGTTGTTGACACAAGAAACAAAGGCAGCATACTTCCTAAACTCTCAACGACTGAAGTATGACTGCAGGCTAGAAACCTTTAAAGTGAAAAATATAAAAATGCCAACAAATGAATGTGTCTACAGAAAATAGCATACTTGTGTATGTACATGTGCATGCCTCTGTGAGTGTGTGTGTGTGTGTGTGTGTGTGTGTGTGTGTGTGTATAAAAGAAGGTACTTCAGTGTGCATGCCTGTGGAGATCCAAGGGTGACTCAGGCAATCATCCTTGATTGCTCTACCTCCTTATTACTTTACGCTGAGGTTTCCCAGGCTCTGCCTTCCAGGGCCAGAATTACAGACTGCTGCCATAGCCACACTGCATTTTTATATGGAATCTGGGGATCTGAACTCAGGTCCTTTTGCTATCGAAGCAAAGGCTTTAACCCATGTGCCATCTTCTCAGTCCCCCACATAGCACACTTTTTGAAATTATATGTGTGTCTGTATGTGTGTGTATGTGTATGTGTATCAGGTCCTGTAGAGGACCAAGGGTGACTACGGGAATCATCCTGTGATTTCTCAGGCCCTGTCCACCAGGACCGGAAGTATAGGCCACCTCCATTTCCATCTGACATTTTTACATGGGGCCTGGGATCCACACTCAGGTCCTTCCACTTACGAGGCAGAGTCCCAACCCCTGAGCCATCCCTCCAGTGCTAAACTTCCTGTTTATTCGCCTTCTGATGTGATAAGTGTGATTTCATCATGATGAACAACTTAAATTTGGTCCAAATAACATACTTTTTATAACACACACACATACACACATACACACACACACACCATTAGAAATATTTGTGGAAGCTTCTGCTGTCTCAATTCCTTGGGTGCAGGCAGATCTCTGATACATGTGACGGAATGAAACATTGTCACCTCAAAATAGACCTGACGGATACCACCGGAGAGGGGTGATAAAGAAAACTCGCCTGCCCTCTCACGAGATCCAAGGCCCTTCCTCGCCGCCGTCATGATTCATATACAAGCAATGGGAATGGGAGCGAGTTGGTGAAAGCGCCTGTCAGTTTCAAATAACCAGCTTGTTAATTGCTTTCGACCCAAGTCGCTTTGTTCCTGCACTCTGAGCTGACAGGTACCCTGGCATACGTGTGCTGGGAAAGATGTGGTACCCTGGTGGGAGCCTAGACTGGTGGACCCGCTCAGCACTGATCCTGCTGTTTCGTCGTTAGGGTTTTTTTTTCCCTTCCCTTCTGCTGCCTAGTCACAGGTTACTACGAGAAGGTTCTGCCAACGCGGGCCGCCCCTTCAGCCCTCTGGCACACCGTGGTGATCAGTATATAAAGTCTCCTTCCCGGCACTCACAACAGCCACAGGGGACAGGTCGGCAGCTCCTCACTGCCTCTCCACCTGCCAACACCTCTAAGATTCCCCAGGCCCTCTTCCTGCAGATAGTCATGGTTGCTGCGTGACCTCGGCCCTTGCAGCTGGAAGGTTTCCAGAAACAACTCTGGCGACGAGGCCAGCCGAAGCCTGTGCTGCCGGCACGCAGACACACGCAGCAGCCCAGCGCTGGGCTGGGGGAAGCTGCCCGGCTGTCGCCCAGCTCCCCCCAGGAAGGCAGGCAGGTTGCAGCCTCCAGGCCCTACACAGTGGCCTCTATGGTCAAGGAGGCCAGACTGCACCCACCCCCAGGGTGGACAGAAGCAGCGAGGAGACAAAGATAGAAAGGACAAAAAGATACAAACTGTACTTTTCAGTCTACTGAAGCTAGCTCTAGTGCACATTCAAAAAAAATCTTTCCAGTTATTTAAACATGACTAATATTTTCAAACATAAGTCACACACACAGATTTTTATCTAGCTAATACATCTGTAACTCTTTGAAGTCCTCAGACCATCTGGGTAGTTAATGTATAATTTACAGTGTGTGCACATGTGCGTGTGTGTGTGTGTGTGTGTGTGTGTGTGTGTGTGTGTGATTGCAGTGTGTATGTGTGAGTGGGTGTATGTCTATGTGACTGTGGTATGTGTAAGGGTATGTCTATGTGATTGTGGTGTCTGTGCCTGTGTGTGTGTGAGCATATGTGTGAGTGTGTCTGTGTGACCATGGTGTCTGTGTCCAAATGAGGAGCCCGTGTTCTGATGATGGCTAACGTAATGTTAGCTGGTATACAACTGACACCAAAAATTGCACGCAGAAGACTGAGCCAAGGCGAAACCAGACGGTCGAGTTTCCCACGATCCGTGCCACGCCCTGCGTGCAAAGCCGCTTTTCCTTGGCACAAAGCTTTGCTTTCATGTCACCGGCAAGTCTGTGTCACTGTGGAACAGCAAAGCCCTTGTTGCCGGTGGTTGGATGGACCCGCGGGAGCCTTTTCAGAGTGAAAACCCACCTTTGACGGAAAGGAGAGAAGCTTGAAGAAATCACGGTGTTGCTATTGTTTGCTGAAAGAATCTATCCCCGGAGGAGTCTTACTTGTGGCTAGTTTGGGTCCCTTATGTACCTGACATCTGTTCTGTCTTGAGGTACTTGAAGGAATGGTAACAATGCGTTCTTCATTCATTAAGGCAAACCCAAATGGGTTTTGTTTTTCTTCACTTTTTATGGGTTTCAAAGCCTGTGTGTGTGTGTGTGTGTGTATGTGTGTAAGGGGGGGTCTTGCTGTGTAGCCCCAAGCAGGTGTGGAACCTCCTAAATTATCTAAACATAGCTGGAACTACACCCTTCCTCCCTCCCGCTATGCAAACAGCTGCCAGCTTTGTCAGAAGCCACCCCAAATCACACCACCACCATTGACAGGGACAAAAGGTGGGAGGTGGGATGGGGTGGGGTGGTATTGGACCCTCACCTGGGATTCTGGCTAAATCACCCTTGCTTTTGAGACCTTGAGGCCTGGGAGAAGCACTAGGGGCGGTAGCTAAAGGGGATTCCGTCCATGAAGCCCCTGGAGGATGATTGGTTCTTCCAGTGGGGCTTTGGCATGCTTGTTGCTTTGGTCTGTCATGGAACTCCTATCTGGCTGGGAAGACAGCCACGTGGCGTCTCCCCGGGAAGAGTCGCACATGGCCGCCTCCACGACCTGCCTGCAGGTCGCAGACATGCACCACCGAGGCCAGCTGGAACACTTCTTGTTTCAAAACCCTTGCAATTATCCTAAAGAAGAGCTCTCCGCTCTCTGCAAGTGTATAAAGTGGGATTTAAAAAAAAAAAAAAAAATCAGCCTGTACGTTCCCCTGACTCACCCATGGTAGTTGGTCAGACCTCTAACTAGCTCATCGGCTGCCAACTGGCAAGTCCTCTCTTTGCACCCAAAGTGCCCCAGCTTTTCCCAGCTTCTCTGGACTAGAGGTGTGTGTGGGGACAGTCAGGCTCGGATCACATCTGCCCCTTGAGCCTTGAAATCACCCAGACTGGCATGGGAGCTAAGAAACAGGACGCCCTCTTGCCTGGTCGTTCCGCTGCCCAGTCATCCCCGCCTCCTTCCTCTCCTGTGGTTCATTGGGCCGAGCCTCGCGCAAGGCACCTGCCCATTGCACTTCGCATGCCTTTGTTATCTTTAAACTTTTATCATCGTTTTGACCCAGTGAGTCCACAGCACCTCGTGCTGCCGGGTTGACTTAGATGTTGGTTGATTAATCGGGACGTATGACGGGTGAAGTATGGTCCAGCTCTGCCCATCAGGATCCCTTGTTTATTTTATGATGACTCACTTCCCATAACTGCTAACTAGCATGCTCCAAGTTCAAAAGAGAGAGAGAGAGAGAGAGAGAGAGGAAAAAAAAGAACCCATCTGGAATGTATTATAAACTTGCCACGACACCTGCCTGTGTTTTTAAATTGAGGTTTTCCTGGGGATAATACTAATGTTCATTGCCATGGAGTTAGAAAAAATCTCCCTCCCGGATGGGATTCCTGGAAAGATTTTAAAACTTGTTCTCCAAGGACCCAGTGAGATAGCTCAGTGGATAAGGTGCCTGCTCGCAAACCTGGTGACCCGAGTTCAATTCCTGGAAACTCACATGATGGAAAGAGAGAATGACTTCTGAACGTTGTTCTCTGACTTCTACCCATGCGTGCTTGTGCGCTCTCTCTCCCTCTCTCTCAAACAAATAAGTAAATAAAATATTTTATAAATTAAAATTTGGCTTCCTGTATATGCTTTGATAGCATAGCTACCCTGTTCTTCCATTTCTTCCCCCTCCTTCCCATCTATACCCTCCTTCTTCAGTGCCAAGGACGGAACTCCCACCTCGCGCATACCAAGCATGCACTCGAGCATGAGCTACAGGCTGGACTCTGGGCCCACAGACGACTCTGCTGGCGAAGGCTGGTGGTGTCAGCTCCTCACAAGCTGAGACAGAAGGACTGGAAGTCCAATGCTGAGCCTGGGCTGCAGAATGAGTTCAAGGATCGTCCGAGGCACAGAATTAAAAGCAAAAATAGGACTCAGTGGATGAAGATGCCCACATGCTAACCTGGCACCCTGAGTCTGATACCCAGAGCTCACATGGGGGGAGGAAAGAACTGACTTCTGAAAAGTGTCATCTGACTTCCACAGACGCGCTGTAACCTCTCTCCCTCCTCTCTGTCTTTAGGTTTGGGGCCAGGCCATCAAGCCTCAAGGCCTACCTCCAGTGATGTGCCTTCCTCCAGCAGAGTTCTCTACCTCTCAAAGGACCTTAAAGAATCTCTTCTCTCTGTCTGTCTCTGTCTTTGTCTGTCTCTGTCTGTCTGTCTGTCTCTCTCTCTCTCTCTCTCTCTCTGTGTCTGTCTGTCTCTCTCTCTCCAATAAGTAAATAAAACATTTAAAAGAAAGGCTTGGGATGTGTCTTAGTGCAGAGAGTTTAACTGCATGCATGAGGCTCTGCATTGCACCACAGGACTGGAAACCAAAAGATGTAATTCAAATAAAAGTCACTCTTTGCCTGCACGAAGCTTCTCCACCTGCTGCACGCCTTCCCGTCCTCTCACCCTGAAAAGCCTGTCCCTGGCCACAGCTGGAAGCATGTCCATCACACGCAAGCCCGCACATGCATGCAGTCTGGGACACAATGCAGAATGCCTCGCTCTTCCTGTCTCCAAGGAGAGAGCACACGAAGTCGAAACCTGCAGAGGGCACAGAAGCGAGTCCACGAGAACCAACCCTGGACTCTGACATCAAACTTACTTCCAAGCTGCCCCACATGCACTGCAAGGACCCAGTACAGATTCCACAGCTGCTCTCCAACAGACACCACTGCTCCTAGACGGGAGCGGAAGGAACAGTGGGAGATGGGCAGCTCCCAAAGGCAAAGCGCAGCAGATAGCACCCACCGGCTTAGCAGAGCAAGCCTCACCGAACTGTCCAGGGACAGAGCAAAGTGAAATTCCTTTTAAAGAACATGAGACTGGGATGGAGAGATGGCCCAAGGGTTAAGACTCTGCTTCTCAAGCAGAAGGTCCTGAGTTCAGATCCCAAGTCCTACATAAAAATGCCAGGTGGAAACAGCAGCAGTCTTCACTTCCAGCCCTGGTGGGCAGAGCTGGGGAATCCCAGAATGAAGCAAAAAGGAAGTAGAAGCAATCCAGGATTCCCGAAGTCACCCTTGGCCCTTCACAGGGACACACAGTGCCCTCTGACTGACACACACACACTCACACACACACTCAATAAAAATTTTTAAAAACATGAGAGTGCTTTCTGAACTCTAACATCTCTGTTAACTATCCCTACTGCTTTCAAAATAATCATTGATGACACAAAATTGAGGACTGGTGGGGTGTAGGTCCGTGGTAGAACATTTATCTACTGTGTGCAAAGCTCCGAGTGCCATTCCAGACATCACGCACCCAGAGGAACATGCACACATATGCACATGCATGCATACACAGGCACACACATATGCACATGCATGCATACACAGGCACACACATATGCACATGCATGCATACACAGGCACACACACAAATCAAATAAAATACAATCGATGTAAATGGGAGACTTTTTTCTTAGAAAGAAGCAGCATCTCCAGTAACTGCTAGTGAGACACAGAATAGACCACACCATGTACTCCATCCCTGGACCCTCCTGAATACTCATCATTTTACGTGACAGAGACTTCTCGTTCCCATAAATTCAGCCACTGCTAAGACTATGAACAAAATTCACTATTTCTCAAAAAAAAAAAAAAAAAGGAAGAGGAGACGTTCATCCAGAGTTTTTGCCTTTATCTTTGACCTGATCAAAAGTCATGCTAAAATGTATGCCCCTGCCATCTTTGCCTCTCCTGGCATGGGGTGCAGTCAATTCCCCCACATTTATTTTGTCTTCCTTTGGTTTATGCCTGGGTAATTTGAGCAATGATATATTTCCTACCACAGAAAGCTCCTTAGCACAACTGTTTATTATGACAGATGTTCTGCTAGGAACAAAGCTCTGCTCCTCGCTAGGACTTGGCTTCCAGATGTGTTTGAGCACATGCCACACCTTCCTCACAGTCAAATGGCGGCAGAGGAGACTCTGGGACCACATGCAATGGCAGTCCGTGGCACAAAGTGGTCTTGTCTTGGGCTGTTAGTATTTCATTTATTTCAGTGAGACAGAGAATTAGAGAGAGGGAGAAAGAGAGAGAGAGAGAATGGTTGCAGGTCAGAAGACAACCGTAGGAAGTTGTTTCCTTGTGGCCTCCAGGAGCTTGAAGTCCGGCAAACTTCACCTGCTGAGCTATCCTCCCTGCCCAAATCTCAGACTTTTAAATGTATCACCTGAGAAGACATTGTCCCATCCGTCTCCTTGTGTGCTCTCCCTTTTGGTCTTTTTTTTTTTTTTTTTGCAAACACGGGTCTATGAAAAAACTCCATAGATCAGGCACATGTACAGTAGACCAAGCCTGAATGTGAGTTTGATGTCTAGAAGTCCACCTGGCAAAAGGAGACAACTGACTTCTGAAAGTTGTCCTCCGACTTTCATCCATGCCCCATGGCACGCATGTCCTCTCTCCCTCTCTCTCAAATAAATAAATATCATTCATCTTTGTGGTGAGAAAATTCACTCAAAAATCCTAACATCTGTTCTGGAGAGATGGCTAAGGGGTTAAGACTCTGTCTCACAAGCAGAAGGTTCTGAGTTCAGATCCCAGGTCCCATGTAAAAATGCCAGGCAGAAACGGTGGTGGCTGCCTGCACTTCCGACCCTGGTAGGCAGAACTTGGAAAATCCCAGAGCAAAGCAAGAAGGAGGTAGAAGCAATTCAGGATAATTCCCAAAGTCACCCTTAGTCCTCCACAGGGACACATGTGCTCTCTCTCTCTCTCTCTCTCTCTCTCTCTTTCTTTCTCTCTCTCTCTCTCACACACACACACACACACACATACACATACACACACAATGAATGAATGAATGAATAAAGTTTTTTAAATCCTAAAGTTTGTTGTTTTAGTGTCTTCCAAAGAGAAAGAAAAAACAACTTGCTTCTTTCGTTGTAATGAGTAAGTATCTGAAGCCATTTTTCTCAATACATTGTCCCTGGGGAGAAAGGAAAAGAGTGAATGGGAAGAAGTGGGAAGAGGGAGGAAAAAAGGCAAAAGAGAGAGAAGGAAGAAGACAAGGAGAAGGAAGAAGATGAAGAGAAGGAAGAAGACAAGGAGAAGGAAGAAGAGGAAGAGGAGGACAAAGAAAAGGATTAGACCAAGAAGAAGCAGGAGGCAAAGGAGGAAGAAGAGGAAAAGGAGGAAGAGGAGGAGGAGGAAGAAGAGGAAAAGGAGGAAGAAGAGGAGGAGGAAGAGGAAGAGGAAGAGGGGGGATCCAAATATTCTTTCTAGCATTTAGGTCTTGTAAGAAGTTCATTTTTCCTGCAAACGCTCAGGTGAACTCCAACCAAGGACGCGCTGCATAAAAACCAGAGTTAAAACAGGGTAACCACGTGCATAGACTGAGCCCCTTTAAAAGGCCTACAAGTGAATTAGAAAATGACTTTACTGCTGATCCCCGAAGAGGAAGGTAGATGACTGAAAGCAGGCCACACAGATGCTCTTAGACTCAGTGACTGGTCCAGGGGTCGCTGGCAGACGAGGCTGGGCTGCAGCTGCGGTGCTCAGTGGACAGTTACCCACTCATTCCCAGGGCTAAGCCAGTACCAGCAATCCTGGTGGCCGTAGACGTGGGTTAGGAGCCACCCTAAGGGGGTGGGGTGGGGAATTTGAAAGGCTCAACATGCATCGCGTTCATGTAACTCACCGGCAAAGTCTGCTAACAGGTGGGTTGGGGGAGAAAAAGCCCATCATGAAATGCGAAGCAGGTTGGAGTTTCTAGATATTCTCCAGGGGAATCATTAAAGCCACTTTTACACACTCCGCCCGAGCTCTCTGCGTGTAAGTCAATGCTGTCAGCTCACCAGATAATCCAGCTACAAGCAGTTAAATGCTAACTAGCACTAGGTCACACTGATCAGCTTTGTAAAACACAAAAAGTCCCAGGGACCGAGTCAGCCAGCATGACCCCCTGAAAGCTTTCCCCATCAGCAGCCCATAATTTAGGAGGCTTGGGATGGGGCTCATTACAACTGCAGCAGGCAACCAGCTAGAGACTTAAATTCTAGACATGATACCCTGCAAGTCAAGGTGAGAAAAATCCAAGCACTTCCTGTCATTCCTGCATTCATTTTTTTTTTTTGCGGGGGGGGGCGTCAAGTCGAGAAGGAACTGCTCTAAACATCTGGGTGAGAAATGGTTGAGGGTCCCCAAACTTGGTTCCAACCATAGGTTTCAATATGAAACACAGGCTTTAGCTGAACTTGGATGTGTTGGGAGCAGGTGGGGAGATGGGGGAGTCAAGACTCTCCTTACAGCAACAAAACCCAGGGGCTTTGATTCTGTTACAGAAAACCAGTAGAAGAGGCAGATCACACTTGATGCATGCGATCTGTCTTAAGTTAGCACCTGAGGACTTGCTTGTTACATCACTGATTGCTGCTTGAAGTTGTGCTCAGCCTACCGGTGGTTTCAACACATTCCTATAGCCACTTTCATTAGTTTTTATTGCCCCCCCCCAAAAAAAATTCCTTGGGGGAATGAGAGAATGGGATATAAAAGGACAGAAGGACTTACAGAAAAGCCCTAAGATTGTGGGCTGGAACCTCATAGGAATCTCCTATATTGGTAATATGTCAAAAAAATTCTTTTAAAAAATTACCAAGAATGGGCAGTCCCTACACTGAGGAACACAGAGAGAGGAAAACAGGGTAAAACAAAGAAATGTCCTGAGCTGGTCCACTTAGAACCCAGTGACAATTAAGAGTGTACTAGATGTACCAGGAATGTGACACTTCCTGATAGGTGGTTGGTCAGAGAGGTCTCAAGGGTCCCCAAACATTATAGACTTTTGCCATTACTCTTGGTGAAAAAACTGACACTAAGACCCTATTACTGAAGATACAGTACATATGGATCACAGGACATGGACAAAATACACCAACAGAAACTGGTTTGAGCTTACTCCTTGCTGTATAGCTTACTCCTTGCTGTATAGCTTGTACAGAATATTGTAAAGCTATGGGGGTTGGAAATAATCAGAGGCCTCATAACCTATGAAATCTGCAAGTTGCAATAAAAATCACCACAGCAGCAGGTGACGGACAGTGTAATAGTGGCATGCATATCAAGGAGACAACCAACGGCTTTCTGATTGGATTCAAGACCTACTTGTGAGAGTGGGACATATCCCTGTTACTGTTACCTAAAACAAGAAACTATAAGAGTGAAGGAAACAGATCACTAGGGAAGAACAGACTGTGAACCTATAGGTCAGAAGACAGTACACTACACTGCTCTTTAAATACCTGTTATTATATCTATACATTGGAAGAGCACTCGGCACTCAGCCTAGAAGTCTTCTTCTACAGCAGAGCTGGAGGATCTCAAACCCTGATAGGAATCAGCCAGGGCAGTGGAAGAGCAGTGAAGTGGACAACAACATCCAGCCAGACTGCAGAGTACTGGCGACTCAGCAGTGCTCACCCAGAATCAGGGTAACCTCTCCCATCCTAAGACTCAGGGAACCTTGCAGAAGAGGGGGCAGTAAGATTGTAAGAGCCTAAAGATGAGAAGGTCCACCGCTGGATAAGACTTTCCACTCAAGGCAGGGCTGCTGCATGCAGGAACTCACTGCAATGAGACTTGTCCTTATCAGACCTGCATAATGACTGACACACCAACATGCCCCCATAGACTATTGAGGAACTCAAGAGAGATAATTATATGCTGCGGAAACCTTAGGAGTTAGGGCTGGATGAGTGAAGGGGGCGGCTGGATAAGGGGCCACTTGGTCTGCCACAGAGGCCTGAACCTCCACTGGAGCAGAGAATCCTGAGGGAACCCTGAGGCCCATAGAAGCAGACAGGCAGGAAGGTGGGAGGGGGTGGGATGAATTGTGAAGGGAGGGGAGGAAAGAAGGGAAGGAGAGCAGGGAAGAAGGTGGGAAAGAATAAGTACTCAATATGCTCGTAGAACTAGGGGAAAAAATTAAAAATTATAAAAAAAACTTTGTTCTTAATGAAAGTAACAAGCCAGGGTAAGTCCACAGTCCTGAAAGACATGCAGTTGAATGAAGCAATTGGAGTCACCCTTGAAGTACCTCCACCAATTATTTGATTTTTATTTCATTCAAATATAAACAAAAAGTAGAAGGACAGAGGTGGTTCCTTCAAACACTTAGAGGTCGTTAAGATGGCTCAGAGGGTAAAGCCCAGTGAACTGAATTCCAGCCCCGGAGCCCAACGCAACAAAAGACCATTAACTGCTGCAAGCTGTGCTTTGACCTCCACATGTGCACAACAGCAGGCAGACATGTACACACACATACACACACACACACACACACACACACACACACACACACACACACGATAAATAAACGTGAATAGTCATAGCAAGCCCTCCTGACAAAGAATTCAGTTCCAATAGTGAAAACCTTGCCCCAACACCAACATCAAACATGCACCAAAAATAAGACTGTGCATTGTGAGAACCAGTAAAAACCCAGCTCTAAAGAATATTAGGCAAGTGTTAGGGTAGTTATTAAATCTACTTAAGATCCACCCAGCTTCTACCAAAACACCCCACAAGGGACACTCCATTGAGGAGATTCTGGCCCAGCCCAGTGCTTTGCAATTTCATTCACTGCAGGTGAGATACTTTAAGGACAGCCTCCTGTAAAAGGAATAGGCTTACAAGGAAAATCTGACCCGTATCAAACTGAACCAGTGTTGCCTTCGAGATATGAATATATGGGCGATGATCTCACGTCACTGAGACACAGGTGTCTCTGTGCTATTTGGCCTGACAGTCACCCCCAGAGCAGGGGACCGTCACCCTCTCCAGAGAACCTGCCGTGGACCTCACTGTGAGGTGTCATGGGGGCGATTTGGACGGGACCCTTCAGCATTAGCATTACAAACAAGAATAAAACCCTCACAGACACAACGCCATAGGAAAGCGCTACATGAGCAGCGTCGCCCCACGTGTCTCCTGGGGAATAGAAACGCTGCAAGAAATCTGCACTGGCCCACTGGTGGGAGACACTAAGTTTGGGGAGGTCTTTGCCCACTTAGGAGAGAGGCTAGACATAGGGACAGATGAGATTTCCAGATTGTCTCTATCACAGAGCAAACCTTTGAGATTGCAGAAGAACTTTCTAGTTCGTGGCAGGACTCCACGAGTCCGAATACTTTCTTTTTTTTTTTTTTTTTTTTTATTAAAAATTTAATTATACATTTTAAAATTTTTTACCAGTTCCCTCCCTCCCCCCTCCCCTTCCCCCAGTGTCTCCCCCCCAATTCCCAGAGAGTCCATTATTGTGTGCGCCTAACTCTCCACTGGGTCCTCCTCTCCGATGACATATAAGGACCCAGTGGCATTTCCATAAGCCCTTTCTCTTGTTCCCCTTAAGCATAAGATTACTACTATGGCTGTCAATCCCTTGCCTCCAGGGGTCTCGGTGCCCTTAACAGATGCTAGACTTTATGAGGGCAACAGTGCGCTGGACATTGCGCAGGGCATGCAAAGTTCCATTATGATTGCTTTGGCCCCAACTATTGTTGAGAATCTTGCAAATCGTTGCTCCTCCCATCCTTTTGCTCTTACAATCTTACCGCCCCCTCTTCCGCAAATGTCCCTGAGCTCCAGGATAGGGAGAGATTAGGCTGTCCTAGTTCTATGTGATTGATGTAGAGTCTCTGAAGTTCTGGATTGTGGTTTGTTGATTTTCTTTTTCAGTTTTGCTGCTCCTGCAATTCCCTTCACTCCATTCTGCTGGGCACTGTATGTCACCCCCTGGCCAGAGACAAAAAGCTGTTAAACTGGAGTCTTGTTGTAATAGCACATTCAAGGGTAGATGTAATAAGAGTAGGAAACCTCACTGAGGGAGGGGTCCATCACCCATTTGCAAAATGATTACTTTTTATCTGCTAGACTATATGCCCTCCCCTTCTGGTGAGATCAGGAAAGAACGTCTGTGAACTTAACCAGGTTTCTCATTACTTACTTGCAGACCTTGATGGAGGCCTATTTTCTCTGCTGTAACATGGTCTCCTCTCTCCTTGTTTCTGGTGTGGCCCTCCTAACCCATCTCTCTTGTTCATAATCTTTGCAATTACTGTGTTACATAGGTTTACTTTTGAGTGTCCCAATGTGGGCTGGGCGAGTTTGGTACTAGGAGCCACCTATTAGGGAGTACATACGGCGCTTAATTTTCTGGGTTTGGGATACTTCACTTAATATAATTCTTTCTAATGACATCCATTTCCCAGCAAATTCCAGTAATTCATCATTTTTGATGGCTGAGTAGTACTCCATTGTATAGATGTACCACAGTTTCCTTATCCACTCGTCAACTGTTGGACATTTAGGTTGATTCCATGACTTTGCTATTGTAAACAGTGCTGCTATGAACATGGTCGAGCTTGTGCTATCGAGGCGAACCTCTGCTGCTTGGGGGGTTATTCCCAAAAGTGGGATAGCAGGGTCATATGGCATTTCAATCTTTAATTTCTTTAAGAATCTCCAGACGGCTCGCCAGAGTGGCTGTATGAGCCTGCATTCCCACCAACAATGTAGGAGAGTTCCCCTCTCCCCACATCCTCTCCAGCATTTGTCGTTGTTTGTACTGTGGATTTTTGCCATCCTGACCAGGGTGAGATGATATCTCAAGGAAGTTTTGATTTGCATTTCCCTGATGGCGAAGGAAGTGGAGCATTTTTTAAGATAATTGTTAGACATTTTAATTTCATCCCTGGTAAAGTTTCTTTGAAGTTCCAGGGCCCATTTTTTAATTGGGCCAGTGTTTTCCTTGGAGTTTAATTTTCTAAGTTCTTTGTGCACTCTGGACAGTACAGCTCTGTCAGATATGTGGTTAGTGAAGATTTTCTCCCATTCTGTGGGTTGCCTTTGAGCTCGTGTGACAATCTCTTTATCTGAACAGAAGCTCTTTAATTTCACAAGATCCCAACTGTTGAGAGTTGGTAGCAGTGACTGTGCCATTGGATGTCTGTTTAGGAAGTGTTGGCCTAGCCCAATCAGCTCGAGGGAGTTCTCTATCCGTTCAACTATGGCTTTTAAAGTCTCTGGCCTGATATCAAGGTCCTTGATCCATTTGGAATTAAGTCTTGTACATGGTGACAAGTACGGGTCCAGCTTTAATCTTCTGCATGTGGAGATCCAGTTTTGCCAGCACCATTTGTTGAAGATGCTGTTCTTTTTCCATTGGATTCTTTGGGCCCCTTTGTCAAAGACCAAATGGCTGTAACTTTGTGGGCTTATATCTGGGTCTTCAATCCTTATCCATTGATCTGTGTGTCTATTTTGGAGCCAGTACCAGGCTGTCTTTATAACTATGGATTTGTAGTATAGACTTAGGTTTGGTATGGTAATACCTCCAGCTGTGTTTTTGTTACTCAGGATTGTTTTTGCTATCCTGGGTCTTTTGTGCCTCCATATGAACTTTGAGATTGTTTGGTCAACTTCTTTGAAGAATTGCTTTGGGATTTTGATTGGTATAGCATTGAATCTGTATATTGCCTTTGGTAGGATGGTCATTTTTACAATGTTGATTCTGCCAATCCAGGAACAAGGGAGGTCTTTCCACCTTCTGGTGTCTTCTGCAATTTCTTTCTTTAGGGTTTTAAAGTTTTCATTGTAAAGGTCTTTTACCTCCTTAGTTAGATTTATACCAAGGTATTTCATTTTTTTAGGGGTTATAGTAAATGGCATGGTTTCTCTCAAGGCTTTTTCACTTCTTTCATTCTGGGCATATAGGAAGGCCTCTGATTTTTGCACATTTATTTTGTATCCTGCCACCCTGCTGAACTTCTCAATTAGTTCCAGGAGCTTCCTGGTGGAGTTTTTGGGATCACTCAGGTATAAGATCATGTCATCTGCAAATAGAGATAGCTTGACTTCTTCCTTGCCAATTTGAATCCCTCTTATGTCCCTTTCTTGTCTTATGGCTTCGGCTAAGACTTCAAGTACAATATTGAATAGAAGTGGTGAGAGTGGACAGCCTTGTCTTGTTCCTGATCGAAGTGGGAATGCTTCCAATTGTTCCCCATTGAGCATAATCCTTGCTGTGGGCTTGTTGTATACAGCTTTTATTATATTGATAAAGGTTCCTTCCATTCCTACTGTCTCTAGCGTTTTGATCATAAAAGGCTGTTGGATCTTGTCAAAAGCTTTTTCTGCATCTATCGAGAGTATCATGTGGTCTTGGACTTTGGACTGGTTTACATGATGAATTACATTTATTGATTTGCGTATGTTGAACCAACCTTGTGTGCCGGGGATGAAGCCTACTTGGTCCCCATGAATGATCTTTTTAATATGTTTTTGAATCCGATTTGCTAAGACTTTGTTGAGAATCTTTGCATCTGTGTTCATCAGGGAGATCGGCCTATAGTTTTCTTTTTTAAGTGAATCTTTATTAGGTTTTGGGATTAAAACGATATTAGCTTCATAGAAGGAATTTGGTAGTGTTCCTTCTTTTGCTATTTGATGGAACAGTTGAAGGAGTATTGGTGTTATTAACTCCTTAAATGTCTTGTAGAACTCTGTGCTGAATCCATCTGGTCCAGGACATTTTTTGGTGGGAAGATTCGAGATTACTTCCTCAATTTCCTTATATGTTATAGGACTATTTAAGTAATTCACAACTTCCTGATTCAATTTAGGTAAGTTGTGTTTACTTAGAAATTCATCCATCTCTTTTGTGTTGTCAAACTTCACAGAGTATAAGTTTTTGAAATATGATGTTATAATTCTCTGGATTTCTTGGGTATCCGTAGTGATAACTCCATGTTCATTTCTAATTTTGTTAATTTGGGTTTTCTCTCTCTTGCTTTTGGTTAGTTTAGCTAGGGGTGTATCAATCTTGTTGATTTTTTCAAAGAACCAGCTTTTTGATTGGTTGATTTTTTCTATCGTTTTCTTAGTCTCGATTTCAGATATTTCTCCCCTTATTTTGCTAATCTCTTCTCTTCTACTGCTTTTGGGATCAGATTGCTCCAGTTTCTCTAAAGCTTTAAGCTGCATTGTTAAGTTGTTTATTTCTGATGTTTCCATTTTTTTGACGTGGGCATTAAGAGCTATGAACTTACCTCTTAGAACAGCTTTCATTGTGTCCCAGAGATTTTGGTAAGTTGTATTTTCGTTATCATTCACTTTCAGGAAATCTTGAATTTCCTTTTTAATTTCTTCCTGAATCCAGTTCTCATTCAGCATCATAGTGTTAAGTTTCCAGGAGTTAGTGTATTTTCTCTTGTTTGATGTGTTGTGGATGTCCAGCTTTAGGCCGTGGTGGTCTGATAGGGCACAGGTTAGAATTTCAACTTTCTTGTACATGTGTAGATTCATTTTGTGGCCCAATATGTGATCTATTTTGGAGAAAGTTCCGTGTGCTGCTGAGAAAAATGTGTATTCTTTGGTGCGTGGGTGAAAAGTTCGATAGAGATCTGTGAGGTCCATTTCTTTCAGGGTTTGATTAAGTTCCAAAGTGTCTCTGTTAAGCTTTTGACCTGTTGATCTATCCCATGTAGAGAGGGCGGTGTTGAAGTCCCCAAGAATTATCGTTTGGGGGTTGATTTCTTGCTTTAGAAGCTGTAGGGTTTTCTTAATGAATGTGGAGGGGCCCGTATTGGGTGCATATATGTTCAGTATTGTGAAATCTTCCTGGTGAATTGTACCTGTGACTAAAATGTAGTATCCATCCGTGTCTCTTATAATTTTTTTTGGTTTGAAATCCACTTTGTCTGATAGCATAATGGCTACCCCTGCCTGTTTTCTGCTTCCATTTGCTTGTAGAATTGTTGACCAGCCTTTTATTTTTAGAGCGTGCCTATCTTTTGTGGTGAGATGGGTTTCCTGCAGGCAACAGATTGATGGATTGTGATTTTTAATCCAAGTTTGTAATCTGTGTCTCTTGATCGGTGAATTAAGTCCATTAACATTTAGTGTTATAATGGAGAAACTATTGTTAATTCCAGACATTTATTATGTTTAGTAGCTTTTATAAGTATATTGCTTCGCTTTTAATGGTGTTATATTTGCCTTCTGTTCCCCTGGATATGCCTGTTTTTTTCTTCACGCTTGAGTATCATTTCTAGCAGTTTTTGAAGGCCTGGTTTGGTGGCCATGTATCCCTTAAAGTTGTCTTTGTGCTGGAAAATTTTTCTTTCTCCCTCGATCATGACTGATAGTTTTGCAGGGTAAATCAGCCTGGGTTGACATTTTTGCTCATTCAATACTTGAAGTATGTCTCTCCAAGCTCTTCTTGCTTTTACTGTTTCGACTGAGAAGTCATTTGTTATTTTAATAGGTTTGCCTTTAAAAGTGACTTGTTTTTTCTCCCTTGAAGCTCTCAGCACCAGTTCTTTATCTTGAATGTGGAGTGTTTTAACTATTATTTGCCGCGGTGTGCTTCTAGTTTGGTCGTATCTGTTTGGGGTGCGGAATGCCTCTTGTATATGAATGGGCCTCTCTTTTTTTAGATGAGGAAAGTTTTCCTTGATGATCGTTTGAAAAATTTCCTCAGGGGTGGTATTTTGAGATTCTTGCTCCGGTATTCCATGAATACGCATGTTAGGCTTCTTCAGGGTGTCCCATATCTCTTGGATATTTCTCTCAAGTATCTTTTTGGCTTTAACAACCTCTTCCATTGAGCTGGTTAGTACTCCCACTTTATCTTCAAGGTCTGAAATTCTGTTTTCTGCTTCATTAGTTCTGTTGATAAGACTCTCTGTGGCGTTCTGGGTTGAAGATAACTTGTCTTTTAGCTCAGTTTTAAACTCTGCTTGAGTTTGTTTTAACTGTTCTATGCCACTTTTTGTTTCTTGCACTGTTTTTCTCAACTCCTCCAGATGTCTGTTGTGTTCCTCTTCAAAGCGATTGATTCGATTATGTAATTCCTCCCGGATTTCCTCTTTCATAGTATTGAACATGGTAATGATCATATTTTGAAAGTCGTTATCCTGGGTCAGGCTTTCTTGGCCTTTTTCCACGGGTTTGTTCTTGTTGGAGTCTAACATTATGGGATTAATTTCTTCAGTGGGAGATTTGTTTACTTGAGTGTTGCTTCTCATGGATTTGCACTTTGACTTTGGCATTGTCATTTTAACTCTTAAGATCTCTCAATTTCACTAAACTGAATTATTTGGCCTGGGGTACTGGTGGGCGGGGCCTGAACGGGGACTTACCTAGGGAGCGGGGTGAGGCCCGGGTGGACCGCGTGCGTGTCCCGACTGGCGGAGCGGGGTGGGGCGAAAAGGGAGGATGGGCGGTCGGCGTGGAGCTATTTAACCCGAGGGCAGCTAGGCGGGGCCCGGGCGCAGGGGGAGGTCCTCCTCGTCCCTTGGCCCCCGCGCGGCTCCGGCTGGATGGCGGGAGTCGGATGTGATTCTGTCTTAAGTTAAGCCATGATGTCACCGACTCTCTTGGACACGCTTTTCAAACTGCCTGTTACCTATTAAAGGATACATGTCTTCATCAGCTTCGTACTGCTATAACGAAGTATCTGAGGTGGGCACCCTTGCAGTTTGTCTACAAGTTGGGCATCAATTCACAAGCTTAGGCGAATAAGGGGAAATTTATCCTGGTTTACTATTCTCTGATACAGTGCATAGTCCAGCTTTCCAGAAGAGTTCATACCAACGCCAGGACAGAGGGTACTGGCCACACCGTATCCACACCACTGCTGAAAGAAAGGACAATCCTCACTCACTAGACAGCGAGACTGCTAAAGTATGCCAAACCACTGAAACAGCTCCCTCGACCATATCAACCTGTCCAAGGAACAGTCCCACCACCCACCAGGGGCTGGGTCTTGCCACATCAATTAGATATTCGCCTGAAGGCTTGCCTTACCCATCACTTCTGCACGGATGTGTCCAAAGCTAACTTTCAATCATCAAGCTGACACCCATGTCTAACTAGCGCAGGTTATTTTATTGTTATTATTTTGTTGTTGTTTGAAACAAGGTTTTACTATAAGTCCCATGCTAGCCTTGAACGCACTATGTAGCCCAGGCTGGCCTTGAATTCATAGTAATCCTTCTGCTTTGGTCTCCTGCTGGATTTGCAAGTGTGTGTCACACACTGGGAGAACACAGGTGCTTATTACATTACCTAGTTCCAAAGTCACAGAAACATGGTGCTGGTGAAGACCGCCTGACCAAGCACATCGCGAGACAGAGGGTTGTGGAGGAGAGAATGGTCCAGTTACCTCCACTAAGCCCAGTTCTGCAGCATGTCACCACCTCTCAGTACTATGACCCTGGAGACCGAGCCTCCATCACGAAATTTAACAGTTCTGACAGTTTCATCTGGGACACATGTGATGTGACGTGTCTGGTCCATGTATGATTCCACAGCAGTGTCGTCTGGCTGAAGAAAAGTCTCCTTTATCCTCATCTTATGGATGGGACAACTGAAGCATCAAAACATAAGTAACTAGCAGAAGGTTCTAGAACTCCTAAGCAGCAAATTAAGACTCCAATCCAGGTGACCCGCCTCCAAAGCAATGCTTTCACCCACTATAAGGAAAACAGAGGAAAGTCATACATGTAGTCTATAAAACAGGAAAACTGTTTCTAATGTATAAATTACCCTTGTTGGTTGGCTGTGTTGGTGTGTACCCTCATCCCAGCATTTTGGGGGACGTGGCAGAATCATTAACTCGAGACCACCCGGGAAGACATAGTAAGATCCTGCCTCAAAGAGAATCTAACAACAATGAAACAGGTTCCGGTTGGCTTCCCCTACACACAGGTAGTGGTAACAGAGTCCAGTGCTGACCCACACACGTCCAGATGCCAGGTTACTTGTGACACAAACCCCCCACTGCCACCTGCCAGCTCCGTGGGCTGACCACGATCAGCTCATTTCCTCATCTGCAAAATGGAAGTGACGACGCTGGTGGTACCTACCACACAGCATCATTGCAAAAATCTTGTCTGTTACCACACAGCAAGCACGGAGCCAGAAAGTGCTGCAAGATCATGAGCCACTTTAGCAATAAGGAAGCACTCGTCCAACATGCTCTCAAACACGACCACAGAATGCACAAGCGTTCCTCCCTCTTGCCCCCCAAAATCACCACTTACACAAGTGCCAAGCTGAATGACTAAATCTGCCCCTACATAAAGTCTGCATTCTTTTCACAGAAAGAGCAAAAACCTGAAGAGAACGCAAGCAGTGGGGGGAGGGGGGTAAAGAAGGGAAGGAGAGAAAGAGGAAGAGGAGGAGGGAAGAGGACCAAGTCCAGGGTACCTGGGCTTCAAGTCACCAACAAGAGGGAGACCCGAACCACGTGGAGCTAGCTAGCTAGGCTCAGGAATCGATTTCAGATCGAGTTCTTGAGGAAGGCACGCAGGATAATTACCATTATCACGGCTCTCGCCATTATACCTTGCAATTACCTTGGGGTAATTAATTCCGACCTGTGAAGAGCTTAGAGATGGGCAGATGAAAGGCGCCATGTTGCTCTGGTGTCATTATTCTGCCCCGGCCCCTTTCATCCTTGGTGATTACAGCTCTTTGCAAGCATTAATTAATCCTCATCACAGCCCCCAGAAAGCAGATAAGCGTAGGAGTCATCCTCAAGCCGTCCAAGAGAGACACGCACCTGAGTTCAGTGATAACTCTCCCGTAGCCGCTTGGGCCGTGGGAGGCTTCAAATCGCAGGCCTTTGTGTCTTGAGTCTCAGCAATTTGTACCCGTTTCCAGCTTGGTAACAAGGCCATGAAGGACAATATCAACGCAGCCTGGACTCTTGCGACCTGAGAGCTCAGCCACAGAGGGCACTCAGCATGCATGAGGCTCTGGGTTCTGTCCTGGATTTTTTTTTTTAAAACACACAGAGAGATTTAATTTAGAGAGTTTAGAAAAATAACAACATTATATTGTTTATTCCTACAGAAAGACCCTCAAAGGCTTAGTTACAAGATGATGGTGGTGATGGAGGTGTGTGTGCGTGTGTAAACCACATCTATCCACATCTATTATCATCCAGTGGATGGCCCGGCAATTTTATCGCAGACAAAATATTTTCGTGTGGGCTAGGGAAATGGCTCATAGATGAAAAGCCTTTGCCTCGCAAGCAGAAAGACCTGAGTTTAAAGCCCAGATCCCACATAAAAATGCCAGGCAGAAAAGGCAGCAGCCTGTACTTCCAGCCCTGGAAGGCAGAGCCTGGGAAATCCCAGAGTAAAGCAATAAGGAGGTAGAGCAATCCAGAATGATTCCTGATGTCACCCTCGGGTTTCCATAGACACACACGTTCAATTTTCCTCTAATACGCACACACACACACACACACGCACACACATTCATTTTTCACATGTTCTACCATGTGGAATTTGTCCAAGATCGCAAAACTGTGATTCCTAAACTGGACATTAACCTTGATTCAAAACCACATGTCATGTTTGGTTTTCACTAGGGTGCGTTCACTGTGCCTTTCCGACTGCTGTCGATGCCTTAATCCTGGATTGAGGGGACTAGAGAAGAAAATATTGTGACACAAAAATTCTGTAGACAAGGTACGGCCCGTTAGTAGAACTCCGGGGGTAACTCCTTTCCCAGCTTCAACCGAGTGTCTAGCACAAATGCCCAGTGAACGAAATGCTGTCACGAGCAGGCTGCAAACCCAAGTAACCCCCCAGAAACAGACCTGCAGGTTGGGCATCTTTAACACCCAGAATGCAAAATCCACAATGCTGCAAAACGCAAGAACTTTTTGAGCGCAGACATTAAATTCCACACTGGGGAACTTTGCTTTGTTTAAAAATGTATACAATTTCCTAGAGCCACACGTGGACCTTGTCCATGACACATGAATGACTGTCATGTTTAGACTCGTTTCCCTTCCCCCAAGGTATCTCAATATTTGACTTTTAATTAGAAATCAAAAACATTTGAGAAAAGGCATAGTTGACCACAGTGGGACTTGAGGTATATAGAAGACACCTGTGTGGTTTCATTACTGAAGTTGGGGTTTCCCTTTCATTTGCTTAGAAACTCATGTGATCTGCGAAGTCTGATTTTCTTAGCAGGCTGAGTCTGAGACCACCAGGAAAGAGTAGGCATCACAATCCTGGATTTTCCCAGCATGCTCCTTTGTCTGCTCAGGAGGGTGTATGGCTAACACACCCTGAGCTGGGCCAGGCTCCCCTGGCACGGCGACAGATGCTGACTGTGCTTTACGTTACCATGACGACGACTCTTATCATCAAATACAGCGCACTCATAATTATTATTGGGCATTCATTCCCACTTGCAAAGCACAAACTCGGTCTCCTGAATGCTTTGTCACCACGACAGGCAGCAGAGGAAGCTTCAACCAGACGGCTTTCACGGCCAACTGCTTTCCTGTGACATATGCAGAACCACGCACCATGTGTCCAAGGCTTGGCTTCTCTGTCCGTATAGGGAAATCCATTCAGACGAGGCTACTGTGGTTTGAATAGGAAATAACCACACACACACACATACACACACACACACACACACACACACACACAATGTGCTCACAGATATGAGCACTTGGTCTCCAGCTAGCAACACTCTTCTGGAAGATTTTGCAAACCCTTAAGGGGGTGGAACCTTGCAGGAGGAAGAGAGTAACTAGAAGTAGCCTTGATGCACGCTAGCCAGACCCACACTTCCTATCCTCCCTCTTCTTCCTGACCAGAAGAAATGCAACCTGCTGTCTCTCGCTCCCGCTGCTGTGCCTTCCTACCCATGACAGACTGCACCTCCTCAAGCTGTAAGCCACAGTAAGTAAACCCTTCCTCCTTCAAGTCACTTGTGCTGGGTCTTTTTGTCATCGCAACAAAGGTAATTAAAGCTGGCAAGCTGGCTCAGAGGGTAACAGGCCTGCGTACAAACCTGGGACCCGAGTTTGATCACCAGACCCCACATGGTGGAAGGAAGAACTGACTTCCACAAGTTGTCCTCCCATCTCCCCATGTGTGCCACGACTATGTGTTCTCTCTTCTCTCTCTCTCTCTCTCTCTCTCTCTCTCTCTCTCTCTCTCTTTCTCTCTCTCTCTAACACATATTTACAAAAGAAGAAAAGTAATTAATACAATGGCTATTCTACACTTCTCAAACGTCTTAGCATTAGTTAGTGCCCGATAGCAAGAGTCTATTGCTCTCTTAGGCAGGCGAGACGCACCAGTAGTAAATGTGCACATTGACCTGGCAACCTGAGTTTGATCCCTGGAGCTCACCTGGAGGAAAGGGAAACTGACTTCCAAAAGATGTCCTCTGATTTCTACTGCAAATATGTTATGCTACACATGTGTTCTCTCTCTCTCTCTGTCTCTCTCTCTCTCTTGATCTATCTGTCTCTCAGATGAATAAGATCCTTTCAAAGTATATTGTTCTCTTAAACTGAACAATAAAGACGTGTGACTGAGGTAATATTTTATTCAATGTTATAATGTTACCAAGATGCGTACGCTTCACCCTGTCTTAGCTTCCTGTTCCACTGCTGTAAATGCTATATAACTCAACAATTTAGGGCAACAGAGATTTTTGTCCATGCTCATGACTACGAGCTATAGTTGATGATGATTATGGCAGGAGAGGTATCAGCAAAGCCGGGGAACTGGCCACACCACCCTGCAAGAGCAGAGGGACAAGCAGGAACTGTCTGTAGCTCGCCAGCCTGTCAGTCACTGAACCAGCTCTCACCGCCCTCATCCACCTGCCCAGGGATGATCCCACCCACTCTGTGCTGGATCTTCTCACATCACCACAAATTTAAGACTGTCTCCAACAGGTTTGCTCAACAGGTTTGCTCAAAGGTCTGCCTGAACTGAACAATTCCTCATAAATGTGCCCAAAGGCTCAATCTCAAATGTCTAGTTGACAGTTGAGACCAACCGGCACACCTTCCCAATCCTTGAATTCTCTGTCCATGGATCCAACCAACTGAAAATAGAAACTTATTGGGGAGAAAAATGGCATATGCAGAATTCCTCACCGATGTATAGGCTGTCCAAGGCTTTGTTTCTCTGTCCATATAGACGTGGCAACTATTTGGCATGGCATTTCCATCACATTCAGTGTTATAAAGAATCTAGGGATGGTTTACAATGAGCAACAGGCTTTTGCATAGATTACATTCAAATATTTTATACAAAGAACTTTGTGACCTCAGGTATTAGCAGATATCTTGGCCATCCTCTATGGATATACTACACTTATCACTGTTTAAAATATATTCTAGTACCTAAGCTAATGCCTCGTGGCTCAGATTGAACTGGGGACTTTCAGATGGCATTTTTCTGATTGTACATTGTCATGGCATTATCAGGAGTCGTTGTCCTAAGATCTGAAAATGATCTAACCAAAGAGCTGGCATGTCATCTGTCACCAATTCCAAATACTCTTCCGATGCTTTGGTCAAACACACTGGGCCAATGCAATTTAAGACGGGAAGAGTTTCTGATTTTGGCTTATGTCTAGAAAAGACACTGTCCATCTTGGCAGGGAACACATGGTAGCAGGCAGAGAAGGCAGGTCGCAGAAGCAGGAGACTGGTTGTTACAGCATGCCATTCTCTGCAAGTAGAGAGAGAAAACAGGAAGTGGAGCCAGGTGATCAGACGTCAAGACTCATCTTTATTGACACACTTCCCCCAGCAAGGCTCCACCCTCTAAAGGTGGAAGGTTCGGCGGCCTTCCCAAACCACACCAGCAGCTGAGCACAAAATACTCAAATGCAAGGGCCTGTGGAGGACCTTTCACATTTAAGCCATGATATCCTCACAGCCACAAACTACACCAACATTTCTGAGCAATTGTATGTTGGAGGGATAGGTTAGCAGGCAGGCTCAGCTCAGCCAAGACCCCTCTTCCTGTTGCAATTCAGAAACGTTAAAAGCATCTCTCCTGTGCAGCTCTATCCACACACATTTAATCTTTTGACTATGCACTACCAACCGGGACAGATTGTTAGGAGTCCAGGTAGCTTTATATAATGCGCCAATTACTGAAGAACAAGAGAAATTATTGTTGTCCACATAACTCGCATCTCTAGAGGATTTCCCTGCTTTACTTAGGGTTTGAAAAGTTGTTCGATTATTTACTGTGAAATAATCAAGCCTGTTTATTTGCCTTCTGACGTGATAAGTATAATTTCATCATGATGAACAGCTTTAATTTGGAGGGTGGAGGCTCATTTAGGACAGTCTTGTGGAGATTTATCTGCATGCAGCTCGCTCTTGCCCAGCTAAGCCAAGTATGACCATGTTCTTTAGATCTGTGCTCCATCTTTCTGCGTCCAGCTAGTACTCTAGATGTTCACTTGTATGGCCCACATCTCCCTTGTTTTCAAGGTCTCTGTTGATCGCATCCTACAGTTGATCCACCTCTGTGGACCACATCTCCTGGATCGTTTGACTTCTTCAGACCACATCTTACCTACTCACTTGCCCTGTGACTGTTGACTCTGTTGGCCAAGGGAGGCCCCTAGAGGATCTTGGGAAGAAGAAGGGGAGGGACACTGAGAGGCATCTGTCCCTTCCCATCAGACCACCACTTTTGTCGATGGTGCCCTCTTCCGATCTGGACAGTTCCCTTTCACTCCTGCTGCTATGGTAACATGGCAGTGACATCCCTGCTGTGGTTTGGAGATGGCTTCTGTGTGCCTCCCCCCATCCCGGGGTTCATGTGTTGAAACTTAATCCCCATTTTAAGGTATTAAAAAAATGTGGAAACTTAAGCCACTGTGACTATGGTGCTTAGAGGTGGGACCGTTGGAAGGCGCTGGGATTAGCTCCTGGGAGGTGGGGGGCCCTGTGGTTTCATATGTGTGCATGTGCATGTGTACCTATGGGCATGTTGTGCATTGTGTGTGTGAATGTGCACGCATGCCATGTGTGCGTGTGTGTACATTATATTGTGCAATGTATGTGTATATGCGTGTACGTATGTGCATGTGTGTGTGTGTGTGTGAGTGCATGTAGGTGTGAATACATATGCATGTGCATGTACGTAGAAGCCACTGGTTAGCAGCAGGTGTCCTCTATTCACTTCCTGCCTTACTTTTTGAGACCGGTTCTCCCACTGAGTGTGGAGCCCATTTGGTTCGTGTGGCAGCGAGCCGCAGGATCCTCCCGTCCCCCTGGCATTGAAGTACAGGCGCTTGTCGCCATTCCTCTTTGGTTTAGTTTGCTTTGCTTCGTTTTGCTTTGTTCACGTTGTGAATGTGGATGCTGTGGGTCAAACCAAGGTCTCTTCGTGCTTGCCATTCTTGTCCTCGAGTTACCAAATGAGCCACCTCCTCAGCCGGATTCTGACGGCTTATGAGAAGAGATACACCTGCCCACACCTGTCTCCTCCACATGATGTTCTGCCCCCCTCAACACTCTGCCAACAAGAACGCCATCGCCGGACTCGTCCTCGGGTTTGTGCTTTCTTTAAAGAGTAACTTGCCACAGGTATTCTAGTACAGCGAGGAGCGTGGCACAAAATGGTTGTCATCTGCCCTGGTCCTCAGGAAGCCGGGACGACAGGCTCTGTGGTTGGCCCTTGAATGCTGAGCCATCTCTTGCTTTTCTTGACTCCACCCGGAACCCCTAGAAATACTCCCTTCATCACACTCTCTGCATTTACCCCTTTGAGAGTCCTGAGTATATGTCCAGCAAGACTCTGGTAGGAACCAATGTCTCTGACTTATTCATAAGTAGAGTTCTTTTCCCCTGTGGTCCTTGGCTCAGGAATGAAAGATCACACCTATAACAATGAGCAAAAATGGATACACATAATAAAAATGTATACTTAGAAGGTGAAACTAACTATCCATGTGCGCACATCATTCTAGCCACTGCATCAAGCTCAGAATCCATGGCCTAGGTCAACGTGGGTATTTCCTACCCTAGAAGCCAGCTTTGCTGTTTATTGTTACCTTGTTACCTCTCGCCAAAGAGCAGGTGCTAAACTAAAAGTGACAGAAGTGTCAGATATCTTCAGCTGTTACTACACCAATATCTCGCTAGATTCATGTGTCTCTGATGCAAGAATTGCTTAGACAGCCCTTTTATAGACTCTCTTTCACAAAAGACACATACACACACACACACACCTACATACATATACACGCACACTCTCATTTACACATATATCTCTCACACACACACGCACACCTACATACATATACACGCACACTCTCATTTACACATACATCTCTCACACACATGCACATACACACACTCATTGTTTTTCTCTTTCTCTCATATTAATTCTCTCTGTATGTGTTGGTTTTTTCTGTCTTTCACACACACACACACACACACACACACACACACACACATACACACACATACACACACCAGCACCAGCAGTTAGCCAATGTGATAACTCCCTTCTTGTCTAAATGGACTTTTCCAAATGTCTAAAATTTATCAAGCTAACGTAGGGTGCCCCAGGCTCCTCAGCCAGCCATGGCTCCTCCCGCCTTGTTGAATGTCCACTGTAAGGGACATTGGGTCTTGCTTTGAATTCCTGATCTTCATTCTTTTTCTCTTACCTATAGGATGTCTGTCCCCTGACCCTCATCGCTGGCAGACACCCACTGTTGGTAGCTTGTGTTCCTTAATCTAGGTTTCCAGTACCGTCGGGTACCCAGGCCACGAGCTGGCACTCCCTGGTGCTGCTTTGCTGCCGAGACCAGAGCTGACTGATGCTTGGAGGTTGAGCTTCGTGTACAGCTTACTTCATCCTGAGTCACCCAAACACATCCCCCTCTACACTTCCTCCTGCCCCTCCCCCTTCACTGCCAACTGAGTCTGAATTTCCAGAGCAGAAAATTCCATGCCATTGTGCTCAGCTGGTGCTCAGGGTCTTAAAGAGATTTCGAAACAAAAGAGTTAAGTTCTGGAAATGTGGTGAGAAAATATCTGTGCACTTGTTCTAAGTCCCAATGTGATGGTTCACTCAGAAAGTTGGTTTGACTTTTAGCGGTAGAAACACGTAGGAAATGCAAACTCTGACCCACGCGGTCCACTACAAATATTAACAAAGCATCACTGGGTGACTAGAACTACATCGCAGCAAAAGGAGGAGTTACGCCATAACACATCTTGACCATGGATAGTAGTGTCTTGAAGTCTCTTGCATTGTGACAAGTCATTTTCCTGAATGCACTGGAGAGACTAGGAAACGTCCCATGAGGAAACCCTTCAGGGGAGGGTACATACTAACTGCTAACCGTGTGATAATTTGTTGGCCAAAGCGAAATGCAAGGTAAATTATGCACCCCAAGAGCATGACCAGGAGGAGTCTGTTCAGTATTCACGATGTGTATGTGAGGTCTGTTTATGAGCTGAAATCGTCATCAGAACATGGTGGCCGGCCCTTGTGCTTCAGGCAGATCCCAGCCCCAGCCACACTGTCTCCATTTTGTCCTATGTAACCAGAATCCCCCTTTTGTCAAGGATGCTGAATCATAAGCCATGCGAAACCCACGTTCTGGGGCTTTTGAAGTAGAATCCTGGTCTTTCTTAGGGAGTAAGATAGGAGGACACTAGACTAAAGAAGCCAGAAGGGCTTCGGAATTATAAGGGGTACAGTCATTAGGAAATCCAGTACAGAGCTTCCTCGTCATAGTGTGAACGCGAGTTGCCCCCACAGGTTCATGTATTTGCAACGGTAGCAGTTCGCCTGCAAACAAAGGGAACAAGGGGTGTATTTTCTCTTACGATTCCTGGTTACAGTTCTCAATCCAGCTTGACAGGAGAGCTCAAGCAACACCAGGACTGAGGGAACTGGCCACACCATCTTTACGTAATGGCTGAGAGAGGAACGATCCTCACTTGCCAGACCAGCATGTCTGGCCAAGTGTACACGAGGATGCCCTCTCTCTCAAGCAGCTCTCTGTATTTTATTCCAGGGCCTAGTCCCACCCACCATGGGCTGGGCCTTCCCCATCTCCTGCAGGTTTGCTCTGAGCTTAACTCAGTTCTCTACAAATGTGCCCAGAGCTCAAGCCCTCAACTGTCAAGTTGACACCTGTGCCAGCTATGACAGCAACCTTAGCCTTTCTGTCAAAAGCTCCCAATTCATAGTTTCTGGAGCCAGCTCCTTAGGGTCTTCGCTCTTTCATCTGAGAATTGCCCCCCAAAGTACTAACAGAACTATAGGTTTGTGTGTTATTGAAACTTTAAAAATCAAATTTTAAAAATCATTATTTTCTTTTCTCGTGATGAAACAGGGAAGCCCACGTGACCAAAGCAGCAGGATGAGCTGGGCATGGCCATGCATCGCCTCAAGGCCACAAATTGCAGAGCATCGCAGGTCAGGATGATGCCATGCATGCCAACCAGTCCTTCCTGTGGATTAGACAGACAACTGCTGTACTACATGATGTTTGGCGAAAATGAAGGGTTTTGGTCCAATGTGTCTGTGTCTGTATGTGTGTCTGTGTAGATACTTACCATTCCTACCCTAAAGTTTAATTTAACTCTTCAGAGCCGGTAGTTTCACCCCTTAGGTTTGCCTGTTTGATTCATAAAAGCCAACTAGTGACAGAGGAGACCCAAAATGTCTTTAGGTACCTATAGTTATTTACACCTCGGTAAGCTGAAGGGACCTTAAAAGAAGTGTATTTGATGATTGCAGAGCAACCTGGCGTGAGGATTTCCAAGGAAGGGGACGTGCAAGCAGAACAGGGCAAGGATAAGGTGAATAATGAGTGGTGTGAGTGCAGGCACCACAGTACCTTCTAGAATCATCCCGAACTCTGCAGGTAAAGAGAGAGCATTGGCAGAAGTTTTCTGCTTGGTACGTCTGCTAACTTAACCATGTTGTGCTCCACAAAACCAGCCCCATTGATAGAGCTGCAGTCTCTTCCCCTCACTGCCACCTGCTTCTCTTTCCCATCACCATTCATCCATTTGCACTTGTTCCTGACTAACGAGAGTCCCTCTTGCAGCATGTGCAGGCTGCCAAGGCCCCTGGAGCTGCTGGGATCCCAGCCCTAGAATCCTCAGTGAGCAAACACATCTAAAAGATGCTCACAAGACATACAGTGTGAGAGCCTCCGGACCTGGTGCTGTATGCAGTCGGTCTTCAAGCAAGCGCATCTAAAAGATGATGGCAAGGCATATGGTCACTCGTTAGAGTTACTAGTCCTAATGTTGTATGCAGTGGGTCTTCAAGCAGATGGCTCTGGAAGTATTTAAACACATTTGAACACAAGATGCATTATATGATGCATGTGGCTGTAAGCAAAGAGGTCAAGTGTGGCTTAGATCAACAGGTATAAAGGGATGGGAGACAGCAGGTGGCTGTTCTGAGTCTCTTGTTACACTCCTGGTCTGGTCACAGGACAACTGGCTGAGAGCACACCTCAAGCTCCAGCCAGAGAACTGTCTATGTTTCTTTCTTCCTTCTTATATGTCAGTATGGGATGCATATATGAGTGTGTGTGTACTGCATAGGAGTGGGTGTACATGTGTATGTCTGTGGAGGCCCAAGAGTGGCATTGAGAGTCATTCTGGATTGATTGTTCTTCTACTTTATTGCTTTATTCTGGGTTTCCCAGACTCCACTTTCCAGGGCCAGAATTATAGGTCACCGACATATTCACCAGCATTTGTACATGGGATCTGGGAATCCTAACTCGGTTTCTTTCATGTGCAAAACATACTTTTAACCACTGAGCCATCTACACATCCTCTCTCTCTCTCTCTCTCTCTCTCTCTCTCTGTGTGTGTGTGTGTGTGTGTGTGTGTGTGTGTGTAAGTGAACTGTCCACCCTTGTGAAACCAGAAGACACTGGCCACAGTATAAGCTAAAAAAAGAAAAGCGAAAGATTAAAAGTCACACCGATGAACAAAAGATATGTTTACAAGGTAAGCGTCCAAAGAGTGGAAAGTAATTGGAAATCCAACGTAAAAGAAAAGAAATAACTTTCTTTAAAAAGGAGGGTAGACCCCTTCCATCTCTCCCCTTCTTCCCTCAGCACCCCCTCCCCTTCTTCATTATTGATACCCCTGCTTTTTGATCTCAGCAGCCTTTGTTTTGGCTCCGAGGTGCCCAGGGAGCACGGCTCACACGGAGCGAGTTCCCCGGGTACCCGGGCTGAGGATCCGCGGCGCCTCTGGCTCAACCAGCTGGATGGCGCTGAATTAGGCGACCACTTCATTATCTTCCCTTCTCTGCACATTTTGCTCCGGGTCACAAATGTCCAAACAAGAGAGCCTTCTGCCGTTTTGTCTGTGAAGTTCCAGGGTCGGAGCCAATTCTGCACATCAGCTCCGGGCCCCAGGAGGGGACCACTTTGCATCCCTGCCCCATCTCCTCTCTATTCAGCGCAGAGTTCGCTGGCCGCCTGGCCACTGATAACCAGCTTGACTGCCGAGCCCTGCAGCCCCGGGTGGTCTGGGGCTACTTCTGGTCTGAGTCAGCCACGCAGAAGAACGGGGCTGCAGCGAAGGTAGACTGGTTGCGATGGGAAAGATGGCGTCTAAGAAGCTATTAGGGGGAGCAACAGTAAGACTGAGGGTCCACAGGCCGGTCTGGCAGGAGATGGACAGAGATGGATGCCTAGACTTGGAGGGGAAAGTTTCTAGATTAATAATAAATAAATAAATAAATAAATAAATAAATAATCCCCATTCAAATGTTAATTCAGCCTCAAGCAGGGCATAGTGGTTCAGGTCTACAATCCCTGGGCTCTGGAGGCTAAGGAAAGTTCTGGCGCATCCAAGGACAACCCTAGAGAGTGTATTTCTAGCCAAGCCTGGACTACAGAGTGAGCCTCTTATCTCCAAAGAATCCAAACCAACCATGATATTAGCACCCATCACGTAGGATTTGTAAGGTGTGACTTTGTGAGTGTATCCTCAGGGAAGAGATGCTTCACCTCCAAAGGAGGTAAACTTCAAATCCAAGGATGCTGCCTCAAACTCTGCTCTGTGTCTGTCCTAGCTAGATTGTCCCTTGTCTGTCACTGTAGCGAGGACCCCCACCCACCACCCATCACCCACCACCAGCCCCCACCCCGCAAAGATTCTTCCTGCCTGCACCTCACATCCTGCTGGGGCAGAATCAATAGGTTGAGCTTTGCACTGTCTCTCTTCACCCAGTACCTTAGGGGAAACCTTCAGAGTACCCCGATGACAACGTCATGGGATTTTTTACTAGCTTAAAGAGACCAGCATTTCAAAGAGAAAGTGGCTAGGGGTCAGGAAGATGGCGCAGAGTGATAACTGCACAAGAGCGAGGACCTACGTTCAAATCCTCTGAACGCATGCAAAAACTCTGATGTGGCCATGTATCAATGTAACCCCAACATTTTGGGACAAGAGAGAGGATGTGGCAAGGTCTCGCTGGCCAACACCCAAGCTCCAAGTTCAGTGAGCTGTCACAAGAGAATAAGGCGCAGAACAGGACGGACACACGTATGTTTACACCTCACACACATGCACCGACACCACCATCACACACATGCACGCATGTACTGCACTCGCGTACCAATGAAAATAGCAATAATGATAAGCCAACTGCTTTCAAGTAGCTTCAGAGCACAAGAGAGAAGGATGACCCATATGGAATATTAAAAGATTAAAATCAAAGAGATGGTTTTCCATGTCTGGTTGAAGTTCAGTAGGCAAATCCATGGGTGAAAGAAAGTGTAGAACTGAATCTCGTGTTATCGAAGTTAGCAGTTCTAATGATTAAGAAGGGAAAGGGGTTGTAAGGTAAGAGAGAGACCATCTCCCCCTCGACTCTTGTTCCAAGTAGGTAAGGACCACAGAAAGGGGGCTTTTCCAGCCGCAGGCCTTCTGGGCTGTGGCACCGAGGTAGATATACAATGGCGAAATAATGCTAAATTAATGCCACTCTTTTGATTATTGATGTCCTACTGCTTTGTGCCCGAAACAACATACAGGAAGCATCAGTCACTTATAAATTATTCATTCCGTTATTTTGGCAGCAGTGTCTCTCCATTTATCAACTGATAGATGTACGGAAGATAAGAAGGGTAATTTCATAGCCTCTCGACATTTTACCTTTGCCATGATTTTCATATTTAATAAGGGAAAAACACTAATGACATACGCCCGACAGCATGGGAGGCGCCACAGGCTAACGCAAACAAAAAGTTTCCAGGGCACCTGGCCGCCCAGCGTTTGCCAGAAGTTCCAGAAACTCACCAGTTCACGCCTGCATCCTGCATCCTGTGTCACGCGCCCCCATCTCCACAGAATGGATGGAGCCGGGAGTGGGGCTTCCATTTTACATTTGTTTGTTTGCTTGCTTGCTTGCTTGCTTGAGTCTCAGTAATTTGACTTTGTGAGTGTTATTTTGGACTTGTGGCATGCTAGTGGAGTAAAGACTTTCTTTATGAAAACGTGTCCCTTGGGATCATTAAACAGGAAGGGGAGGGCTGTGTTTGCTGGTGACTTTCTTGTTTATGTCAAAGCAATTCCCTGCAGCGTTCAAGTCAAGCCTTGGTTCTCAGAAGCCTTGCAATGGGCTTTCCCTCTGTTATCTACCTCAACATTATCAGCAGCTTCTGTGTCTGCCTGTGCCCGAGTGGACTTTCTCACTTGACTTTTCGTTTTTTACACATGTTTAATTGTTATAGTTAGGCACAGGTGTCAAGTTAGAGAATTAATAGGTGAGTTAAGCCTAGAGCAAACCTGCAGGAGATTGTCTAGCTGATGGGGAAGGCCCAGCCCATAGGTGGGTGGGACTAGTCCCCATCAGGTAAATAAAATGGGGGGAGCTGTTTGAGAAAGAGGCATCCTTCTGTATTCTTACCCAGACATGCTGGTCTGGCAGATAAGGATTGTCCCTCTCTCAGCTGTTACATGAATATGGTCCTCGGCCCTGGTGTTGGCGCATGCTCTCCTGCCAAGCTGGACTAAGAACCATAACCAGGAATCGTAAGAGAATAAACCCCTTGTTTCCTTAAGCCAGTTGATAGTGAATTTATCAGCAACCATGCAGGCGAACTGAAATACTAATATTCTACAGTCTTGGTTAGGCTGAAGAGATGGCACAGAAGTTAAGACTCTGTCTCAAAAGCAGAAGGTCCTGAGTTCTGATTCCAGGTCCCGCGTAAAAAAACACAGGGCAGAAACAGCATTGGCATTTATTTTTGTCCTTGATGGACAGAGCCTGGGAAATCCCAGAGCAAAGCAAAAAGGAGGTAGAAGCAATCCAGGATGATTTACCAAGTCACCCTTGGTCCTCCACAGGGACACACTGCGCCTTCTGATGCACGCGCGCGCACACACACACACACTCACACATTCAAAGACACACTCAGATACAAACACACCAAGAAAGATATACACACAGATACACACACATGCAGACAAAGAGATACTCAGACACACACATGCACATGCAGACACACACGCACACACACGCACACACAGAAATCTAAACAAAAGCACCTGTTAGCAAGATCACCCTTTAGGTGATTATCTGGATTCTAGATTTGGTCTAGAATTAGAGGCAAATTGTTTCAAAAGCAGGAGGATTAGCAATCAGAGGCAGAGGAGAGCACAGAGACCAGTCTCCTTCATGCACACTAAACAGAAGTGCTTGTGGAAGCTCCCCTACATCCAGTAGCTTCATAAAGGTCGTTTTGTAAAAAAATGGAACCCATGAGAATGATCTAGAAGGTTCCAGAAGTGAGAAGGGACTGGCAAATCTTTACATTTAGCTTTCTGCTGGGGGGACCTAGGTGTGTAAACATTTTTCTAGTCTGTAACTAGGATACCATGAAAAGAAATAAGAAATAATTCCCCCAAAGGCAAACTTGCCAGGATGATGTAAGTAAGGCACAGGTTTCAAAACAATATTGTTATTCAATTTTTGTTTCAATTCAATTGTCAATCAATTCAAATGTCAATCATTTGAGCAACATTGTGACTTCCTTGAGAAAAAGACATAAAGCCCCATAACTTAGTGCAATACCAGATAGCTAACAAATACTCAATAACTGTACAGGAGGTTTTATGGTTAATTTTTTTGAGGATTTACATTTGGCATGAATTATGCCATCACGTCTCGGACCAGTATTATTAGTTCTTGGTACTGTAACGTGTATAGAGGTCAGGGAGGCAGCGTCCAGGAAGACACTGTGCTGAGATGATATAGCAGGTGGTGGGCAGAACAGGGATGGAAATGCTGAGGTTTCCAACCTGACCAATGGTGACTAACTCCTGGATTGAACATTCAAAGCCCTAGCAGATGCTGAGTCAAAAGAAGACTCCCATAGAGTAGACACGATTCTAAGTTGCTGGGTCAGAGTTAATTAAGTTATTACAATGGTCTAAAGCTGGGGCTGTCTGACATTATATAAATATAAGTTCAGTTACATGTGAGGACCAAAGTCAGATTTGTGCATTTATTTCTATGAAGCCAGGGGAACAAAAAGAATACCCAAAACTCAGTAAGTGAGTAAAATGAGAAACAGAAAACAATTCTGAACGTGTCCTTTCCTAATCCTTTAATAAAACTCTAAGCTGTTTCTTTAAGTCGACAGCAAACATCTAACCACAATGTAAGTGAAGGATGCCAGCCAAGGCAGCACTGGAAAGGCACAACCCCGAATACAGAGCTCAAGCAAAGCCAAGAACATGTATTCAGGAAGGCACTGCCCAAGATGCACGGACAAGCCAGCAATCCCTTGGGTTTCAGTTGTCTGTTGCCAAGTCATATTGCCCCAAAGCTCAGGGGCTTTAACTGTTGTCCTCTATTGTCCCAGAGTTTCTGTAGGTCACGGCTTAGTGGAGTTCTCAACGTGAATGTCTCTCACAAGCCGCAGTCAAGACTGGAATTAGTATCATCCGCTCATGCATGACTGGGACACAGTCCATTTCCAAACTCTCCTGTGGTTGAGACCTTTAGACTCAGAGGCTGAGTTTCCCGTTGGAATTTGCCTGGAGGCCACTTTTCCTGCCTTGCTGGCCTCTCCATAAAGCAACTGCAAAGTGGCAAATGGCTGCCTCGCAGAAAGCAAAAAAAAGAGCGGAGGAGACAGTACAAGGTTCACAAGATGGAGGTCACCGGGCTTTATAACCTAGCCTGGCAAAGGACATCACTGGATTTATTTCCCAGAGGCAAGTCGCTAGATCCAGTCAGATTAGAACAGACAAGGATGCAAATTAGCAGGATATGAAGTGAGGGGAACCAACTCTAAGAGTCTATCATTCTAATCTTGTGAATGAACCAACTTATATTTTGTTGAATTATGAATTTGACCAACATACTCATGATAACTAAAATAGGGTGTTCAGAAAGGAAGAGAGTGAAATTCCTTGGACTAGTTAGCACTGGTCAAGAAACATGGAAGACAGGAAAGGACAGTGCTTCATTCCAGCAAGCAGTGTCTATAAAGCACCCTGTGTTTGGCATGTGTGACAAAACAAATGGTGCTGGGATTCAAATTCTACAACCTGTGTCAACATTCTCCTTCATGAGACATTTTGGTTCTGTGTCCGCACCCTTTGTAACTTGGCTCAGCCACATTATTTGCTTTGCCTGTGGAATAAGGTAAATATGATAGTGTGCCAATTTTCAAGTGTCCCATGCATGCCAACTTGATTGTTTGTACCTCTGCCACTGTTGCAAGGAGGACAAATTCAGTCCATCACATGGTTCCCAGAAGGTCAATGAAAGATATGGAAAGCAGAACCACCCACCAGCCCAGCCCTGCCCAGACCAACCGGCCACAGACAAGGAATGGCACAACATGGACGGTGGTAACTTCTGGCTAAAACCAACATACTCACAACTTTAAAAGTTCATGTTTCAGGACAAAGGTTTAAGACAGCTCATTACACTGAAAAGCATGAAAAAGAAGAGATTTGCAGCAGGATCATTTGCTGCTAATAATTTCAAAGAGCTTAAAAGAAGTAAATGAAAATGTCCAAAGGAAGAACCCATCGATTCGACTAGACTTCCTACAAGGCTCAACTGTGATGTTTGTCTCTTTTATATCTTTACCGGCTAAAGAAGCTGATCCAAGGAGAAAATGTGCTTTACTAAGAAGAAAATTGAAAATTTTTTTTTATTATTATTATTTATTCAATTGTATGTGTGTATGTATGTGTGTGTGTATAGAACCATGGGCAAATTCGGGAACCACTATGGACCGCCTCCACCTCCTCCTCGTTTACTCTGCCCCGAGATTCACAGGCTCCGCCCTACCAGGACCAGAACCTCAGGCCGCCCCCGATTCCACCTGGCGTCTATATGTGGGGTCTAAGATCCAAACTCAGGACCTTCTGCCTGCAAGGCAGAGGCTTAACCCCTAAGCCACCTCTCCAGCCTTGAAAATTGAAAATCTTTGCAAGAATGAACCACTAGAAAAGATTCTTTTGCATGTGTGGATGTAAGCGTGGGTGTTTCAGGAATCATCCTGGATTACTCTAACTCCTTATTGCTTTGTCCTGAAGTTTCTCAGACTCCACCTTCCAGAGCCAGATTTGCAGGTCGCTGCCATTTCTGTTGGGTGTTTTTACATAGGATCTGGGATAATAATAAACTCAGGTCCTTGTGCCTAGGAGGCAAAGGCTTTTAACCCCTGAGCCATCTCTCCAAGCCTAGAAAATATTTTTTAATGGGGGGCAAACAGCCCCTCTACCTGATAGATACCATATGATACCCTATGATAGATAAAAGCTACAAAAAGAAATAATGCTATAAGTTCTGAAACTATAATAAATCCAGTGCCTTTAAACCAAGAACCCAAGACAGATGAAGGTATCAGAGAATACATAGAGCAGTTGTGTGACACTTTTCCTGAAGAGCTGCCACACAGCCATCTCTCTACCCTAGATAGAAGTTTGATGACAGACCAAAGGAACGATTAGGCCAAGCTTCACCTCGATGAAAAAAATGAGCTTATTGGGGTTGTTTACTGGAGCAGAGACCACCCAAAGGCAGCCACATTCCCAGAAAACCCACCTCAGCATGAGATGGGACTCAAGGAAGTGGCAGTGCTCTCTGCCTGACTTGCTCCTGGGAGAGTCTCTTGCTGGCTTCTGGACTGCTGGGCCTCTTGTCCAGGCTCCTTGGGGGCCAGGAGTCTCTTCAGCCAGCAGTTTTTACTGCTTTTCTTTGCCTTGAAGAGGATCCCCTCCTTACTCCCCAACTCTCCATCCTGAACTTTATTGAGTCTCTTTGTGTGTGTGTGTTTGTGTGTGTATGTGTGTGTGTAAGATACAAGATTTATTGAAACTTAAGTTACAGGACCAGTGCATGAAGAACATATAAGGGATCAACCACTCCCACACACACACACAATACTCAGAGAGGGTTGACAGTCTAGGGGTGGCAGCTATACCAACAGCATTTATCTTTCCCATAGTGCTCCATATGATCCCATTTGACACAACGGGAGGAGTCTTGTGGTTCGAGTTATATAAGCATTACTAATTTACCAGCTTCCTTTGACCTAGTATGACTAGCATTCTAAGGAATAAGCTGAAATAAGCTAAATGTAGGAGAGAGGTACTTCTGTCAATAACACAACTTAGTCCAATTCTGTATCCTGGTGAGGAGTTAACTTTATCTGGACATTCTGTTCCTAGTCGTGGCCCACTTCTATTGTTCCTTGCTTAGGCAGAGCTTTGGAAATGGAAAGAGGCATTTCAAGACAGGACTGTGGATGTCAATGTCCTATGCTGCCCAGGGATTAAACAGTAAGTCATTAACCCATATTTTCTCCAAATTTAAAGACCTTAGTGAATTTCAGTGATAACAAAGGTAAAATCTTTTCTCGTTATTCTTCTGACATTGTTAAGCCTTTTAGAACATTTTCATTTATTCATTTGAGAGGGAGGAGCACACGTATGTGCATGCTTTAGTGCAGGGGTGGAGACCAGAGAATAACCTTCACAAGTCAGTTCTCTCCTTCCCTCATGTGGGCTTCTGTGAATTGTTTTACTGTCTCTTTGTAAGATGAAATGTTACAAAATGCTTCAGAACCAGAAAAAAATCTAACGACTATACTCTTAGGTCAAACTGAAGGCAAAACCCAAGAGGGTATCAGGTTATGCCCTGAGGGAAAGGAAAATGCCATAGCACATGGGCATGAAATACAATAAGCTGAAGGACTAGAGAAAGAAGTAGTGGAACTGGAGAGATGGCTAAGAGGTGAAGCCTCTGCCTCACAAGCAGAAGGTCCTGAGTGTGGATCCTAGAATCCGCATTTTTAAAAAGTCCAGGCAGAAATGGTGATGGCCTGCACTTCTGTATCTGGAAGGTAAAGCCTGGGAAACTCCAGAGCAAAGCAATTCAGAGCGATTCCTGAAATCACCCATGGGACTCCTGATTCACAAACCCATAGAAAAAATAAATAAAATTAATTAATTAGTTAAAAACAGAAACATGCCAAGTCAGTTTTAAGAAGAAAGAAAGAAAGAAAGAAAGAAAGAAAGAAAGAAAGAAAGAAAGAAAGAAAGAAAGAAAGAAAGAAAGAAAGAAAGAGAAAGCCAGAAACAGTGTGAAATGAAGCTCAGGTTAGAAGGATGTTGAAGAGCTTCAGCAATACTAGAGGCAGTGGAAGGTGGCAGGATCAGAAGAAAAGAGAAGAAAATGAGGTAGAAATAAGGATGTTTAGATGTTAGAAATGGTTGATGAGCAAGGAAAACACAGAACATAGTATCTGTACAATACTTACAATAAAATAATAAACTAGAAAAGAATAAAGATATATAATTCAAGAAAAGTTTTTAAAAATATAGGGCACTCATACGTACAATCCCAGCACTAGGGGGCATCATTGAACATCTGAGGCAAGTCTGGTCTACATAGCAAATTCTCATTCCCCCAGAACTACTTAATGAGATCTTCTATCCAAAAACAGGAAAGAAATAAATAGGTAGATAAATAGACAAACACTTGACTTTAGAGAATGAAAGGACAAATTAACAGGAAAATGGTATTATATTCTCTTAGGCTCACATCTTAAAAGATAAAGGATATTTTAGGGACCCACATAAAATATTAAGTCATTAATTAGGGAGAAAAAAAAAGTTAGGGTAGAAAGATAAAAATTTGAAGACAAAAAGCAATGCTTAAGGATCCTCAAAGAAAGAAAATTCAAGGAAAGAGTTTTATACCCAGATAGACTGTCCAAGTAAAGGACAGCAAAGACTTTCCACATACAAGACAATATTAGTTCTGGAACCTCCTATTTCCTATTGGAACCTGCTTTATTTGAACTTTTCAAAAATATATTTTGGTAAACATATAAAGTCATCATCCCCTCCCAAAAAAAAGTTTATCATAAGCAAGGCGAAAAAAGCAGACATTGATGCAAGGTCTTAAGGCAGTGAATGTTCTTGGTACAGTTGAGGATCAAAAGGGTATTACATCATATGGTTCTATGAATGATCAAAGTCTTCCTTGAAAACAATCACATTGTTCCTTAGATAGTCTTTTGATAATTCACAAGTAAAGTTGTTTTTTACAGCTCCTACTTTGTCCTTGAACCCTGCCCTGGTTATGAATGAAGACTTTCTGAAAGAGAGACTCCTGCCCCCCCCCCCCATCTAAAGACTAGGAGGGATGCCTCCTGGTTCTCCATTTTTGTGAACCCTCAGGTTGTGGGTATGTGCGTTGCCACTCCCTTTTCAGATGCAACCAACACTTCTGACATGCTGAATGCAGCAAGAAATTGCTAAAGAACTAACATCAAGAAACCAAGATACTAATGACAGCACACTAAGAATATTGAACAAAGGAATTTTTGAAAAAAAAATTTTAAGTAAGGAATATAGTAACTGTTGAAACAGGAAATTGAGGATGGATAAATGTAAAAGTTATCATTTTCATCTCTGATAATGTAAAGTTATCATTTTTAAAATTGGTGTGGGAACAGTCAGAAATAATATCCCTGTTTGCTGGCCACAGTTACATTTTGTAAAGCTTACACCTTAGCTAGTGATCATTTTGTAAAGAATACTCACCTGGGGCCTAGAGAGATGGTTCAAGGGGTCAAGATTCAGCCTCATAAGCAGAAGGACCTAAGTTCTGATGCTGGATCCCACATTTAAAAAGCCAGGTAGAAATGACAACAACCTGCACTTGCAGTTTTGGAAGTCAGAACCTGGCAAATCCCAGAGCAAAGCAAAAAAGGAGGTAGAAGTAATTCAGGATGATTCCTGAAGTCACCCTTGGTCCTCCATAAGGATACATAGTATCTTCTGATACACACACACTCACATGCTAAACAAACAAACAAACAAATTATAGGTAGATAAATAAATAAATAAATAAATAAATAAATAAATAAATAAATAAATAAATAAATGTCACACCTCCCCTAATAACTCCCAGACTAATCCTTCACAATACCTTAGATCATAAAAGGTTGTGACCCTACCCAGGGTCTCTTTCCTGCTTTCTTTTCTGGTCTCCAAGTTCTGATTTTTCTTCCTACCTCCTATGACCTTATGACCTCTCACCTTTTCCTCCCCCCATCCTAAATATCATCCCACTTTAAGGCCCCCAACTCTAAATAAACTCCTCTTTCTTAAGTCTCTCCCAGCTGTCAGTTTCTCTTTATACAGGCACCTCCACATGGCTCCCACTCATGGTCTAAGTGACTTCCCACTCCACCCCCAACCCTAACAGTGTTTATTTTATTTTTAAATATTCAGAATAATGAATGACAAATTTTTGGGGAGATAAAGGGGGATTTTTGTCCAGGTTCTTGTGTTGGGAATGGAAAATTGAGACCAGAACACAAGTACAGGATTAAGGCAGAGTTTATTAGAGGAGGGAAAACACTCAAGGACATGAAGTCCAAGAGGGGCAAGAGGGCCAAAGATGGATGGTAGGGTCAGGGGTATTTATAGGGTTGGACACGCCCAGAAAAAGTGGCTTTTCCTTATTGGTTAGCACCAGATTCTGCAGATTCTGCAAGTTCTGATTGGGGCTTTTGGTCCCCTACATCTGATTGGTCTGTTCATATGGGGGAGAGAGGAAAAAGGTCCAGTCCAGTTGATCTTGTGGCCAACTTCATGGTCCAGCTATTTCTTAAAGAATTTAGTTTATCTGCAATGGAGATTGCATCCCTATATCCTTTCATAAACAGGGTTGGGAGAAATTTGCTACCTTATCTCTGTGGGGGATTAGAGCCAGTTCCTTCAGATTAGTAGGGAGTTTTCCTTTAGGATGATCCCAGCAGTAGGGAACAGCATTCAAAGACCTTCCCAGTCATGGTTACTCTGTTCTAAAACTGCCTAAAAATGAAACTGCTTAAAACTCACATGTCAAATAGCCAAGCAATAAGTGTACTCAGAGATATAAATATAACTATTAATGAAATTAGTTCAGTCTATTGAAATTCCTCAATCAATGGAATCATGTAAGGGAAGGCTAAAATAAAGCAATTTTAATTGTAAAATAGAGTTAAGGCTGGAGAAAGAGCTCAGGGGTTAAGACTGTGTCTCACAAGCAGAAGGTCTTTAGTTCAGATACCAGGTAGCACATAAAAATGCCAGGGGGAAAAAGCAGCCTGTATGTACTTCCAGTCCTGATATGCAGATCCTGGGAAAGCCTAGAGTGAAGTTAAAAGGAGGTAGATTCTCGAAGACACCCTTGGTCCTCCACAGGGACACACAGCGCCTCTGATACACACACAGAGACACACAGACACACACACACATACATACACAAACACACACACACACACTAATTTAATGTTTTAAAAAATTTAAAATAGAGTTAATATAGACATCCAAGAAATAAAAGAGTAGATATATTACATAATACTGTAGTTATCAAAATAATAATCATCCGAACTTAAAACTTTTAAATTATAAGAAGAGGGCTATAGAGAAGGCTCAGGGGTTAAGCTTGTCCCTCAAAAGCAGTAGGTCTGGAGTTCAGATCCTGGATCCCATGTAAAAATGCCAGATGGAGATGGTGGCAGCCTGTACTTCCAGCCCTGAAACAGAGTCTGGGATGCTCCCAAGCAAAGCAAAGAGGAAGTAGAACAATCCAGGTTGATTCCTGAGGTCATACTCGGGCCTCCATGGGCACACACACAGTTCCTTCTGATACACACAAACATACACGCAGACACATAAGCAACAAGAAAATCTAAATTGTAATAAGAAAGAACACAGAATTTCGGTTCATCAGCTATTACTGTAACAAAATACCTGAGGAAGATCAACATAGGAAGAGGAAAGGTTTGGCGATTAGACCTATGTCAAGTCAGTGTGTCATTTCCGAGAGCAGGTGATGTGGTGAAGCCGGTTGTTTACCTCTTGGGGCAAGAAAGCAAAGAGAGATGAAACAAGTGCATGACCTACCTCCCTTCCGCCAGGTCACAGGTCCAAAGGATGCTACCACCTTGCAACAGCACAGCAGTGTGGCAGCCAAAACTTTAACATGTCTGCCTCGGGGAGCCTCAAAATTCAAACTACAGCACGCACAAAAGGAGGGAATTTTAAAATAAATGACATCAGCATGATGAAATGTACTACAGAACTTAGGAATAAACTTCTATTTAAAAAAAAAAAGCATCTAAAAAATTCCTACACTCTCTTTAAGCAACTTGTGTCAAGAATGTAACAAAGACCGAGAGAGCAGAGCATCTAAAAACTGGTGGACGAGAGCCAAATCACTAAGAAACCACGGGGATGAACGACCACAGCCTCGCATTCAGCAATGATGTTTCAGGCATGACCCCAAAAGCAAAAACAATAAAGAAAAGGCTAAATTAGACTCCATCAAACTTAGACATTTTAGCGTTCCCACGGGCATTAAAGACACTGGAATAGACAACCTGCAAAACGGGGGTTGCAAATAACACAAGGATTTGTGATGAATTCATAGAATTCTAGAATATATAAAAAGTTACATATAGCTCAGTGAAAAAAAGAAAGGTTCATTCTTCTGCAGTATGAGCTAAATATTAATTCTACAAAATGTTAAATAACTTGATTTTTTTAAGAAGTTAAATAACGTAGGCAGACATTTCTCCAAAGAAAGCATCAAGTGACCAGAAAGGACATGGAAAGATGTCCCACAGCATCCGTCACTGGGGTAACTCAGCGGTGACTGCACCAAAAAGTCGGCTAGCAACAAGTGTCAGCAGGGATGTGAAGTGAAATGCTAGTAGATGGCTGGAAAAGAACTTGGTGGTTTCTCAAAAGATCAAACCTTGGCAAACACGGCTCAGTGAATAAAGGCATTGGTCACCCCAGAAGCCACATGATGGAAGGAGAGAACCAAATCCTGAAAAGTTTTCTTTGACCTCCAACATGTGACATATGTGAGCAACTCATGATAGATGATAGTTGATAGATAGATGACAGATAGATAGATGCTCGATAGGTGACAGACAGACAGACAGACAGACAGACAGACAGACAGATAGATAGATAGATAGATAATAGGTAGATAGATGGATAGATGGATGGATGGATAGATGAGTGAATGAATGAATGAATAAGTAAATGAATGGATAGACAACTTAAAGACTTTTAAATTAAATATTAGACAGATTTGCTATTTATTCAACAATTCTACACACACACACACACACACACAACATACACATCTCCATATAAAAACATGTAAAGACAAAAACTTGCATGTGGATGATTACAGCAGCATTAGTCTTAGTGACCAGATCTAGAAACACTTCAAATGTCCTTCAGCTGACAAAAAGCTAAACCAAATGTGATACATCCATAAAGTGGGATACTATTTGGATATAAAAAGGAATAAAGAATTGATTCATGCTACAACGTAGAAGAACTTTGTAAACTATGCCAGTCACACAACACAAGATATTGTCTTATTTTATATGTATGAATCAGTAAAACTAAACAGAGACAGGAAACAAATCAGTGGCTGCTTTGAAAAGAAGGGATAGTAGAAGGTTTGAGAGGGGAGAAGAGGGTATAAACTTTCTGTTTAAAGGGATGAAAATATTCTAAAGTGGAGAGTAGCAATGGTTACACAGATCTATGAGTACTCTGAAGCCCACTAATTGTGCATCTTAAGTGGGTGAACTGCGTCAAAGAATGTGGCAGATGGGGTTCCGTGTTTGTGGCTAAATTTACCGGAAGCCCAGACGGTTTCAAAATGGGAAGTGGATAACTTTAGAAAACAGCCTTGCGTGTATCTCTGATGTTTCTGCACTTGTCTGTCTTTACCCTGCGATGCTTACACAGGCTTTAGGAGATAAGTAGAAGCTCGCCTTGGAGCGCGGAGTTTATGGTCCAGTAAAATCAGAGTGCCTCTCTTCAGGATAAAAGGCGGGCACGCTTTCTCACTGTGAAACATGCAGGCTCCTCCAGCTGAGGGTCCTCCACAGTATGATCCACGACACGTGCAGATGTTACCTGACCATCTGCACATTACTCTGTGAGAATCAGGGTTCAGGGACCCCTGGAAATTTAACGCTCTGAGCCTGACTATCAAAGACCTTTGTTTCTACCCCAGAGCCTGCCTTTTGCCAACACCCATGAACCTATGGCAGGCTCACATTTTAGGATTAACTTTGCTTGCAGGCTTTGTGTAGTTCTTGACGGAACCTGTCTGCTTGTCTTTGTATACGCCATTCCATCTGTGTTCCATGAGCTCGTATGGTCCCATGTATTGGAAACATGAAAAACAACCTAACGTGCACATTCTGTCCACACATTGAGTTATGAGATGTACTAAATACATCTAATATCATTTATTAAATATATCATTGAACATGGTCCATGGAGAACAAAACATCACTTCCTTTACCCAAAGGACAAGACAGGCCTATTCATCTCAGCTATCATGAAAGCTTCTCTAATAACCACCGCCAAATTAATTGCAGCCTGATCTATATGAATTTCTAATACTGCTAAAAATTAATTCATTAATGTCTACCAGTGCAGTTCATCTTCTGCACATCAAAAATTCTCTCTCTCTTTTACTTTCTTTTGTTCCCCTAAACATACACACATACCATCTTAGTAGTACAAAGATTTCCTTATTGCTCTTAAGATCCTCTGCACATTAAAAGAAACATCAGCTATGATGTTTGAACCTTTAAATTTTTATCTAAACAGCTCCAAAAATAGCATCATGGGAAATAAAATGACATATCACAGATCACATCAAAGGAAAAACAAACCAGACAGTGCTGTAGGCCACAATCCCAACATTCAGGAGACAGAGGGGATGCTAGCCTGGGCTGCATAGCAAGCTCTTATATGAAGGCAAAAAAGGGCACACGGAATTTTTCTTTCCATTTTCATATGCACGTTGGAACGATGCACATGCATGTGTGTGTTCAAATAGTGAGGGCACAATGATGTGTGAAGTTGAACATATGAACACATACATGTGGGGGCACAGGTTGAGGTCAGAAATCATCCTTGATGCTCTTCCACATTATTTTTTTGAGGCTAAATCTCTAATCAAACCCGAACTCACCAACAAATCCAGTCTCACTAGTCAGCTTGCTCCGGAGATTTCTACACTCTGCCTTCCAATGCTAAAATTGCTATACCCAAATTAAAAATAGAATTGCTACATCCACCCAACATTTTGCAAGGATCTGGGGAACTGAACCCCAGTCTTCTTTCTTGCACAGCAAGTGGTTTAACTGCTGAACTAATTCCCTAGTCCCAAACAGATTTTCCAATCCATAAATATCTGCCTCCTAACACAAGATATTGACTTCTGAGTCTTGGGGGAGAATCAGAAAAGCAATAGAGCTGCTATTCTTAAGTCGTCTTGTCTTAATTGTAAATGGACCAAAATGAATTTGGAATGATGCTTCGCTTTGGAGAGCTCCCTTCCGCTTCAATCCCGTGTACTGTGATCCAGTACAAAATAGAAAAGGCCAGGCTGGACCTTGGCAGGTGACAGACACCTACAGGAGAGGAGGGCAAGAAGCCGTCACTGTGGGGCATTCAAGGGTGAGTTCCTTCCTTCCATAATGAGTATCTTGCAGGAGACTGGAGGAATACTGCTGTGCCTGATTCCATCTGTCAGAATTAAACAAAATAGCACGCGTCCTCTCTGCTCGCTCCCTACCCTCCCGGGCCTTGGGGCAAGATGTCCCATCACCAAATCACGAGACTTGCGTCCATGAGAGACACCCTTGACTCCCCCCCCAACATCCCCCCACCCCTCCCACTGCTGTGTCTGATCCTCTAGCTTCCTGAGTCAAGAACTCGGGGGCTCTCTGGAGAGACCGGGGCTGGGACACTATCTTATGCTGAAATGACACTCGCCGAGTCCTGTGGAGGGGGACACACCGGCCATGCTGCAAAACTGTCTAATGAAAAATTCCCCATCCATGGTGCTTATAAAAGCGCCTCTCGCCCTCTCAGTTTGTAAACCAGTTTAGAATTCCCTCAGGGTCAAAGTTGTTCACAGAAACCTAGGTTTATCAAGCCACTCTCTTAAAAGAGAGCACATCTCATTTTTTTTTAATAATTTCTCATTGCAAGGTGTTATAATGCGCCTGCATGTCGCCAACAAACTCAAGCTTAGGGAAGCAAACGGTTTTATTCTCTCTTTTGCTTCTTAGTCCAGTTTGGCAGGAGAGTCCATGTTCACACCAGGACCCACACCATAGCCACAGGATTGATCAGAGAGGAGAAAACTTCTTCACTTGTCACACAGCAAATCAGCTTTAAGTATGCAAAAAAGACTAACTTCCTGAACCAGTGTCCCCCATCTTATCCACCTGCCCAGAGAGTGGTCCCACCCAGGACAGGCTGGGTCTTCCCCTCATAATCAGATCATCTCCTGCAGACTTGCTCAAGGTCCTGACTTAACTACTAACTCTTGACAAATGTGCCCAGAGCTCAGACTTCAATTGTCAAGTTGACACCTATGACTCCTAACTACAGGGGCAACTGGAAAATGAAACAGTGGACAGTTTAAGGTGAAAACATGCTCACTGGGTGAAAGGTGTTATAGTGATTTCATTTGCCAAGTTGGAGTTTCCAGTGAGGATCTGATAATCTATGGTGTTTCTATTCAGACTTGTCCCTACCAGCTATTGGGGCCCAGAAATAAGGCCCATGGTAGGATTTGACTTCTCAGTTCCACCTGCAGGAAGGATGTGTGACTGTTCTGTTACGAACTGTTATCAACCAGTGGGAGTACAACTCCTACACTTGTTGGTTTTAACTAATGGCATCAGTCCCTGTGATACCATCATTTCTACTTCCTGATACAAGGAAGAACCCTCCAAAAGACCAAGGGTCACCCTCAATGACTTATAAAGCCAAGAGTCATTAAGCACCTCTACTCCCTCAGGAATTAGGAAGGAAATTGGGGTTCAGGGTTTCCCTGGTCTTGACAGGAGTCTGTGAAAACCAAACTAAGGCGCTAACCAAAGAAGACGCCTTACATGTCCCCTGGCTTCTGCTTGGAAGTTTCCAGATGCTGTAGTTAAGACCCAAGAACAAATGTTGGGTCCATCTAACCCTGACCAAAATTGATTTTCCATCCAGTCACTGTTCAAGTACTGGGTTGGTTCACAGTCTGCCTGCCAACGTGCCTTGGATAAATATAGCCAGATGACAGACCTCAAGGATCTTTCTCCCAAGTCTTCCCAAGAGTGACTTATTTCTTTCCTACTTTCTCCAGAGTTTCCTTTTGTGAGCAACTATAACCTCATTTTTTTTTAAATCCCGTGAGTAAAAGAACCATGCATATTTATTTTTAAAAGCATGGAAGTGACCACTTTCAGTGATATTTTTTTAAACAGAAGTGACATTCCCTCTCTGATTCTGCCTAGTGAAGGCCCTAGGGCTCCATTCAGAGAAATATGCTATGTTGCTTTGCTAAATAAATAAATAAATAAATCCCCATAGCTGCTGTAAACCAACCACCCTGGAAAAACCTGCTTTAATGTCTTGAAGGAGTCACTGTTGTTCTGAGTATTTTACATGTACGTGAAACCTGAGTTCTTCCTTCTGTAATTTGTGATCGAGAGCTTCCATTTCTATTTATATTTATTCTTCCACTTGGAGCACCTGAGTCCTTCTGGGATGCGCAAAAGTACATATTGAAATATGCAAATGGTATATAGCTCGGGAGTGTCAGATGCATGAAAATTAAATCAAATACAGAGAAGAAAAGAAGCACAGTGCATTAAAGCTAACTTTATGGCCCCAAGCGGTAGATAAATTGTGGTCTATGGTAGTTAAACAACAGATGTTCGAATTTAAAATAAAATTATGATAAGGATCCCCAGAAGACAGCACTTTTTAAGGTAACAGTGTTTACCTAAGCGCATCTGTTTGCAAACAACGCTGTCAAGGGACGCGCGAAAGTGTGTCCCCATCGTGTCCCCTGTGGTCAATCATTCCCACTTCAGGTGAAGAAAAGTTCCTAATCAAGCACAGTGAGCACTTCAGCTCCTTGGGTAACCCTTGCTCCCTCACCTCCACAGGTGAATTTTCACCCCATCCGCCCGCGGTCTCTCCTGGCCAGGGAGGTGATAGGTGCTCACGGTGGGCAGCGCTTGCGCGCACACACAGCAGGTTTCCGGTTTGCGAGCAGAGGTCCCCTCTTTCCAACTCAGCCCTCCTAACCCCGCTGGAGAACAGCAGTCCTTTAAGAGCTTTACACCCAATAAAATTTAAACTTTTATATATTTTTGTTCATTTATTGCACAAGAGTTTTATTGCAGACACATAGGAAACCAGTCCACTGGGATTTCTAAGAGTCGTAACTGCTGTTTTCTAGGACACCTCAGACCTGCCTGTATATAAGTTAGTCTAAGCTGACCTTATTCTCTCTCTCTCTCTCTCTCTCTCTCTCTCTCTCTCTCTCTCGATCTCTCTTTCTCTCTCTCCTACTTATTCTCTCTTTCTAATTTTTTTCTCTGTCTCTCTGATCTACTTATTCTCTTTCCTCTTCCTCCTCTTTCTCCTCCTCTTCTTTTTCTCTCCTCCTTCTCCTCCTCCTTTTCCTCCTTCTCCTTCTCCTCCTCCTCTTCCTCTCCCTCTCTCTCTCCTGTTTTGGTCCACCCCTTGTGATCTTAGTCCTGTCTCCTCTCTGTCTCCTTTACCACCATGCTATATATCTATACCCTATGATCCAAGGACCTACGACGAGTCACTCTCCTGGTAATACCTTTTATGAAATAAAATCATCCCAAGTCAAAAGATGCACAAATTTTGGGGCTGGAGAGGTGGCTCAGGGGTTAAGCCTCTGCCTTGCAGGCGGAAGGTCCTGAGTTCGGATCCTAGACCCCACGTATAGACGCCAGGCGGAAGTGGGGGCGGCCTGAGTTTCTGGTCCTGGTAGGGTGGAGCCTGTGAATCCCGGGGCAGAGTAAACAAGGAGGAGGTGAAGGCGGTCCATGGTGGTTCCCGAATTTGTCCGTGGTTCTACACACACATACACACATACACACACATATACACGCACAATTGAATAAGTAATAAAAAAATTATAAAAAAAGAGATGCACAAATTTTAAACAATTTTTAGTTTTAGATAGGATATTAATTGACATGCGGGAAAGATGTTTAAGGAGTCATTTTAAACTGAATTTTTCCCCACCAAGTTACAAGCATACGCAGAGATTAATTCTACATGCAGAAGGCTTTTGCTTCTCCTATGCCCAGGAAAATCCCAATGGAGAGTTTCTAAACACAAATTAAACTTTGAAACGCTTCACATTTCATTTTTAAAAAACTAAGAAAGGATCCTTGCTGTTGAAATCATAGTGAACTTTTGAGGATACATTATTTCTCCATCATGTCTGTGAATGTAATGCATAGGGTTATTTTAGGATTTGGGGGGTTTTTTTAATAATAAAACAAATTGTCTGCTAACAATGTTATCACCCATCCTTCAGGAGAGAAATCAAGTTCTTTTCAATCAGAGTAAGGTAGTCTGTAAGAAAATGTAAATGTTAAATAAGAAGATACACAAGTCTTTCCATCAGTTAAATAACTAAAGTAACAACGGGAAGCTATCCATATAAAAGCCAGCACACCGGTTTACAATCACTTTATTCACTTTTCTTTTTCTGAGTTTTTTTGTGTGTTTGTTTGCTTTGTTTTTTGTTTTTCTTTTTGTGATTGTTGTTTGCTGTTGCCGTTGTTTGGAAAAAGACTAGATGGATGGGACTGGAGGCTTCCCCATCAAGTTTCACATGCAGCCCACCAAGTCTCTCAAGAACTGGGATTACAGTCATGTGCTACCACACTCATTAAGATGCACGTGCCAACCCAGGGCCCTCCTGTTGGGTGAATGGATAAAGCAAATGTGGGGGGCTGGAGAAGTGGCTCAGGGGTTAAGCTTCTGCCTTGCAGGCGGAAGATCCTGAGTTCGGTTCCTAGACCCCACGTATAGACGCCGGGCAGAAGCCGGGGCGGCCTGCATTTCTGGTCCTGGTAGGGCGGAGCCTGTGAATCCCGGGGCAGAGTAAACAAGGCGGAGGTGGAGGCGTCCATGGTGGTTCCCGAATTCGTCCGTGGTTCTACACACACACACACACACACACACACACACACACACACACGTACATGCACACACGTGCACATACGCGCACACACGCACAATTGAATGAATAATAAGAAAAATAAATAAATAAATAAATAAACATTTAAAAAAAAAAAAAAAAGCAAATGCGGGCTGTTGGACAGTGGTATACTGTCCAGTGCTGAAAAGAAATGAGCGACCCACAGCTAGGGATGTGGCCAGCTGGCCAAGTACTTCGCCTAGCATCCGTGAAGCCCTGGGCGCCGTCCTCGATGCTACAGAAACCCAGCATTGTGCTGCAAGGCCATAGCAGGACTCAGGAGGCAAAGGCAGGAGGATCCAAAGTTCAAGGTCCTGATTCCCCACAGAGAGTGAATATTTATTCATGACTCATCCAGAAAAGTCATTTAACCACTTCTTTGTCCAAATCACTGGAAAGAAAAACCTCAAGAGTGAGTGCTGATATGGACTGCAGACCTTGGTGATAATGACATGTAAATGTCTTCTCACCCGTTGTAACAAATTTCACTCTAAAGAGCCAAGCTGACCAACCGGGAGGTGGGTATCAAGGTGGGAGACTCTCATGAAGGGAAATCTTTGTGCCTTTCTCTCCATTCTGCTGAAAACTTCAAACTGCTTTTAGCAAAGTTGTTTTTTTTTTTTTTCAAATATGTATAGGTTGGTTAGTCTCAGCTGCCAATTTGACACAATCTAAAGCCATGGGGCAAGAAAGGCTTGGGAAAGGTTATTTTGATTACATTCACAGACGTGCAAAGACCAAGCTTTATAGTGGGCAAGCCAGTCCCTGCGCAGGAGATGCTGGGCATCGTAAGAAAGGGGACCGAGCAGCAGCAAGTATGTGTGTGTCGATGGATCATTCTCGGCTCTTGACTATGGATATAATGTGACCAGTTCCCTCAGTCCCTATCCTTGTAATTTCCCTACATGGTAGCCTGTAATCTGAAACCGTGGGCCAAATAAACCCTTTCTCCCTTAAGTTGCTTGTGCCAAGGTGTTTTATCGCAACATGTGGATAAACTAGGAAAATATGTTATACTACTGGATCTAATGTAAATAAGAAATGCAATTTATGAGTTGGGGAGATGACTCAAAAGCAAAAGAACCAGAGTTCAGATCCCTAGATCCCGCATAAAAATGCTGGGTAGATATGGTTTGGAAGGTGGGGGCCTGAGAAACCCCAGAGCAAAATAAGGAAGCAATAAGGAAGTAGAAAAATCCAAGATGATTCCCTACTAAGGAAGTAGAAGGGAGGGATGGTTGGAATGATAAAGTAATCACTTTACCAATGGGAAGAGAACAAGAAAGGGTAAAGGGGGCAAATATGATTGTAATACATTATGTACATTATGAAAATGTCATAGTGAAACCCATTATTGTATATAATTAATATGTGCCAATGAAAGTATTAAAGAAAGAACCTAGACAAATCAATTTAGAGAAGAGTAACAATCCCACAAGAATAAAAATATGTGAAAAGATAATTCAGGGAAGAAAATCTTCAAATAACTAAAAAGCGTGTGATAGTCTTGTAATCAGAGCATTGGGAAGGTGGAACCAGCGAAGTCCAGCGCTTGTGGGCAGCAGCCTAGCTGACTCAGCCACATCCAGGAAACGGTGAGAGTCGTCGTCTCAAACTATAAGACGGACACCATCCCGAGGTTGATCCCTGGCCTTCACACACACACGTGCACACATGTGTACAGACATTCGTACACCACGCACACATGCACACAGGCGATGTACCAATTTCAGATAACAAAAGGAAGGAACTCTGCTTCCCAGAATGCACCGCGCCTTGCAAAGCCACACTTCCCAAGGGGCAACCTATCCCCCGCCTATCCTCTTCCCTGATGCCTGGGACATTTTTCCCTTGGGACATTTTTCAATTACATCCTCTAGATGGGTAAGTGAAAAAGGTAGAAATATCATCAGCCTGGGATTAAAAACCAGACTGTTTTTTAAATCTTAATGATCCCTAAATGCCAGAAGAGAGTGGATGTTTCTTAAAAGACTTTTTTAAAAATTTTTTTTAACGTGGACTGGGAGAAGGCCTCACTTCTGTACCCAGCACATTTGTAACGCTACATGCAGCTGTAATTCCAAGCTTTCTATGGGGACACGGGAAGCAGATACAAGAGAATCTCTGGATTCTCGCGGGTCAGCCACGAGCAATGAGGGCACAAGACCTTACTTAAGCAAGGTGGAAGACAAGGACTGACACCCAAGTGTCCTTTGGCCTCCACACGTACATGCTGTGGCATTGCACACACACACAGACACACACAGACATACACACAAGACTTGGCTCCTTTTAGTTTATTCATTTGCTGTGTGTTTTATATCTTTCTTTTTTCAACACTTTTATATATAAACACAATGAATTTCTGTTTTCACCCCTGACTACTCAGTCCCATCCCTCTCCTGTCCCACTTGGTCCTTTCTCCTTTCCAGCCATCTCCCTCCCACTTTCACGTCTTTTTTCATGTGGGACCCAACTGAGATTCATCTGGGATACCAGTATGGCAGGTGCCTGAGTACTTGCTGGGGCAGGGATGACACCAGTAGATAAATCATTAAATAAAGAAGCTTCCCTTCTGTCCGACATTAACCATCAACGATATCTCAGGGATCTTCCCTGCTCCGTGGTCAAACGTGGATAGGCCAACCCTGGCGCAGGTCTTCTGAAAGTGGACCTCGCTTTGTGAGTTCTTGGGTGTAGTAGCCCTGTCCTGACCACAGGATGCTGTCTGGCTAAACCCTTCCCCTCCCTTAGCCTCCTACATTCTTGCTGCCCCCTTTTCCACCAGGTTCTCTGAGCTTGGGATGGGGGGAAGGATTTAGATGTCCTATTTAGAGCTGAACACTCCACAATCACTTCATGTCTGTGTTTCGGCCAGTTGTGATTCTCTGCATTAAACACCTTCCTCTGCAAAAGGATGCTTCTTGTTTGAACACTGAGAGCTTCTCTACTCTAACAAACATGATTCTAAGAAAAACAAAAAATGCCACCTATGCAAGTTTGAAAAAGAATTTTCTATCACGGGACAGTATTGGTCCTGAAATCGCCACCAAACAAAATCATACCTTAGCTCAGTGTGTACATTCAAAGATGTAGGAAAAGTCAATTTTTAAGAGTAGTATTTTCTCTTTAATCAGGAGGCCGTCAAACAATGCTTAATCCTGTAAGAATTCACCCATGATGCCATTCACCCTTGATCCCATTTCTATTTTCTTCCTTCTGTTGCTGTTTAATTTCCCAACATCAAAAGTGCTTCCTAAACCACATCCTTCACTCACTATTGTAAGCTCTTAACTTCTTTTAATGACCAATTGCAACAAGAAGCAGTGCTCTTTGGTGTTAGGGTAGCTGGTATTGACCCAAGTTTCCACATGGCTACTATGGAAAGTCTCCTTTTAGTCCTCTACAGGGGTGTATCTGACGAGCCCCACAAAAAGGTGATTCCTACTGCCAAGTTTCTTGTTACTGAATCCTCTTCTGCATCTTCAAATAAAGTTGAGAAATACGAGTGCAGCTTGCACAAATAGTAGAAATTGACAAGCTGCCCTGTGGTGTATTTGTATCTATGGATGTGCGTAGGTGCTTGTGGCTGTGGAGGAGTGAACTGTGTGTGTCAAGAATGATGTCGGGAATCATCATGGATTATATTCTACCTTCTTATTGCTTCGCTTTGGGGTGGGGAGGCAGACTTCCAGGACATCATCATTTTTATACGGGATCTGAGTTCCAAACTCAGGTCCTGCTGTTTATGAAGTAAAGGTTTAAGCCTTGAGCCATCTCTCCAGCCCTGACACAGATCTCTAGTTTTTTCTTCCTTCCTTCCTTCTTTCCTTCTTTCCTTCTTTCCTTCTTTCCTTCTTTCTTTCCTTCCTTCCTTCCTTCCTTCCTTCCTTCCTTCCTTCCTTCCTTCCTTCCTTCCTTCCTTCCTTCCTTCCTTCCTTCCTTCCTTCCTTCCTTCCTTCCTTCCTTCCTTCCTTCCTTCCTTCTTTAACTTCTTTCTCAGACCTGAGAATATTCCTATTTAGTTACGGTTTTAAAGTACAATATGCAACCTTTAATTTTGAAGAAAAAATCCATGCCTTGTGTAGCACAGCATCTTGCTACAAGTTTGAAATAGGCTAGTGACTTCTTGGCTAAGCTGAGGAGGCAGCCAGAGGCCCCACATTCAAACCCATAAGCCTGCGGGGGACATTTCACATTCAAACAAACTGACACCTTCCCAAGAGATAACCAAGTAAGTGCCTGCCCACAAACCTGGAGACGTGACTTCAATCCCCACAATCCTTACATGTCCACATGGCAGAAGGTGAGAACGGAACTCTGAAAGTTGTCCTCTGACCTCCACTCACACCATGGCATGCATGTTCTCTCTCTCTCTCTCTCTCTCTCTCTTTCATAAATAAACAATTTTAACAATAAAAAACTGGAAAGATAACTCAAATTTCCAAAACTTTTGACCAGGCTATGAAGAAAAATACAACAAAAAAAATCACCCTACTTACTCAAATATTTGTGTGTGTGTGTGTGTGTGTGTGTGTGTGTGTGTGCACATATGTTTGGTTTACATTAGAAAATAAAATATAAATCACCAGGATGGAGTGAAGGGCATTGCAGGAGCAGCAAAACTGCAAAAGAAAATCAACAAACCACAATCCAGAACTTCAGAGACTCTATATCAACCACCTAGAACTAGGCCAGCTTAGTCTCTCCCCATCTTGAAGCTCAGGGAAATTTGCGGAAGAGGGGGTGGTAAGAGTGTAAGAGCATAAGGATGGGAGGAGCAATGATATGGAAGATACTCCATACTAGTTAGGGCTGAAGCAATCATAATTGGACTTTGCATGCCCTGCGCATTGTCCAACACACTGTTGACCTCACAAAGTCTAGCATCTGCTAAAGGCACCAAGATCCTTGGAGGCAAAGGATTGGCAGCCACAGCAGTGTTCCTATACCTAAGGGGAACATGGGAAAGGGTTCGGGAAAGGCCACTGGGTCCTTGTACGTCATCGGAGAGGAGGGCCCAGAGGAAAATCAGACATGCACAAGAAAGGACTCTCTGGGAATTGGGGTGGGAGGCACTGGGGGATGGGGAGGGAGAGGGGTGGGGAGGGGGAGCAGGGGGTACGGGGGGAGGAGGAGGGAGGGAGGGAACTGGTGTACCTAATAAGTTTGTATGAGCTGAAATAAAAAAAAAAAAGAAAATATAAATCAGTGACTTTGGATGTCAGTTGTGAACATGGACATCCATACTTTTGATTGTACTGTATCTTTCCATGTTCCCTCTTTTTTCTGTCTGCCTCCTTCCTAATCTGCGCGGCTGCTGGGTGGTCCCTGCAGGAGCACAGCCTGGCATCCCACACTGCCCTGGGGGAGTCCAGATTCTTCATGGGTGAGGTGACCACACACTTGGCATCCATCACATCCACAAGTCTCGCTCTGTAGCCCTAATCCATCACCAAACAAACATTAATATTTTACCTCAGTTATCAAGTGTGCCCGTTCAAACTTTTATCTAAAACATTCTTTATCTTCTTTTCATTAAGTTCTCAAGAGCTAATGGTTTCTGACTTCCTCGGGTAAGGATGATGCTCTGAATAATGAAAGCTCATTATTTCTCCACAGAATGCTTGTTAATTCAAATGATGATATTAAAACTATAGTAGCCTTTAGCACTGGGGTGATTTCTAGCATACTTTATCATGTATCAATATATACTCTGTTTGTCAAAACTGCCCAGGGCTGGGGCTGACATTCTCTCTGGAGGAGTCTAGTGCTTCAAAAGGCACTGAATTCACCAAGGTGACAACTTGCAGAGTTTGCGCCTCTAGGAAACGGAAAGATGAAACTTGAAGTGCCACCTCTCCCTGACTTCCTTATTAGTATTCATAAAGAGGAGGCACCTCTTCTTTCTACTTCTCAAGGGGCTCCCTTTTGGTTGGAATAAAAGGAAATCAATATTTTGAGAAAGAAGCACACGTGGGGAGGTTCTACACATGAGATGCTATTTATTTTCACCTACTAATCCCTGCATAGTCAGTATATTGAAAGAAAGACCAGCTTGCTTTTTGCTCAAACATACACGTGCTTGACACACATGTCCTCAGGCACACACCTGCTCAGACACGCATGCTCAGGCACACGCATGCTCATCCACACGCATGCTCAGATACACGCATGCACAAGCATGCTCACACACACACATGCTCATGCACACACCTGCTCACGTACACATATGAGTCAGCTCAGCGTGGATGGGGTGCTGAGTGGAGAGATCTAAAGGCAAAGGAGTTACACTCTGATTCACTGTTCATGGTTTGTATTTAGTTCACTGACTTTGGGGTCTCTTTAAATATTTAAATATTCTTTATTTCCTCCCAGTCTTTATGACCTGCACATTCCCACATTGCTATAACTCCCTTGAGAGAGTCCCTTCTCTGCTTTTTGTTTTACATTTAATAGTGTGTGTGTGCGCGCGCGCATAGTGATCAGAGGACACCTTGTGGGAGTCAGTGCTTTCCTTCCATCACGTGGGTTCTGGGATTGAACTCAAGTCATCAGGCTTGGTAGCAAGTGCCTTTTCCCCTGAGCCACTCGCTGGCCCTTGTCTCTACTTTTGACAAGTTCTTCCCATGTTGTCTAACTTTCCTTCTCTTCCTCCTCCTCCTTCCTCTTCTTCCTTCTTCCTTCTTTTTCTCTTGTTCCTCTTCCCTTCTTCTTTCTTCTTTCTTCGTTCTTCATTATCTCTTCAATAAGAAGCAGTAACTGGTATGGGAACAATTCCGAGAAACTTTGGAGTAAGAATGAGCCCAGCATTTCCCACGTGCACTGCTTGCTCTCTTTCTCTTACTCTCACCTTCTGCCTTCCAGACATGACACATGCATGCGCGCATGCGGGCGCGCGCACGCGCGCGCGCACACACACACACACACACACACACACACACACACACACAGAGGCAAATGTCTTCCTTCTGGCAACAAAGCAGCTTCATCTCCGTGCCCTGCATTTGTGATTCTTGTGGGATTAAAGCATCCCAGCCAGGTCTCCAAGAAGGAGGGCCACGTTCCCCCCAAACTAGGCATTTCCATCTCACCAATACGTTCAAACTAAGACCTGATCCGTGCCTCTCTCCAGAACCTTCCAGGAAGTGTGATTTCGAAAGCCAAGCCCTTTGCTCAGCAGCTCTGAGCTGCCGCTAGGGCAATTCTCAGGAGCGTCACCCGTGCTCAGCCGGCATTTCTCTGCCATGGTCTCTTAATTGTCTCTCTAGTGGAAGACGCGCTGGCCTTCTGCCCAGGGCTCTAGCATAACAAGAATACAAACTTTCTGCCTGTCAGCCTCACTTTCACAACACTGACTGTCCAAAAAAGAGAAAAAAAGGGGGATCTACAAGCATTGCTACAATTATATTAATTATACCTTTTTTTTCATTTTACATTAATCACCCCAGACAACAGAATAATGCTGATTTAAAATATGTAAAAGTCATTCCCATAATCTAACAGTAAATGATAAGGCAGACTTGATTTCATTTATTACAAAGGACAAAATGCATCCCTAGAATATTCCGGTTCTTGGGTCAACTGAAGAAAAATGTTGTTTGAGAAGAATATGTAGGTCATTTCCCATTGCATTTATGGCTTTAGATATTTGGACTCATTATCAGCCCATGGGCAGAAACAGTATCAGGTTACAAATACATCTCAAATTTTATTTTTATTTTATTTACTTCTCATGGAGCACAAGGTTGGTCTAGAAATCTGGAACTCACTATAAAGCAGAGGCTAGTCTTGAACTCCTGGACTTCCTGCCTCTGCTTCCTACTAAGATTCCCAGTATGTTTTAATTCTAATACAGATACTAATAAAACAGAGATAGGAGAAAGTAGTTGATTGACTGATGATATCGTTTGGCATGAAAGACTCATGAGAATCCTTTGCCATAAAACACCAAAGAAACAAATATGATATTAATTTTCTTCATCTTTCAGATTGTTTACTTACCTACTCAGTCTTTTCAAGGCTTAGGTTTTCTCAGAAAATTAAACATAAAATGTTCTGGAAATCGACTTCTGAACATCTAAGAACAGAAAATTAATTTTCAAGGGCAAATTATTTTAATTGCCATTGGCCCAAAAAAGGGAAAGAGAGTAAGAGAGAAGTAATACTCCAGGTAGATTTCACTCTCGGTTCAGTTCATATAGTGTTCTGTTCAAAGAATGTGATTCTAGGTGTAGAGATGTGACTCGGTTGGCCGAGTGCCTGCCTGGCATGCACGAATCCCTGGGGTTCATCCCCAGCAGCGCATCAACCACAGGCAAGTGATACCTGCCTGTAATCCTAGCACTCAAGAGCGGGAGGCAGAAGGATCAGAAGTTCCAGGTCATTTTCTGCCACGTAGCAAGTTTGAAGCCAGTCTGGATCTCTATAACATCATCCTCTGAGCGCTGAGATTGCAGGTGTACGCCAAGGAGCCTAAGTCATTACCTTTGTTGTCTAGACGAGGTGACTAAACTGACAGAAGAGAAGCGATATGCTCAAATCATGCGGAGCTAGAAGAATTCGAAGGCAGGCTTCCTAAGGCTCGGGGCAGGCTGTTTTCTACAGTTCTGAGTCTCTCAGTGAAGCTCTTGGGTCCTTGCAGAATCCACGAGGCTCTTTACATATTAATGGGGGAAGGGGAAAGAGCGAGATCAAGTGCACACATGCCACAATGCGCATGCGGAGGTCAGAGGTTGACTTTCAGAAGCTTCCTCTCTCCTGCCATCACGTGGGCTTCTGGAATCCAGCTCAGATCACAAGGTTTGCAAGCGACCACGTGCAACTACTTGCGCCATCTTGCTGACCGTTGAAGGAGGCTCATGGATACCAGCATTCCCTCTGTCTCTCTGAGCCTTCAGAGCCAGGTCTAACTTTTTACCCCAAATGAGAAGCAAAGTCAGGGCTAGAGAAATGGCTCAGAGGTTAAGCCTATACCTCACAAGCAAAACGACCTGGTTCAGAGCCCCAATTCCTGTAAAAAATGATGGCTGGAAATGGTGGCAGCCTGCACTTCTGATCCTGGAAGGCAGAGTCTGGGAGATCCCAGAGCAAAGCAATAAAGAGATAGAACAATGTGGGGTGAATCCCAAAGTCACCCTGTACATAGTGACCTCTTGTACACACACACATACACACAAAAGACTTTGTCTCCCTGCTATTTCACTTCTTAAAAAAGTGAATTCTTAGGTAAATTTAGATTTAAATGGAAGAAAGGAAAAATTATTACTGGAGGGAGGGGAATGGGAGGTATTCACCACGCAACACGCCCACCCGATGCCAAGATCTCCGCACGTTAGCAACTGGTTGAGTTCTGGTGGAGACGGCATGCAGCCATGTTGTCAGTGAAGAGTCGGCATACCCCATCCTGTGCCACCATCTTAAATCCAGGCACAGCCGGGAATGCTGCTTCCATGTTTTCCCAAAGTAAGACAAAGCTAAGCACCGACCTTCTGAAATTAGGACGCCAGTGGGATGATGTCATCTGGAAGGCAGAGCATGGTTCTTATGTATCCGAGGAACTGTCCTGGGCGGTAGACACAGAGGAGCAATGGCGAATACGCTTTGCCTGGCTCCAGCATTGGAGCTGCATCTTCTCCTACGCAAAGTGACCACGTGCCACATGGCTTGCTTCAGCCGACGTGGACTGTGCAGGTGGCGATGATGCCACAAGGTTAAACAGGAGCTGAAAACTTCCTCTCCCCTACATGACATGGTCACTGTCATAAGATGTAGCAATGTGTCACTCACATGTGGTGATGTGGTCACAGCAGACCTGCTGTATAAAAGCAAAGCACACACAATTGTGCCCCATGCACAACACTGGGTGATGAGCAATGAGTAGTCCCGCTTTATGCATTTGCTAAAACTTCCACCTCATTCCTATTTACTGGAAAGAGAAGTATGGCGGCGGCAGCTTCACACATTTCAAGTTTACCTCTTCTGATGCATCAAGAGGCCACCTTGAGAAGTGGGTTTAGAGCTTTCTGATTGTAGAAATTCACTCTGTGATTTTCAAAGGACAAAATTCCCTAAAGAATCCATTTCTGGGATCTTGATCCCATCCCATCGTGAAGTAGTATGTGAATCCTGTGTGGGTAATAGCATCGTTTGTTTGCATAAGTTATGGAGAACCAGTGTAAATATCAATCATCATCTTTGGAAGATTTGTCAGGGTATCTTTCAATCCCCTCGAAGCCAAATTTCAACTTCAACTAAAAATTTTATGAGTGAGTGACTGTGTAAAAGTTATAAGACATTACATTAGATTTTTCCATTTTGATAGTATTTTAAGGCTGTCAGCATGTTCTTTCAGGAGTTCGGATAGGCCTTCTGATGTGGGCATCTGTAGAAATAGAGAAGGTCTTACTTAACAGTGCCTACAGGAAGCTGCTTCTCATAGAATTCAGATAATGGGCAGAGTAGGAGTGAGTAGGTTATGAGTCGAAAGGATGAAAAGGGTGTCAAGGAAAGCAGAGAAGGCACCCCCACTTATACACACACCTCTAAACACTAGAAACTGAAATGAACATGTGATTGTTTCCTTTCTGAGTTACCTTGAATAATATACTTTCCAGTTCCATTAATTTATTTTCCTGAAAATCTCATGATCTTACTTCTCTTTCCAGCTGAACAAAATTCAAGTGTGTGTGTGTGTGTGTGTGTGTGTGTGTGTCCCTGTGGAAGACCAAGAGTGACTTCAGGTATCACCCTGGATTATTTCTGTTGCAGTTCACCTGAATGGTTGCTGATAAATGACCATCAAACAGCTTAAGGGAACAAGGGGTTTATTGTCTCTTATGATTATCTGGTTACAGTTCTCAGCCCAGCTTGATGGGAGAGCACACACCAACACCAGGGCTGAGGGAACTGGCCACACCATCACCACATAACGGCTGAAAGACAGACAATCCTTACTTGCCAGACCAGCATGTCTGGTCAAGTGTGCAGAAGGATCCCGATTTCCTCAACAAGCTCTCATCATTTTATTCACCTGTTCAGGGCCTAGTCCCACCCACTATAGGCTGGGTCTTCCCCATCAGCTAGACAATCTCCTGCAGGTTTGCTCTGGGCTTAACTCAACCACTAATTCTCCACATATGTGTCTAGAACTCAAACCCTCAACAGTCAAGTTGACACCTGTGCCTAACCATGACAGTTTCTACCTCCTTTTTTCTTCTCTCTGAGATTTCCCAGGCTCTGCCTTTCAGAGCTGGAAGTATAGGCCACCACCATTTCTGCCTAGCATATTCACATGGGACCTAGGATTCAAATTCAGGTTGTTTTGCTTGCAAGGCAAAGTCTTAACCCTTGAGCCATCTCCCCAGTCCCTTGTGAACTTTTCAGAAGTATGGTCTTTCTGGAAGCAGTATGTCACTAAAGGTAGACCTTGAGGTTTGGTAATGAGGCCTTCCTCTCTCCCTTCCTCCTTCCCTCCCTCCCTCCTTCCCTCCCTCTCTCCCTCCCTCCTTCCCTCCCTCTCTTCCCCTCTTCCTGATAGCAGCTGTAATGTGAGCCAGCCTCCTGCTTCTGCTGCCATGGCTTCTTCTATATGTTCCCTTCCAGGATGAGTTTCATCTCTTCTGGAGCCATACACCAAATAATAAACTCGTTCTCCCTTAAGTTGGAGTGTTTGATCAGAGCAAAAGAAGAATACCTATGATGCTGTGTGTGCTGCTTGACTTGGGTTGGTTTTGCTTTTGCTTTTTGTTTTGCTGTTTCTTAAGCTTGCTTGAGCTGCTAAAACCCTTTGGTGCCATGCTCCATTGCTCCACGAATCAGCCTAGTTCTCCACTGGCCTCACAGAATAACTAAGAAATCATTTAGGGTTCGTGCCTCCAAAGGACTTGGATCTTATGTGTTTCTGGTATGCCAAAGTCATGTTTTCAAATAACAGGCACATTGAGGCTGAGTTGAATTCACAGAGACACAGAAGACAAACGACAATCAGATTATCACTCCCTTGGGACTCCAAATCTTGCTTAATTAAGAATGGTCTGAGAAAAGTCAGAGGTTATTTTGAAAATGTCCTTGAGAAAAACAGTTGTAGTCTGGCATGGTGGCTGTGTTAGTTACTTGCTTGTTGCTTGACAAAAAAAATCTTGACAAAAACAATTTAAGAAAAGACGGTTTATTTTGGCTCACACCTCGAGCAGACAGTTCATCTTGGTGGGGAAGACATGGCCACAGGGGATGAAACAGCCGCTCACACGGTGTTCACCTTCAGGAAACAAAGAGAGATGAATGTGGTGCTCTGCCCACTTTCTTCTCCTTAATCAGTCCAGGACCCCAGCTTGCGGGATGGTGCTAACCACGTTGAGAGTGATTCTTCCTTCCTCAGTTACACCTTTGGAGAAACACTCTTAGATCCACTTGGAGCTGTGTTTCCACGGTGACTTAAAATCCAAGTGCTGAAATTTACTTTTCTGTCTGCTGCTGTGAGACAGTTCTCTAATACAATCAGCTTAAGAAGAGAGAGAGGAGATTTAGTCCATCGTGGCAGAAAAGGCATATGATGGGCAGCAGAAGCTGGATGTGGCTCGGGCTACAGCCACCATCATGAAGATCGATTAAGCAAGAACAACCTCAAGAGAAAGCAGGAGGAAGCTCCTCAAGGCTCCTGGGATGTGCCTTCTTTCAAGAGGGCTCCACCTCCTAAAGGTTCCAGGACCTTCCCAAACATTAGCATCAGCTAAGAATTTAACACATGACCCTGTGGGGGACAGCGCGCATTCAAACTAGAACACCCAGTTACCTTGACAATAAAGATTAGTCGCGCTAGCACACGCCTCTTGGATTACTTTTTTAATCCACATACCTGACTGGAAGCAACTCAACACAGGAGAGGTTTGTTTTTGACCATGATCTGAGGGGATACAGCCCACCGTGGAGGGGAAGGCATGCGGCAGCAGCTCTGTGGTGGTGGGAACTGCTTGCTCACATCTCAGTGGACCAGAAAACCCAAAGATAGGGATGTTGGTTCTCAACTGACTTTCTCCTTTTTTCCTTTTTATTCAGGCCAGAACCCTAGACCATGGGATGGTGCCACTCCACATTCAGTGAGGGTCTCAATTCTTCAGTCAATTCTTTGTGGAAATGCCCTCACTGGCATACCCGAAAATTTACTGCATTGATGTCTAAGGCCCACGTTTCTTAATCCAACTGACTTGGTCAGGAAGATTAACCATCTGTGTTAGTCAGAGTTCTCTAGGGGAATATTAACATTAAAAGAGAGAACCTAGCCTGATACTTTATGACATAAGGCCTAGGTAGTGCAACAAGGGCGGCCTGGAGCTGCTCAGCTCAGGAACTGACTGTCTCAGCCGTTGCAGTGGTGGGGAAGCACTAAAGGATTCCTGCAGAGTCTCTGGTCTTCAGTTCATGTTGAAAAAAGCTGTGTTCTAATGTCAGTGAGGAATGGAGGCGGCATAAAAGATGAGCTTGTGAGCACAGGAGGAGGGGGGGGGAGGAGAAGGAGAAGGAGAGGGAGAAAGAAGAAGAGGAGAAGAAGGAAGAGAAGGAGAAAGGGAAAAAGAGGAGGAGGATGAGAAGGAAGAGGAGGAAAAGGGAGAGGATGAGAAGGAGGAGGATTAAGGAGAAAGAGAAGAAGAGGAGGAGAAGGAGAAGGAGGAAAAGAAGGAGAAGAAAGAGAAAGAGAGGAAGAGGAGGAGGAGAAGGAGGAAGAGGAGAGAGCTCTTTTTCTTTCACTTCCTTTCATCTGGTCTGCTGCTGGAAGGCGCCGCCCACATTTAGGGTGGGTCCTTGTACTTCAAATAATTTAATTCGGATCATCTCTTCAGGTTCTGTGAATGCTGATCTGTCAGTTCACGCTGCCGACCAGGATTGGCAATCCACCACCACACATCTAGTCCCAATGGCTACAATGAAACGTGACCATGACGGGGAGCTCCAGGTTGCTACAGAGAACATGATCACATGTGGCCTAGCATGCTCCTGCTGACGAGGTGCCGCGTGTGTGGAAACAGCTGGGGGGCAGAGAGTCTCCTTGCTGCTCACGCAGAAAGGGCAAGACTCTGTGGTTGCTCGGCCCTCCCACTCATTGGCACAAAGGAAAGGTCATTCCAACGAGTGGATCTGCAGAGTCCTTCCCGTGCAAGCCAGGGTATTGCTGAGCTGCATCTTTAAATATCACTGAAAGGTCTCATGTAAAGACTCACGAGAGTTTAGATCAGATGTGGCTCAGGTCTTTCCTGCAAGGGTGTGTGTGTGTGAGTGGGTGTGTGCGAGTGGGTGTGTGCATGCGGGTCTGTGCATATACACGTTCATGTGGGTGCATTTTTTGTGCTTGTATGTGTTTTGTGTGCATTTGTGTATTTGCGAGTGAATGTATGTGTGTGCATTTGAGCATACATTTATGTGTGTGTGTTTTGTATGTGCACCTCTGTGTTGATATGTGTTTCTGTGTGGGTATGCATGTGTGTATTTGTGTAATCATATGTGTGTTTGTATGTGTTCATTTGTGTGCGAGTGTGTGTGTACAAAGGCACAAGATGAACACACCTGCATGCAGTTGAAGACCCTGGAGCACGCGTGCCAGTTGGCAGTGGGGGACGTTGACGGCAGAGATGATCTGCTAACCTCTGAAGTGGGGAAAAGATTCGCGCCGGATGCTTGCGGCCGGCTCAGGCTTTGCCCCAGCAGCCAGCTCATGCTGCAGTGACGAAGCGCCCCAGACTGGGGTCTTAACAGACTCTGCTCCTTCCCTGAGACCAGCATGGTCAACATCTGGTGAAGTCCCTCCTGGGCTTTCTTTAGTGCACACTCAGGCACAGAGGAAGGGTCTCCTCCCATCTTCTGAAGACACTGATCCCCTCCTAAGGGTCTCTATCTCATTGAAACCCACTCATCTCTCAGAGTATCAACTCTTGGTATTATCACATGGGGAGTGGAGAGCTTCGACCCATGCATTTAGGTGCATTAACATCAGGATGATTTTTAGCCACTTGTGTGTGTGTTTCTTTTGGTTGTCATGAGAATCTGTTTACAGGGAAGCCCTTTAACAGGTTTGCATGGGTTAACCTCTCATCAGACATTCAAGAAATAGTACCAGTGACTCTGAACCAAGTGCAGTCACAAGCCTTGGAGTACATAAGGGGAGAAAACAGGCATGGTCTTGTCCCCAAGGACACAGGAGGAGAGAGACAAGAAACCAGTAAAGGAAGGAGGGAGAGATGGGGGGGAGAGAAAGAGAGGGAAGAAGAAAGGGAAGAAGTAAAGAAGGGAGGAAGGAGGGAGAGAGGGAAGAAGGGAGGGAAGGAGGGAGGAAGGAATGAAGGGAGGGAAAGAGGGAGGGAAGGAGAGGGGAAGGAGGGAGGGAGTGATAGAGAGAGGGAGAGAGAGAGAGGGAGGGAGGGAGGGAACAAAGGAAGGAAGAAAGGAAGAGAGGAAGGGAAGGAGGGAGGAAGGGAGGAGGGAAGGGAAGAAACATCGTCATTTCACAAGATCTAATCAGGATACAGACCCATCCAGAAGGAAAGAGCAGTTGTGGGAAGTAGGGTTCAGGCCCACAGTGGAGGATGAGGAGTCCTCCAGCAAGAGAGGGAAGTGCATCTCTAGGAGGAGGAACAAAAAAAAAAAAGAACAAACAGGTAAGACAAGAACTGTGCCCACCAAGAGATCGGTCCACCAAGAACTCTGGGGCCAGTCAGGGATGTCAACGAGCACAGAAGAGATGTCCCAAAAGCATGCAGAGCTAAGAGTGATGGAGGAGGAGGAAGAGGGGGAGGTGGATGAATCCTTCTCTGGACTTGTTCCCCAAACAGACAACTGTGAGCAGACGCCTCAGACAGCAAGGGGGACACTTCCCTGGGAGGGCAGGTTGTGACAAGACCACATGGACGTTGGAGACGTTCCGAGATGCGGGAGCCGCGCATGTGAAGCCACCACGGTCATCCTGCGGCCAGAGCTCTGGATGCTCTGGGGAGTGACGGCGGGGATCTCTGTGCTTGAGGAGAGGAGATGATGGTAGGAGGGGAAGTCAGATTTCTGCACAAGGAATAGCAGAGAGGTAGACATGACCCAGCTCATACTCAAAGAGGAAAGACCGCATGAGAGATGTCCGTCGTGTTCCCTCGAGCACTAGACCTCACACAAAATATATAATATTTAAAATAACGACTGCTAAATTGGATTGGATAAATGTAATTGGGCATTCTAATATACAAAATGCCCAGTTCTGGATTACAGCAAGACATTATCTTATCAAAGAGAAACAAAGAGCTAGGTGCTGTTTTTACATATTTATAAGGGCCAAACAGGTTGGTGCATATGCTTGACATCACAGATTTATTTCTATGTTAATTTACTTTCAGAAAGCATGTACAACCATAATATGCATGATGAGAAAGTAATTTTATTCATATGTTTGGACATAAAAAAATCATTATGGGGGCTGGAGAGATGGCTCAGGGGTTGTGACTCTGTCTCACAAGCAGAAGGTTCTGAGTTCGGATCCCAGGTCCCACGTTAAAAAAAAAAATTTAAAAAAAAATCATTATGCAGTCTAATAATCCCAGTTGACAGTTAGAATCATTTTTTTTTTCAAAAAAATATGTAAAATATATATGAAGAAAGAATTCAAGAAAAGCAACCACCAGGCTCTGTTCCGGCCTTTTATGGCTGATGGCACTGATTTATGCCAGCAAGGTTGGTCATTTGCAAATCCATTTCATGATCAATGCTGAGCTAAACTCACTTCTGGATAAAAAGCTGCCCCTCAGATTGTAAGAGGCCCAGTTGTCTCAGACCCCCGAGAAAGCAGCTTTTTCTCCATTATATTGCATAAGATATGCTCCAATATATCCTCCATCGCTGTAGTGCATATATTTATATTTTTGTAAAGTCCATTACATATTTTATATATTACAGAGTGTGTTGCATATCGTATCTATTTCATTTATATATTTATATAGAGTGAGTGATAGATAATTTTTTATTTTTACTTATATGAGAGAGAGAGAGGAAAAGAGGTATGTGCATGAGTGCCTGGTACGCGGGTGTAGAGGTCAGAGGACAACTTTTGGAATTTGGCTCTGTCCATCTCCTGTGTGGGTTTCTGGGAATGAACTCCAGTGGCCAGACTGCCAGATTTTCAACAGGCACCTAACCAGCTAAGCTATCTCACCAGCCTCATGCAATTTTTTTAAAAAACTTAAAGCGAAAGCGTGGTTAATTTACACACTTGCATACACACACATACACCCCACAACACACACATATACCCAACACACTAACACAACATACATACTACATACCACATACATGCATACTACACACAACATGCACACATACTACACACAATATACACATACAACACACATATATACCCAACACACAAACACAACACATGTACTGCACACAACATACACACATACAATACATATATACACAACACAAACAATACGTATACTATACACACACAACACACATATAATATATACACACAGATACAACACACACATATATACCCAACACACAAGCACAGCACACATACTACAAACAGCATACACACACACAACACGCATATATACAACACACACATACAATACACATATTACACACACACACAACATACATACAATACACACACACTTTAACTTTAAGATGAGGGTCCAGGTCAAATAACTATTCGTCGAAGAACTATTCCTACGTCCTTTAAAAACGCAAGTGGATTCTGACCATGCTCAGAGTAAGAAAGGCTTTAATTCCTTTGGAGAACCTTGCTTCCCAAGGAAAACGAATCTCTAAAGGTTGACAATGAGCACGCAGCTTGGTGGTGAGAATATCCAGCTCTTCTGGGAAAACTCAATATCCAGCTCTCCTGCTCTCCCCTCACCTCCCCCCCTACCCTCCCACCCCCGTGGTCAGAGAAGATGGACATGCCACAGGTCTTTTGCCTTTGAGTGCGCCTTCCCCAGCTCTCCTAGTGGGTGAGTAGCCTGGGCTTGGTGGCCTGGCCTGCTGGAGAAACAGGTTCTCCACACCCGGGGAGAAAATGACAGCTTTTCACAGCAAGCTGCTGTGCTCAGAAATAGCAAGGGGAGGTGTTCACACAGGCCTGGACTTGCCCCTGTCAAAACCAGCCCGGAAGCCACGGGACTCTTCCTAACTCTGCTGAGCAGTTTAGCAGTGTTTATCGCTGGCGACTCACAGGTGGCAGCCTGGCCTGGCTCCTGCCTGCCAGGGAAGAAGGACAAATTCCCCTGGGCAGCTTTCTAGTAGAGTGGCAGGGGGGAGGGGTTGGATTGAAGAGAGGAGTAAGTTGGTAGACTTTAGAGCGAGGAGATCAGACTTTACACAGAAAGAGTAGGAACTTTAGGAAGTCATTTGTCTCCGGTCCTCCTTTTACGGAATGTCTATGTATCCTTAACGAAACTAGTATTTTTCCTGGTAACTTCCTATCGAACTCGCTACTCTCTTCCCTCTCCCCCCCCCTCCTCCTTCTAGTTCCCCCCCCTCTCTCTCCCTCTCTCTCCCTTTCCTCTCTCTCTCTCCCTTTCTCTCCCTCCCTCTCTCTCTCTCTCCCTTTCCCTCCCTTTCTCTCTCTCCCTTTCCCTACCTTTCTCTCTCTCTCTCTCTCTCTCTCTCTCTCTCCTTGTGTTCTGTTGTGTTCTGCACTCTGGCGTGCTGTATGAGCTCATGGTCAATTCATGGATGATGTTGAAGCTCCTGAAGAACTGAGATTCCACAGCGTCTATACAGCGGCTATTTTGTTTATGAGAAGTGCGTGAGGTATATGAACTGAACACCCCGGTGTGCTGCTGAGCTTTTAGAGCCAGAACGAGATCTGGAATGCGCAAGAGAGTTCTTTATAATCACATCTTCATTCCGACTGTAAGAACTCAGTTGCGTTCAGCAAGAGAGCTCAACAGGGAAGGCAGCTGCGTGCTAGCCTGGCACCGGAGTTTGGTCCCTAGAAGCCCCATGGTGGAAGGAGAGAACTAACTTCCATCTCATCCATCTCTCTTAGTCTCTCTCTCTCTCTCAAGTAAAAATATTTTATAGAAATAATTTCTTATCGTTTCCTTATTACAATCATCTCTTGGTTCTTGTCTTCTAGAAGGAAAGAAGTGTCTAGAGACGGACTATTTGCGCAGCTCACTTAACAAAGCTCGGCAGACACTCCAAAGGCAGCAAGGAGCGGGCCACAACAAGGAGAGGAGTTTCGCACTGTGGGTTTTGTGAATACCTAGGAGATGAGTGATCTAGTCACTGAATAAAGTTCCAAATCATAGTGAATCAGATCCCCCTTTTGGGGCATTTCTTCCCATGATACCCACAAAAACAGGTGAGTGTCAAAGCTGCAAAGCAAATGATACTATGGTGACAACAGATCTTTAACCGATACAGCTCCTTCGTTAGCACTGTGCAGGCCTAGAAGGATGCCCACCGGTTCTAGTTTCTGACCTCACAGGACCAGCTTAACTACAGGGTAAAAGATATTGAGCCCTTATTTCAAACACTACATAAAAAGCAGTCCAACTTTTGTGACATCTCCTACTTGGTGGCAAATCCAACGCATCTTTGCTTCCCATAGTCACACTGTTGGACTGGCAAAAGGAACCAATTAAACCGGCTTAATGGAAGTGAAATAAAGTTGGGGTGTTCTGACTGTCAATAGACACAGCCAGCAAGATACAACTGTAGTTCCCTCCAAGTTGCTTCTTCCTACCCAATATCATCTCCTCCCCACATTCCCGCAAGAATTGGGCATGTTGACATTCATGTTAAACCCAACATTTGTTCTTACTGTAACCATATGTGACAAGAAATGTGAATGTTAAACTAAGAGCTCAATGCCAGTGATATATATTGAAGACAACCTGAAAAATTATAAACAATATCTGTGAGGCTTAGAGTAATAAGAAGAAAAATAGCGTGCCCTTTACATATTCTAATTTTATTTCACTTTATTTTTTGTACACACATGCATTTGTGTGTGTGTGTGTGTGTGTGTGTGTGTGTGTGTGTGTGTACGTGTGTCTGTCTCTCTGTATAAATCAGAGGGCACACACAGTGCCTGGAGTCCCAAAAGTGACTTCGAGAATCATCCTGGATTATACTATCTCCTCTTTGCTTTGCTCTGGAGTTTTCCAGGCTCCGTCTTCCAGGGTTAGACACACAAGCTGTCGCCATTTCCACCTAGCGCTTTTACATGGGATCTGGGGATCCAATCCTCTGCTTGCAAGGCAGAGAGGCTTAACCTCTGACCATCTCTGCAGCCTCAATTTTATTTCACGTCCATTCAGATGGTTTAATTGGTTCGTTTTGCAGGTCCAGCAATGTGGCCATGAGAAGCAAAGCTGTGTTGGGTTTGCCTTGAAATAAGTATTTTGCAGCACCTATCACTGAAGTCTTTTCACAGAAATGAATGTCAGAGCAGTTTCTGTGTTTCAGACCTCAAAACAACCCATGTATGTCAAACCCCCAGCTCTAGAACCATAATGCTAGCGAGTATTACACTCCACATCATCGGAGTAAGGTCTTTCCAATTTATTTGCATGCTCCACTCAGTAGAGACTTGGAAAGTCTGCCATCATCTTTTCTTTCAAGACAAAGAGTTGAAACTGGATTTTGGGGGTGAGGGGGGTTCTTGTATCCCAGAGTCGAAGACTGAAACTAGAATTTGTGAAGGTGAAATGGAGAGAAAAGGGAAAAAACTCTAGGAAGCTCGATCCCAGAAGGGCGGGGGAAAGTCATTACCTTAAGGTGGGAGGAGCACTGCACGTGTTTAACTCCTTAGTTGTTTGGCAACGTTAGTGGGTAGAGGCTTCCTGGGGGAAGGCAGGTCTCGAGGGGTTGGCCTCCGGGCTGGCTAGTCCCCTGTTTCTGCAAGCAGTCTGCTCTTACAGTGTGCTCTCTGCTGACAAGGCCTTTTCTGCCATAATGAACTGTATCTCCCCTCTGAAACCTTAAGCCAAAATTCTCTCCTTAAAAACAAAACAAAAAATGGAAGAGCATTAGAACAGAGGAGATAAGGTGTGGAAGTCAGAGAGAACAGGGAGAGAGAGGGCTCCCGTGACTGAGCACGTGGCAAGAGAAGAGACCATCATGCCCACGCCCACATGGATGGAAAGCAAGAGAAAAGAGAAGGGGCGGAGCTACAATCTTCTGCAGTCCTGGGTGTTGCTAAGGAGTGACTCAGGAGTTACTAAGGAAGCAAGGTGGTAAAGTCTGGAAGAGTGGGGGAGGGTCCCATAGGACCAGAAATTCCTAATTGCACTTAGCTGTCCAATAGAAATTATTCTATTAAAGTGATGCCGTGGTTTGGACACACAGGCACTCTTGTTCTCGTTAGTGTTCTTATAAAGAACGAAGCATCCACTGGGCGCGGTACACACCTGTAACCCTATCACGTGGGAGGCTGAGGCAGACCCTGAAAGTTACAAGCCAGCCTGGACCAAGAAGGAGGACCCCATTTTTTTTTAAAGGCATACTATGTATTAGCCACAGCCACCATTCTGTAAAGCATCCCTTTTAATCAGGTGGTCATTATAAAGACCACACACACCTTCAGTGTTCCCTGTCCTACTTGCCTAGTAACTCCTAGGTAGCGCCTTAGCCAAGCCTCAGACTCTAAAAGATTGTGACCCCCCTACCAGGGTCTGTCTTCTGCTCTCCAAACTCTCTGGTCCCTCTGCCCGCCCCCTCCCACCATGCCATCATGATGGCTCTCGCCCTGATCCCTGACCTTTAGCCTCTCTTCTGCTCTCATGTTCTCCCACCTTAAGAAGAAGCTGTCCCTTCCTTCTGTCAATTTCTCTGTATTTATAGACCTCCAAGGGGGGCTCACACATGGTCAGAGTCACTCCAATCCTCACCAGCCTAACACTAAGACCATCAGAAATGTCATAATTATGAACAAATTTATATTTTACTGTTTTGTATAAAAATGAACATGCCATCTATGAAGATACTTTTCAAACATGAAAATAGATATAGTTTCCACGTAACAAAATGGCCAGAAGAAGAAATTTCTTGAAATCAAGAAAGAACTCATGCTCTATTAATGGAAATAATTTTGTTCCCATGGGAGGGCTAGTGTAGTTAGGCATACCCCATCCTGAGGGAGCCACGCCCACCATCCTTCTAGCCCTCCCTTCTCTTCCCTGGTGACTGCAGGACGCTTGCTAGCAAGGCCAGCCTGTAAGAGATCATGACTCCGTCCATCTCCTCTCTTCCTTCTCCTCCTTCCAAGCCACGTGGCTCTTCGTAGCAGTTCTGTTCCCTTCCAGCCATAGGCTTATGGCCGCTCTTCATGTTCTCTCTGACCTTAAGCTGTTTCTCTGCTTCAATACCCTCCCACCTTTAAGGCTATGACTTCCTTCTTGCCTCCCTTGGGCTGAGGATCCAAGAGTTAATTCCCTTTTCTCTCATTTTCAATAAATCACCTGTTCTAATCTCTAGTTTCAGTTTTTGGCTCCAGAACACAAGAACCCCAAAGAGGAAGTAAGTCATGGACATGGATTCCAAGAGGGGCAATAAAGCCAACTGGTGGGCACTTGTCAAAATGTGCCGTTATATCTGGGACTGAAGCGGGAGAGGAGTGTAACAGGATTCAAGGAGAGAAAGAACAGAACTCAGGCATGGAGTGTGTGAGGAGCCAATGAGCCAGAAAAGAACTCAAACCAAAGGACCTGAGTTCAGATCTCAGATCCCATAGATGCATGAGGAGAAAGGGAGCCAAAGATGGTCTTCAGGATCAAGGATATTTATAAGGTTAGTCAAGCTGGGAAGTTGGGAGAGTAGCTTTTCCTCATTGGTTAGTTCCAGTTTCTGCAAATCTGATTGGAGCTTTTGGTCCTCTACATCTCATTGGTCCGTTCATACTGGGGCCCAGCCCAGGTGATCTCCTGGCCAACTTCTTAGTCCAGCTGTTTCTTTTGAGGAATTTAAGCTTATCTGCAATGAGAGCTCATCTTCATATCCTTTCATGAACACTGGCTTGGAGGAAGTTGGTGACTTTATCTCTGTGAAGGATTAGAGCCAGGCCCTCCAGATTAATAGGGGGTGTTCCTTCAAGGTAATCCCAACAGCGGGGATGATCTTCAAGACCTTCAAAGACCTCCCAATACAGCCCTGTTCTGGAATTGCCTAAATATGAGCAACCATAGTCATAATTCTCTTGGTCTTATCTTCACTTGTCACCACTTGGACTATGATAGAGACACTTCCGTGCCCTGCTGTAGTTTTGGGGTGATCTTTCCTCAGTACTCCTTGCAGACCTGGCCTCCCCTGACCTGCCGAAGGGATCTGCACTCCTGCTCACCCAGACAGCTACGGACTGATGGGTTTTACTTAGTGCTTTCTACGCCCAGGCTTCCAGTTTCTGCTCTTCCCAGCCTGGTCTCTCTCGTCATGTCAACTAGAATCACGGCATGAGCAAAAGGATGGGGAAGGGAGAGCCAGACTGTCACAACTTAAGACTGACCACATTCACGGAATCCAAAGGTCGGAGTCATCAAAAGGAAGGCCTGTAATGGAACAAGGAAATGAAGTGCAGAATTCACTGAAGATGCTCATTCTAGAATGCTTTTCCTTACCCTCTCTGGACTCCGCCTTTCTATCTTCCTGATTCCAGGGACAAGATAAAGAGGAGACATGGTCAGGCTAAAGGTCTTCCCAGGAGTTCTGTTAGCCTGACAGAGCATCAAGGCTGGTCTTGGATTGCATGACAAGGACTGTTTGTCTTGCAGATCCGTCACTCAAGGGGTGGTGGATGGCCTGACCTTCCACTCCCATTATCTGTTGGGGTGGGGAACAGGACACTTTTTTTTTTTGCTATTGACCAGGTTAAAGGGAGAGACAGAGGTTAGATTGTGGGCTGTCTACGGGAAATGGTGTCAGAGTGGGCAGTTAACCACATGCAAAGTGATCTCAGTGCTTCTCTTTCCCTGTCTCTTTCTCCCTAATATCTACACAGAAAATTCCCCCTTCCAAATGGCTATTTACATCGTTACAATGTTAATTACATTGATGGGGCCATGCTACCTAATTCCATACTTCCAGGCTGAGTAGGTTGGCTCAGGGTTAAAATCCTTGCCTCACAAGTAAAAGAACCTGAATTCAGATCCCCAAATACCACATAAAAATTTCTGGCGGATGTGACCATGACCTGTACTTCCGGCCTGTATGGCAGAGCCTGGGAAACCTCAGAGCAAAGCAATAAGGAAGTAGAGCAATCCAGGATAGTTCCCGATGTCAACCTTGGGTATCCGCAGGCACACGCACTCAAGCGCCCTCTTGCATACATGTCTACACATGTGTACACCTACCTGTATTCAAACACACACACATATGCACACACAAAAAGAATAAGTGCTTACCATGCATGTAAGGTCACTGTGTTCCCAGTACGAATACACATGCACGCAAACAACCAAAGGGGGGAAAATTCCAAACTCCCTCCATTCATCCACCGCAGAGTCCTCATCTCTTTCTTTCTCTGTTATTTCCCTCCATATCATCTAGTTGCTTAAGCTTGGTGTCTTTGCCTTGTCTCTCCCATCTACAAAGGCACACATAGAGTTGGGTCTGGTTCAGCATGTCTTCTAATTCTTCCATGCATACAGAACAAATAGTAAGGATTTCTTCTATTGACTTCGCCACAAGCCCGTTAACTCTAAGAACACATGGTGAGCTCAAAGAAGGTATATGGCCCCCAAATTGAGAAGGAGCACAAAGATTGAGAAATTTAAAGGGATATAGTATTAGGCGCTAGAAGCCACTTCCCTTTTCCCTGGTAATGTTGAAATCATGGTCTCCACACTTAAATTAATCCAGCTGGTCAGGAGTGGCTTATCTGGCCATCCTCTAGGGAATCTGACCCACCTGGAAACATGTTTTTTAAATAGATTAGGGAAGCCAAAAAAAAAAAAAAAAAAAAAAAGCCCCTCTCTAGGCCTGTCTCCTCTCCAGGGCACAGGCAGGAAGTGGGATTCTGCCATCTTGCAACTTGCATGTCAGCCACATGCTTTTTGAACTTTAAGCTCAGACAATAAAACTCTTTTCTGTGCTTTTGTCTAAACTTCCCACATCTGAATGTGCTTTTCCCGATAGTCTCTTTTGCTGCTTCTCTAAGACCAATTTCACCATGAGGCTGTGGGTCTTCCCCTGAGAGCTGCAGGGTCTCCCCCCCCCCCAGAGCTGTGGGTCTCCCCTGAGGGCGTGGCCTTCTGTTCCTCTTCTCTCCCCTCCCCCTCCCCTTCCCAGCAGCTGCCAGGATTCCCATTCTCCTTTTGTCTTCAGTTTTTAAATAAACCTAAACACTGAAGGCAGTTAAAACCCTGTTTAGTTTTGGGGCCCCAGGGCAAAACCTTCCCCCTCCACCCCTACCCCCTCCTCACTGCTCTACTTCCCCTAGCAACCCCCTTATGAACTCCTTAGCAACATCCCAGGTCATAAGAGATGGCTGCCTGTTCAGGAAGCTATGTCTTACCTTTTAACATTCTCGGTGGCCACCCCCTCTTCTCTTTGGGTTTCAAACTCTCCCCACCCAGCCCCCTCACTTCCACCTACCCCATCCCACTTCACTGTCTCCCATCCCCCAGTCTGTGCCCGGTGGCTCTCTTCTCCTCTCTGACCTTCACCTGTCTCTTCGGTTCTAATGCCCTCCCTACCTTAACACTAAACTACTGTCCCTGGTCCTTCCACTCCAATAAACTTGTCTTTCTTAAGTCTCTCCTTCATATCACTGTCTCTTGATTCGTGGTGGGACCTACACCTGAGCCCTTTTGCCCTTAAACCTAACAAGTTATCTCTTTTCCCACTTAATAATTCATTGTTTAGTGGAGAAAATGATCCCCAACCCCTATAGGGGCTGCAGCAATGGGAAGAGAAAGCTGCCCCTCACTTCAGAGTCTCTTAGACCCCTAGAATCCCAGCACATTAAGGACACAGAGATAATATCCCCTTCATATATGAGTTATGTCCTGGTAAAGCAGCAATGCTCGAGACCTAAAGCTTACACTACCTTCAAGTCTGACCTCACTTTTTTCCCCAGGTATTTTCTGGGGATCTCAAAGACAAGACAGAACTTTGGTTTACGGCAGAAGCATCTTAACTTCCCTTGCTAGGCCTGTGAAGCAGCGCTTTACCTGGCCAGCGCTCCATCCAGGCATAGTAAAGCAAGGTCAGAGCGACTCTGCTGGGATGGATCTCTAGGGTCTTTGAAGGTCTTTCGAGTTCCTGAAGGTCGTCCCCCACTGCTGGGATCACCCTGAAGGAACACCCCTGCTTAAGAACTGACTCCAGTCCTCCCAGAGATAAGATGGCCAACTTCCTTATAAAAGGATTATGGAGAAGATCTCTCCATATCAAACAAATGATTTGACCTCTAGCCCTCGTGGGCCCAAGAACAACTGGGTTGGACCCCAATGGGAGCTGACCAATGAGAAAAAGCCAGTTTCCCAGGCTTGCCTAGGTGTATAAATATGCCTGACCTTGGCAGCCATCTTTGGCGCCCTAACCCCTGGTGGCACTTGGAGTGCCACAAGTTCTTTCTAGCTCCTTGCCCCTTGTGGATTCCATGGGTTCTCTGGCGCCTGCCGGAGTACCGAGTCTGTTTCTTGTTCCTTGTTGCTCATGGATTCCATGCCTCAGGTCCATGAGTTCTCCAGGGCGTCCTAGCCCCTCATGGCGCTCCATGTCCGGAGTCCATGAGTTCCAGCCTTTCTCTCCTCTAATAAACTCTGCCTTAATCCTCTACACGTGTTCTGGTTTCAATCTGACTCCAGAGCACAAGAACCCTGCAACGTTGGGACGGTCGTTCCTGTAACAATAGGACTCCACATCTGGAGTCCTTGACTTCCTTTGCCGCTCCTGGCACTCCACATCTGGGGTCCATGAGTTCTTTTCCAGCTCCTTGCCGCCTCATGGATTCCATGCCTTGGAGTCCATGAGTTCTCCAGGGCTCTCTTGCCCCTTATGGATTCACGTCTGTGAGTTCCGTTCTTTCCTCCTCTAATAAACTGTGCCTGAATCCTCAATCGTGTTTTGGTTTCAATCTTCGACTCCCAAACACAAGAACCTGGACACATGCAGACCCCCAAAGGGACCCCATGTCAGCCCTAACACCTTCTTCAGGCTCCCTAACAACTCTGGGAAAAGTCACTTAAGCCCCCAAAGACGGTGTGTGCAGCCACTGTAACCACACCTGACGGTGACTCCTTTGAGAGGCCACACCTCTGCTCCCCATCTGAGAACCTCCCTTTCTCCAAACGCTCAGGCTTACAAATGTCTGTCAGTGAACTCCCGCTTGGCATCTCACTGGCTCCTCGGGAAATTCTTTGCTGTGGCAATGTCAAGAATTCAGATTTACCCCAGTGGAAATCATTTTTTTAAAAAAATCAAGGGGACACCACAGGGCTGCTGCAGATGTGAGTGCAGAGCTATAACTGCATCTTTGCCTCTGCTGACACGGGCACATGGGTGTCTTAGGTCCTTGTCATTTATTCTGGTTTCATTTATTATTTTAGGTTTTTTTATGTTAGGGTCTCACTATACATAGTTCAACCAAGGTTTCAAATTTTGGTGATTCTCTTGCCTCAGCCTCCCCAAAACTGGAATTATAGGCACATACCCTACAGTTTTGTGACCAAAACTTTTGACCACACTTTCATTGAATGAATTTTTAAAAATCTATAGCCATAATCATGTCTTGATTTTTTGTGAAGATTAAGGCACAATTTATTAGAGGAGAGTAAGAACAGAACTCACGGAGGTTAATCCATGAGGGGCAAAAGACTCATGTCTTAATTTTTTTTTTTAATTCAATTGTGCATGTGTGTGTATGTGTGTGTGTGTGTGTGTGTGTGTGTGTGTGTGTGTGTGTGTAGAATTCGGGAACTACCATGGACGCTTCCACCTCCTCCTTCTTTACTCTGCCCCGGGATTCACAGGCTCCACCCTATCAGGACCAGAAACACAGGCCGCCTCCATTTCTGTCCATTGTCTATACATGGGGTCTAGGATCCGAACTTAGGACCTTCCACCTGCAAGGCAGACGCTTAACCCCTGAGCGACCTATCCAGCCCCCTCATGTCTTAATTTTTTATCATAGATCACATAAATAACAAAATGTAGATTCCTAAGGTCCTCTCTGTGAACTGAGCCCACAGCCTGCAGAAATTTTGCACAGTGGTATTTCCAATAGTTCTGTGCATGTTCATGAATAGAGCTAAATTGCCTATTTCTCCATCAGAAAAAGCCACCTAACCTGATATGTACAACTCAACACCAAACGAGATCCTGTCTTAAGCCGGGAGAGCGAGGACTGACCTACAAGATTGTTGTTTGACCTCCTCATATACGTGTGGCATGCATGTACCTGCATTCATACACATTTGCACACACAAAACCAATTCCTGGATATCCGTCAATTTCACAATCCTTTGAAGACAAAAACAAATCTGCGTGCTAATGAAATGGATGTGAGGGTACCACAGGACCGAGACCATGAATAAGAAGCTGACACAAGAGAGATACTTAAAAATAGAAGTTTATTTAGAGGTGGTGACAAAGGGAACCACAATTTAACCTAAAAGGTGGGAGACCATTAGAATAGAAGAGAGTGTAAGGTCAGAGAAGGTGGGAGAGAGAACCGCCATGACACCCTGGTTGGAAGGAGAAAGAGGAGGAAACCAAAAAGCTTGCAGAGCAGGAGAAGAAAGAGGAAGGAGAGAGAGAGAGACCTCGGGTGGGATCACAATCTTTCATAGCCTGGTGGATTGCTAAGGATTAGTCTGAGAGTTACTAGGGAGGTGAAGTGTAGAGACGTGGTCTTTCCAGAGTGGCCACTGGGTAAAGGGGAGACTTTACCAAATGGCAGCAGTAGTCAACATTTGTGTGTTCAACACACCACAATCCAAAAATGGGCTGATTTGACACATACATGCTGAGGAAAGGTAGCAGGAAAATATGAAAAGTCTGCGTTCCATAATTCAGCCATTATGTTTCTGTAAAAGCAACAAGAAGTTAGTGTGTATGGTAAATGCACTGTAGTTCTCAATACACGAGCTTCTAGACTTTGAGCCCTGGTGTTGCAGGCAGCGTTTCCTGGCACTGCGTGGCGTAACCACTAGCAGATCACTAGGTGCAGGCCCCGTGAGGTCACAGCCAAGACAGGTGAGGTCACACCAAGCCACAGGGACAATGGCTGCAAGAAGCACTTTAGATTCATTCAATCTCAGAACTAATTTCTGCCAGTTGCTCATTCAGAAACCCACTGTTGCCAAATTTTCACAATTCAGTTCCACAACCCTTAATGACGTGTCTTCCACCCACAGGTCACGAATCTGTGGTTCAGGAGACCCTGGGAGAGAACAGAAAGGTCAGGCTCTGGGGTGGGCGGAGCCGAGAACACCACCTGGGAGGAGCCAGGGTTGGGAGGAACTCAGGGGTCCATAGAGACTGGTCACAGGTGGGGGAGGCCTCATAGAGCCACAGCCTCAGGGAGGTGATAAGATCCAGTCCTTTTATGGTGGGAAGGAGTGAGGGTGTCACGTCCCTTCATCACTCTTGCTTCAGGGAGACCTGAGCTCTTCCCTGTCTCAAGCTTACCCCATGCAGGCAGCAGATCGGTGGGCAACCCCTCAGCTTTGTGTCCCGCCCCGTAGAAGAGAAGCAAGTAGATGTTGAATTACCTTTTTGCTTGTTTGTGGCTTTGTTACACGGCTTTGGATCAAAGCCTTCCATAAATATAAATAAAGGTGTGTGTGCTAAAATATCATAAGAGATCCCTGACTCCCAGAAAAGCCACCAGTCCCACAACCTGAAAACTTTGGGGTTTCATAGACTGCCAATGAATGGCATCTTGTTTGTCTTAGAACTAAGTGTCTTCCCAAATATTTTTTAAATGCAACGTGATATTTTGAAGAAGATTGTGTTTATTTGAAAGAAGGAGGGAAAGGGATGGAAAGGGAGAGAGCCAGCTGTCTCTATTCCCAACTAGTGCTTCAGAGAGAGATGGGGGGGCACCTCATTTTCATTACATTCTCCAAGAAGTCTCCAGCCCTAGCATGGACTATGGAAGGAAATTACATCCAATTTAGCTCCCAGTGGTCAGTGTTGGAAGGAAAAACTACCATGGAGTTTCTTCCAGCTCCTTCCTCAAGATGATTGTAAGTCATGCTGAGCAGGTACAAAAGAAATTGGAAGTTCGCTGCTTTTATTATCTCATCCTAAGGCGAGGGAAGAAAGGTAAGGAACCAAGGCACCATTTGGACTTACTTGTGAGACAGCAAGAGTGTCGTCCCAGTGGGGAGATGAAGGCACGCGCAGCTGCTCTGCCTGAGAATACTACAGCCACTGCGCAGTACCCGCTCTCGGCCTGGCTCAGTTGCTAGGTTATCGTGAGCATGCGGGTAGAAACCATGCTGAGTGGATCTCGCCAGTCTCCAATTAACATGTTCACCAGACTGAATACTTTAAATCCATCAACCTCTTTTTATTATAAGCAATGGATTTGCAGAAAGTCCTGTACAGCAAATGTTTGACGTTAAGTTTTCTAGCTGGGCATGACCTGGACATCTTGAGACACAGTCTCCCAAGGTAGCCATGTCTGGCTAGATGCTATGTAGCCCAGGCTGGCCTGGAACTCTTGGAGGACATCCTCCTTCCTCAGCCTTCCGAGCACTGTGCTTACAAGAGTGCGCCCACACTGGGCTTTTTAAAGGAGTCCTGGGATGACATGACAGCGTTTCATTTTAAACAGTATGTGTAGTTTGAGAGATGGCCAGCACATGAACTAGGGGCTCACACAAGTGACAACAGCCAGCATTTATTGTGTACCTACTATGTGCCAAGAAATGTAGAAAACCATAACAATAACGAGCAACAACAGGCTCTTTATTGCCATCCTGAGAATCAAGGGGCACACTCAGAGAGGCCCTGCCCAGGAATTCGTGGGTTTGATGTTCACCATTACCTAGGAAACGGGTGCTCCATTCAAGTCCCCTCTTGGAGACAGGAAATGAACGTGGAAAAGGTTGATCCTTTGTCCTGAGAATGAATGGAACTAGGACATGGGTTCAAAGGACAGTCCCTGTGTCTATGCACACAGCTGGCCGCCCCGCCTTGACAACAGCACAGAAAACATGGAAATGGAGAAATAGACCCATTGCTAGGTGGGGGGGGAGAGACAGACAGATAGACAGACAGAAAAGGAGGGAAATAAAGAGGAAGGAAGGGGGGAAGAAGGGATGGAGGGAGGGAAGGTAAAAAGCAGGAAGGAGGGAAAGAAAGAAAAAGAGAAAGAAGATAGAAAAAAGAGAAACAAAGGAGGGAAAAGAAGGAAAAGAAAGAAAAAAGAGAAAGAAGAATAAAAGGAAGAGAGAGAGAGAGAGAAATGGCTGCCACCTAGCTTCCTACCATCTACTTTCACCACCAGAAGAACAAGAATCTTTCTCTCTAGTGATGTAAGAAATGGGGATCGGGTCTGTATCACCAACTTGCAGCCAATCACTGTGGCTGTCGTGATATCTTATGCTCTTTGGCCAGATAGCTACCCACACACCCATGCAAGGGACGGCTTCAGGTTGACTTCATACGTTACCTTACAATGGCTTTCAAAACACAGAACCACAAAATAGGCTTAGGTTTAAGTTAAAAAAAAAAAAAAAAGTATTTTCTTTTAATCCTGGAAGCCACTGGTTTGAACTTAAGGTATCGTTAGGATAAACTTCTGCCAAGGGTTTGTTTTGGGCTCCCACAAGATCATGTCCCTCCATGAGACTTCACATGCTTTTATGGATCTGTGTTCTAATCTCTTCTCATACCAACCTGAGTTGTAATAGAACCCACTACTACTGACCTACCTTCAACTCAATCACCTTTCCAAAGGCCTGCCCCCGAATACACCCTCATTCTGAGGGCGCGAAGTTTGGTTAGCACTTCATCATGTGAACTTTCAGGGGCCGGAGAACATAATTCAGCCTCTTAAGTATAATTTCCTAAGAAAATTAGGAAGCTATTAGCAAAAGAAGAGGAAATTGACACCAGGCAGGCAAAGCCACGGCTCTTCAGTCTCTGCAGACGCTGCCCCCAAAAATTCTGCCAGGAGTTTGCAACCATTTGAGGCAGACTTTCTGGTCCCCCTGGAATGCCCCCACTTGGAATGCTAACACCTTCCGTCACAGCTCTGGAAAGGATTCTTAATGCTTTTCAAACAATATTGCTTAAATGTGTCCCATTAAACTGTTAGCTTCATTTGGGATTTAAATAGATCTTACTGAAAAAAGGATTATGTGGTTTAAAAAAAAAGCTTGTGTTTTGTTTTGTTTGGAAACACTCAACTCAAATTAGACGAGTTTGGAGGCCACAAGGCTTTCCAGAGACTTTGAATATGTTAATAATTTTTGTGAATCCCCAGGAATGAGCGTGGAGACTGATGTATGTGCTTTTGCGCCAAGCACGCGTTGGATAATAGTTCATTATGAACTTGCTGTCCACATGTGGGACGTAAAACTATGGTTTGATGGGGTAGTGGAGACAAGACAAAGGCGTGGCCAGACAGCAGAGCGCAGGACGACTGGCTTTTGTCAGTTCTGGAGACGGGGACCAAATCGAATACTACGGGCCCAGTGTTTCCACCCCTCCAAATTCCCTGGGTTGAAATGCTAGTGAATACTCAATATTACAGTACCGGGGAGGTGGGTGGTACTTAAGCCACGAAAAAGTCCTTGAGAATGGGGTGCATGTGCTTGCTTACCAAGGGAGCCCAGAGAGATGCCTGCCTGCATCTCTGTCTGTCCTTCTAAGAACACGGTAGAAGCTTCTGTCTACAAACCCAGAAGGCAACCCTCAGTCAACTCTGAATCTGCCGGAACCTTGACCTTACACTTGCCAACCCCCAGGACTGAGACATAGATTTCTTTCATAAGTCCCTGGACCCCTGGTATTCTGTGATAGCGGCTGTAATAGACTGACGTCTGGCATATCCACCAGCTCGACCTCATATCAACACCCCCCCTCCATGGACCAGCAAGGAACACAGGAGAAATGACTACAGGCAGTGGGACACAGAGAGGCAAGGGCTGAACAGGTGAAAGATGGTGTCCTTATGAGTGGATCTACCCAAGGAAGAGCCACAGAGGTCTGGGCTCCTACCAGAGCAGACGACCCAAAGGGAACCAGCAGCCTACAGAGGCACTCACGCATGAGCATGGAGCGAGAGTGGGGGATTGATGAAGGGAGAGAAGGACAGGAGGGAGAGGAAGAGGAGTGGGACAATCACACATGAGACTTGTATTCTCCAGAACCCATGTAATCCAGGCAGGGTAGCAGGCACCTTCAATCCCAACGTCCTACAGTGAGGTAGAAGGCAGAAGAGAGAAGCCAGGAAGCCCCGTGACCGGGTTTCCGAGCACTCGGTGACAAACAAGGTGCAGTGAAGACCTACACCTGAGTTGTCCTCTGGCTCCATACACGGGCACCTGCACTTATACACACATCATCTGGGCGAGCGCGCGCGCACACACACACACACAGCAACCCATGCAAACACCAAAAGGAAAGAGATATTAGACTCTGAGAGCAGTCCAGAGAGAAACAAACAGCTTGCAGCCAGGAGAGACCAAGAGGCAGTAAATGTCCAGCGAACTCAGCTGACCCGTGCAGCCAGGTACACACCAAGGCAACCGACTCCCACGTGAAGTAGGAGTTGATCTTATTGCAATTAAGTGTTCGCTTCTCTATTTGCAAGCCTTAAAGGGATACCCTTCCCATCCAGTCTCCTGCCATTTGACCCCTGATATAAAGTGGAGCACCGAGTGTTAGAAGGCTTATAGCGTCGTGAGGGCACGTGAGAATTATTTACAAAAGTGCTCTCCTATACCGCAGCTCAGATTCCAGCAAGTCATAGATCATCGGCAATGCCCCTTAGAAATCTGCCAGGACAATTGAAAGAGTTATCCATGATTACTAGAACTCTGATCCAGCCTTCACCTGAATCCCAAAGACTAGGTGGTGAGCCCCTAGAGACCAGCCCCTTGCCACTTGTCAGTCTGAGGGAGACGTTCTTCAGGGACCACGGGGAGCTGGCTAAACTCCAGGAGGACTAAAGATGATTAAAAGTATCTTCTCCACTCCAAACACTGGAAATGCTAAACACATGTTTTGCAGTTCAATGACTTTAAAATATTTTCCAATGTGACCTTTATAAATATTTGTGTGTCCCTCCCACTCCAAGCAGGCCGTGACCTGACCATCGGATAAGGTCCCTTGGAAGACAGAATGGAGAAGCGCTCCCAAGTGTGTGAACTGTCCCCCACAAGTACATAAGCCCTCCATCAGTCCCCACGCCCCCAGGACATGATACCCCTTCTAATTAGACACCAATGACTAGCATGCTGAATGATTCACCAGGACATGAAGAGAAAAGAGAGCATCCCAAATTTGGAGACAGAGGGGGTGTCGAGCAGGGAGGAGCTTTGGAACCCATCCCAGTCACATTGTCTTAAATATGACGTATGTGTGGCACAGAGAAGAATGGAAGAGCAGAGAGGAATCTGGGATCATGCAACACATCCCTGTGGCTAAGCAGTTGAGTTGACCTGGATGTGGCTTCAAAACATCATGTGATTTACTGATTTTCTTTTCTACTGTTCCTCCCCCTTCCCTCCCACTGTGTTCTCTGCTTCTTCCAGGTACTGACATGCAATGTTTGGTGGTATCTACTTTTCCTCTATGCCCTGCCTCGAGTCTCTTCTTCTCCCCACCAGCGAACCTAATTTCAGCCTCTCCCCAAGCCTGGGCATTCTTCTGTGCTTGGAGCCTTTCTTCTTAGCCTTCCTTCCTTCCTTCCTTCCTTCCTTCCTTCCTTCCTTCCTTCCTTCCTTCCTTCCTCCTTCCTTCCTTCCTTCCTTCCTTCCTTCCTTCCTCCTTCCTTCCTCCTTCCTTCCTTCCTTCCTTCCTTCCTTCCTTCCTTCCTTCCTTCCTTCCTTCCTTCCTTCCTTCCTTCCTTCCTGCCGAAGAGATGTCCAATGCTCCCAGGCTGGGCTGGCCACTCTCCGTCTTGTGTAACCACAGTCGTGATCCGTACATATTGTATATTGCACTCAGGGCACTGGGATTCTTATTCTTTACTTATCTGTGGGACAAAGCTATGACCCAGCACACGAGGCGCCCTTCTGCTTGAGACGGGCTCGGCTTCAGTTTCTATTTCCACTAGATCCTAAGTTCTTTCTTGAACCTCCTCCCACCTTCCTCAGCTCCCTGCTGAGTGCAGTAGTTCAAGTCCTGACCTGAACTCATTGCTCACTGTTGTTTCTCCTGCCCACCCATCTGCCCCCCCAAAGTCTTCCTGATTCTCACCTGCCCCTATGCTCTTGCTACTTTATGATCCTGCCCCTTCCCCACACTCAAAATGCAAGGTTTCCAGCCATTCTGTATTAGTCAGAGTTCCCTGGAGAACCAGAGCCGATAGAATAAGTGCAGATTAGAGAAGCAGATGAGTCAGTAGGCTTGGGTGGTCCAACAATGGCTGTCTACACCCTGGAGGGACCGAGAACCAGTAGCTGTTCCGTCCGTGAGGCTGGATAGTCTATATGGTACCTGCAGAATCCCGGGTCTTCCACTGGGAGCAGCAGCAGCTGCAGAGAAGGCAGGCGAGCGAGCACCTCCGCTTGCCCCTCGGACCTCTTCCTAGGTGGGCTGCGACCACGAGATGCCACCCACTCAGTTCACGCTCCTGAGAAATGACCTCACCAAACACCCCAGCAGCCTGCCCCTCCATAGATTGACAGTCACATTAACCACCACAGACTCCTCCTTCCCGCCGGCCTCTGACCTGTCACCACATCTATGTCTTCCATCTCGACCAGGTGTCCCGCATTATTGTTCCTCCTCCTTTATTGCGACTCAAGTCTGAAGCCAGCCCACCTTACCTCCCAGGGGCTCTTTTCAAGACCGAGTTCTTGTTCCTCCAAGCCACCCAACACAACACACGGTTGCTGGAGTAACATCCCCCACACACACAAGAGCGGCTTGGGTAGCCAAGCACTGTTTGCCACACTCTCAATGATGATGTCCACAGCCCTCTTGGGCATCTCGTTCACCTCTCAGGATGAACTTCACCTATTCCGGTTTGCTCCTTCTAACCCCAGTCGCCACCTCACAGCATTTTCCAGCTTCATCCCTTTTTCGTTTCACGTATATGGATATGGGTATGTATTTGTATGTGATCATGGGTATACGTGTGTATGCATGCATGTATGTGTATATGTGTGTGTGTGTGTAGAAGAGGACACTGTGTGTACATGTAGAGGCCCAAGGGTGACAGCAGGAATATTCAGAATTGCTCTACCTCCTTATTGTTTTGCTCAGGAGTTTTCCATGATCTGCTTTCCAGGGCCAAAAGTACTGGCACCTGACATTTCTGCCTGACATTTTTAAGTGAGATCTGGGGTCAGAACTCAGGTATTTTGCTTGAGAGACAAAGGCTTTAACCTTGAGCCACTTCTTTAGCCTGAGCTTCATCTTTGGATACTTTGATCTAAGACACATTCTTATCAATTGTCAACCGACATTCAGTGACAAGCTTCATTCTTTTACAAAGTCTAAATCCATAATAATTAACTTCCCAAATCCTACAGGGTGCCTTGTTTATACTTTTTTTTTTATTAACATAAGCCTATTTTCTATTACAGTGTAAGAGAATGACAGAAGAGGAGAAGATATAACATTACTAAAGCAAAAGCCCTTTACCCCTTACAGTACCCATCACTGGATTGGAAACATTTTTGGCATTCTACCCCTCTTAATTTGCTCACTCATCTCTAGAACTGATTTTCTTTTCTCAGGTACTAAAGGCTGGAGACGCAAAATACAATCAGAATTAATCAGCATTTTGAGGCGTGATAGCCAGCGGTCCTTGTCAACTTGATAAAATCTAGAATCACCTGAAAAACAGGTCTGGGGGGAACATCTTGATTGTGTTCATTAAATTGGGAAGACTTGTGGGCAACACTGTGGAGTCCCCCTGGGCTGGGGTCATGAATGGCACAGAAAAACCGAACTAAGCGGTAGTTCTTGGCTATAGATACAACGTAATTAAGAACTATAACCCTACAATCAAAAGACAGAATAAAATCTCTTGTTTCCCCCAAATGGCTTGTTGTGAATTTGTTGACAACATATAAGCAAACAAAGACAGTTGTGCTGAAAAGTCCTAATCCAGACCAGCAAGATGGATTTGTGGGTAAGGTCCTCTCTGTCAAACCTGTTGATTTGAGTTCAATCCCTCAAACTCACATGATAGAAGGAAAGAATCGAATTCACAAAACTTTTGTCCTCTGACTCCCACATGTGTTGGGCCACACACACAGACATACACATGATGCAAAATAAAAACCTATATTAAAAAAAAAAAACCTCCAAGTCCTAATGCACTTTAGGAAGCACCTACTTGCAACGTATTTTAGAATAAAGGTATAAATGGGCAAAATGGAGAGTATTTCAATATCTGCAAGACACCTGAATTTGCACATTGCCTGCATATGCAATGTAAAGGCATGAAGGATTGGGCTGGAGAGATGGCTCAGGGGTCCTGAGCAGCAGGTCCTGAGTTTGGATCCTAGGTCCCACGTAAAAAGTGCCAACAGGATCTTGCATGCCGTCATCTTGCTCTTGTGAGAGGGCTTGCATGGTGAAGGGGACCGACCCCCACAGAGGGCACAGCCTGTCGAGGACCTTCTAGATACTCGGTACCCTTAAATTGAAACCTCCATAGTCTTCAAATTATCTGATTAGTGTGCACCTCACTGAGAGTAGTACGATTTGGGTTCTCAGCGGCTTCAATATACAGTCTTTTTCTTTTTTTTTTTAAAGATGGTCTCACATCACCCAGGTTTGCCTCAATCAAACTCAGTGTGTGGCCAAGACTGACCCTGAACTTCTAATTCTCCTGCCTCCACCTCTGAATGCTGGGATTACAGACATGCCATGATGACTGGGCATCAAGCCCAGGGCTCCCTCATGCCAGGCCTGCTCTCTACCAACAGAGCCACACCCCCAGCCCCCGTGCATCAGAGTCTTAACCCAAAGGCTTTTCTAAGTTGCTCTAGCTGCAGCTTCCACAATTCATACTCGAGTGAATGCACTTGAGCTAGGAGTGCCGTAGCCATTCAGCCACTGCAATTCCCAGCGTGAAAAAGACATGAGATGAGACAGAGAGACTCCCATCTCAGGCCTCAGCGGTACTGAGCACTGCTGGATCGACCTGAGCCTGCCGACCTGCTGTGAACTTGAGATTCATATTTAAAGGACACACGTTGTCCTAATCCACTCAAACGCCAGCTCATACACAGTGCATCTAATCTGTTCCTCCATCCCTACAAAACCAATAAGCAAGTCTTCCTTATTAGAAGCCAGCGGCCACTACCAGGAACCTAACTATAACGAGAGGGCTTCTGTTAGGGGCTCATTTAACCCTTGGCAAAATTCTTACCACCTGCAGATACCTATGACTCTCGGCTTAAAAAAAATGTAAATGACAGGATTAACGACCCGAAGGCCCAAGGACAAAAAGTTATTAGGTAGAGGAGCAAGACTTGTTCCCTAGGGTGATATGGTTTAAAGCTCTTGCCTTTGACACTGTCACGCTGACTTACGTTTGTTCTGTTTCATAGGTATCTTCATATATTAACCCATTTTCTCTGTCTTCAGAACCTTAGGAGCCTGTCATCAGTGATGAGCCCCATTTTATAGATAAAAGCATTGAGACCCAAAGGACCTAAGTAGTCATGGTTGATCACATGATTCACTTAGCACTGTCCCTTCCTCATTAACCTGAGGACCTGGACTTGCTTGGGTTTTGTTCCCCACTTGTGGGCTCGAGGTTCATAGACACCAAGCACTACTGGGGAATCATCTATCACCACATCTGTGACTCTTTGGTTTCTCTTGCTGACCTTCAAGTGGCCCAACTCTTCTCTCCACCTCTGCCCAACGTCCTCCAGCCTGACATCCCTCATGGGGTCACAAGACACGTCCCCCGCCCCTGCCAGGCACTGTGCCTGTTCTCCATCTTTAAACTCTTTCCAAGCACCGCCCTCTTTCCTGAGACGTTTGTATTCTAGTTTCATAAACTCATGACTGAAGTAGACACCTGACCTGACGGCAGCTGGGGAACCAGAGGGCTTGAGTTCAGGTTACAGTTCATCATGTAGGAAAGTCACCAGGAGGAGCCCAGGGAACGGGTCACTTCACATCCGCAGCAAGAGCGCAGCAAGGACCGAAGGACACAGCGTCCCAGATCTAACTCAGCCACAGCCCGGGAAATGGCCCCGCCCACAAAGTGCCGGAGGGCTTCGGTTAAAGCCATGAAGACGGTCTCCTGCGGCCTTGCTCAGAGCCTTCCTTAGTAAATAAATCCTCACAAAAGTCAAGTTGAGGGCTGAACCTCACACTATGTAGCTCTCTATCTGCCAAATCATCCTCGAGATTTCAATGCCCAGCTCAGATTCAGGCAAACATCCGTCTCTCCTAGCCTCCTCCAGAACTTACTGTCACTCCATACATGCTGGACAGTCACGCTTTTCTCTTTCCTGTCTTGGTTTTGTTCCACTGTGCTGGGGATTGGACTCAGGGCCTCTCACACAGGGGACAAGTGCTCTGCCACTGAGCTGCCTCCTAAGCCCCATTTTAATAGGGAAAGGAAAGAAGGAAGGAAGGAAGGAGGGAGGGAAGAAAAGGAGGGAGGAAAAGGAGGGAGGGAGGGAGGGAAGTTTGGCCCCATTTTTAATTTTCAGTCAAACCCCATTCTGTGTCCACCCACGTCATCATGGAGGACTTGTGGTCTCTGAGGTCAGGCACAAGAGCACACAGCTCCTTATTCTTTCTGCTCACCTAGAACTTGGGCCCAGAAGCATCTGGGCCTAACAGATGCTCAGCCGGCGCTTGAGGGAACTCAACCAACAGGTCTGTGCATCTCTCTTCCCTTCTTACTCAGCATCTCTGCAGGGCCTGCCCGGGCCTCGTGACCCGCCTTTGAGTCACCCGCTTCTCGCCCTCCCATGTCCCAGGCTTGTTTTTTCCATTGACCCGAGATCCTGCCTTTGTCTGTTCTGCTCTGTCTCAAAGCAGGATGTCAACTGACCCGCACTGTGGCTGGCACCGTCCCCTCCCGGGGCCTTTCCCTGCCTAACTGAGCCATTCATGCGGAGGAAGCTTTTGATCTGAGTTCAGATACTTGGCCACATTTTACATAACCAGGGACCGTGCGAGGTGGTTATGTAAACTCTGGTTTTCACTTGAGTCTCAGGAGTTTAAGTCAGGCAGTTGTTGACTTCCATTCACTTCTGAAGGGCTGAATGTCAGTCCTAGCCCACGACAGTACTGTCATGAGACTTCTGGGTGCACAAAGAATGTTTGAGCGACATGTGTATAAGGGGTTGTTCTTATCATAGAAACCACCTAAGTTTTCTTAGGGAGCAGCTGGAGAAGAGGAACACATAATCACATGGGTTATACGCACATAACAACAAGCGGCCCGACACAAAACAAGACACGGAACTTATGCACAATCAAAGAGCCTTTGTCTGTATTAAAGGGTCAGGTGAGCGGGGGTGCAACATAGTCCTGTGATCCCAACACTCAGAAAAGAAGATCAGAAGTTCCAGAATGGACTGCCCAGAAGGATCTTGTCACAGGGCCGGGGAGAGGGCTGAGTCAGCAAAGCTCTGGCATGGTCTAAATTGAATCCCTGGAACCCACATAAAAAGCCAGGCACGACGGCATGTGCTCGTAATCTCAGCACTGAAGGGTGGGCACAGGCAGATCCATGTGGCACATCCTCCTGGCTCAAACTCCAGGCCAGTGAGACCTTCTCTTCATGAGAACAAAAAAATAAAAATAAAAACTTGGTAGCACCTCAGAAATAAGACCTGAGGCTGTCCTTTGGCCTCTGTGCACAGTCTTGAACATGTGCACATGTACACACACAAACGCAGACATGCACAGGCACACACGGGCATGCACATACATACACACACACACATGCATGGACACAGGCATCCATACATATGGTGTGCACTTGTACGCACACAGACACAGGCACACATATGTACACTCACACGTGGGCACACACATGCACACAAGTACCCACATGTGCACACACACAGACATACATGTGCATCCACACTCATATTCCTACACACACTCTAACACACACGCATTCAGCTTCATACTCCAAAAAAGAGAGAGGTCTGTCTCAAACAACAGCGATCATCGTCTTCATAGCATATTAAAAACCAAAATTAAAACACTGGGTGAGTGGTGGCTCCTTACAGAACGACGAAACAAGTGGCCGATAGCAGAGTGACATTCATTCTGGCAGGGATGCACCTCCAATGCAATCTGTAAGACTCCTGCAAAGAAAGGACAGTTCCAGGAAAAGACAGAAATGGTAGATGTAGAAACGAGGAACCAAACACCAGGAGATCCCAGTCCAGGCACAGCATCTGCCAGCCCTCTCGAATCTGCAGCCCAGTTTCCTGTGGCTGCAGCCCAGTTTCCTGCGGCTCGTTTCTGGGTCCTTTAATGCATCTTATCCTGAAGGTAATCGCTCTTCAGCATGACCCTCTGGATGCTCTAAAGAACTTGGCGCACTTGCAGACTCTCATGACCGCTTCTCTTGCTTCTCTTAAAATGATTGTCTTGCCTGTTGTCCTACAATTATTTCATGGTATGGGATTGGTAATCCAATCAAACCACCAGGAAAACGCATATTACCATCCTAACTGGCAACAGATATAAGGCAAGGGGACTCTGGTTCTGATTAACTACTGTCATAGGTAAGCACAGGTGTCAACTTGACTGTTGAGGGTTTGAGCTCTGGGCACAGTTGTAGAGAGTTGATGGTTGAGTTAAACCCAGAGCAAACCTGAAGGACATTGTTTAGCTGATGGGGAAGACCCAGCTCCTGGTAGGTGGGATTAGGCCCTGGATAAATCACAGAGAGCTGGTTGAGAGAGTTGGTATCTTTCTGTTCACTTGGCTAGACATGCTGGTCTGGCAAGTAAGGATTGTCCATCTCTCAGCTGTTATGTGGTAATGGTGTGGCCAGTTCCGTCGGCCCTGGTGTTGGTGTGTGCTCTCCCGTCAAGCTGGACTGAAAACTATAACCAGGAATCATAAGAGAAAAACCCTTGGTCCCTTAAGCCATTTGATGGTGCAACAACTACTCTGGGGGCATCTGGCCAACGGGTAGTGAGAGAACCTGTTCTTCATACACAGAAAGGGACAGAGAGAGGAAGTGCCATCGCAGAGTGGAATTTGGAAGTCTCCACCTGAATGATGGATGAGCTTAAGCATGTTTGTTGGTCAGTCACCTTAGAAAAAACTGTCTTCCACTATAATAAGCATCATTCCATGTAATGGACAGTGGGAAGAGTCTAAAGGCTGTTGACAAAGAATTATATCAAAAATATAATCAGAGATGGTTACATTGTAGCCAAAGTATCTCATCAAATCCATCTTTTGCTTTGCAAATGCTGACATTGGCTACAATGTAGCCATCTCTGATTATAAGATACTTAGAACTTCATTACAAGCCAAAAATTCCACAAATAGGACAAGCTTGTAGATATAGCTACTGCATCAGAAAAAGCATTAATATTTCTAGCAGACATAGAGCATGTTAACTACTTTCCTCATTACTGTGAGGAAATATCTGGCAGAATCACCCTGAGAGAGGAAGGGTCTGTTTAGACTCATAGTGGAAGATGGCCGCAGTCCATCCTTGTGGGAAAGCATGAGGAATGAGTGAGAGAGAGAGAGAGAGAGAGAGAGAGAGAGAACTGGTCATGTGGTGTCCACAGTCAGTACTGAGAAGGAGCTGGGCAAGGGTGCTCAGTTAGTTTCCATTCCTTTAGTTCAGGACCAGAGCCTATGGATTGTCACTACTAATATTTAGGCTGGGTCATCCCTCTTCACCTAAATCTCTCTGGATGCACCCGAAGATGCTGGATGCTATCAAGTTTCTAATCATTCCATTCTGAAGACTCAATGCTTGCATCTGTATGTGAGAGAGAACATGCATCTGTATTCACAGATCAAACCTAGTGCGTCACACATGCAAAAAGGATGTGACAGCAGGAGGGAGACTGGCAGGAGAGGAAGGGGAATTGGAGTGAGTGGTAAGGGATGAAAACATACAGACTGTAATTTCATGTGAAAGTAACAATGAATTTTAAAAAAAGAAGCTGGATTTGCTGTGGTAAGTTAAAAATAACGTATACAGACAAAGATGGAAGAAAATAAGCCCAATGATATGATTTTCTCATTAGGGGATTTTTGGCTGATTTCTTTTTTTCTTTAAAAAGTTTTTTATATTTATTTAGTTGAGAGAGAAAGAGAGGCAGAAAAAGGTGCAGACATGTGGGCTTCCAGGGATCGAACTCAGATCTCTGAATTTGTGAGCAGATACCTCACTTTTATTCATTTTATTGGAAGATGTGCTAGAGAGATGGCTCAGGGGTTAAGCCTCTACCTCTCAAGCAGAAGGTCCTGAGTTTGGATCCCAGGTTCCTTGTAAAAATGCCAAGCAGAAATGGCAGCAGCCTGAACAACTGGCCATGGAAGGAGGAGTCTGGGAATCTCCGAAGCCAAGCAAACAGGAGGTAAAACAATCCGGGGTGATTCCTCAAATCACCCTTGGGTTCCACAGGCACACATACTGCCCTCTGATTCATATAGAGACACACACAGAGACACACATTTAAAAAGTTAAAATTAAAAAACTATTTATAGAAGGAAATAGTGAGATTTCAGGATTTTTGATAGTTAGAAAGAAATCACCAATTTTTTAGCAAGGAATGTGAAAAAGGGAGAAAAAGAAGATGCTTTGAAACTATCACGCGAGGAAAGAAGAAAGAAAACGTTGTCTTCCACGCAGTGCACTTCGCTGCAAACTCCATGCGACTCCCTCAAGGAGAAGTTTCTCCTCTTGACATCTGGCTCTTGAAACAGTTTCCAGAATGCAGCTGCGGCCCGAGGCAAGGGACAGTATGTCTTCCCTTGGCTCTTCTGCTTGAGCCAGAACCACAGAGCAGACCGACGGGAAGAAATGACGTGACTTTCCGTCTTAGTCAGCTTTCCTTGACTGTGACAGAATATCCAAGACAAGTGACTTATATGGAGAAAAGGTTTATCTTGACTCATGGTTCTAGAAGTGTCCATTGGTGGTCACCTGGCCTTGTTGCTCTGGCAGTGCATCACAGAGAGATCATGACTAGGAAGCCTAGTCACCCCAAGGACTCTGAGAGGCTAAGAGAAACGTGCAAGAGCCAGGCACTTGGTACACCTTCAAGGGCATGCTCCGTGAGTGACTTACCTTCCTCCCCCTTGGCCTCGCCCCTTAGAGATTCTGCACCTTCCTAACAGTGCCGTGGGCTGGGAACCAAGCCTTAACACCTCAACCAGGGAGAAACATGCACTTTCTGGCCCTCTGGAATGAGAGAGGAGAGAGCTAAAGCACCCAGAGCCATCCCCCCAGCTGTTGGATCCCCAGTGCTCGCGCCTCACTGGGCTGTAAGCCAAGAGAGAGCCCACAAGGTTACCCCACAGCACTTGACCAGCCACTGGACACCCTTTCAAATTAGCTATTTTCTTTTCACCAGATTCTATTTTTCCTCCACACAGAATCAATTCTCCTTGGTGACACAAGTGCCAAACCTTAAAGATAGAACTGCAATCAACCTTTTCTAGAGAATAAATTGCCATTAGACTTACAACATTTTTCTAAAACTCATGATGTTCCTCAAAATGAAGGGAATAAAGGGCAGAAGGTATTTCCACGGGGTCCTGGGCATAGCACTCACTGGTTTTTAACCCCGATGGAACATGGACGTCACCTGAACAATTTTTCCAACTTACTCATGTACTGTGGCTTTAAAAACACTAGCATGGGGCTGGAGAGATGGCTCAGGGGTTAAGCGGCTGCCTGGAAAGTAGGAAGCCCTGAGTTCTAATCCCTGATCCCAGGTTAAAAAAAAAAAAAAAAGTCAGGTGGAAACCAGCGCTTCCAATCCTGGAAGACAGTTCCTGAGAAAGTCCAGAGCCAAGCAGAAAGGAAGTAGAATAATCCAGAGTGATTCCTGAAGTCACTTTTGGACCTCCATAAGCACACACAGTGTGCCCTCTGACCCAGACACCCATGAAAATTAATTAATTACACAAGTAATTAATGTAGCCATGGCTGAGACTTTCTAGGTACAAATGATAATTTGCATGGACTGATCAGAAGAAGGTGGATTAAGGGGTTTCAGACCCCATCCCTATACCATCCTGAGCTGGAGCAACTGTAAGAAAATGGCTTGTCCCATGTCAGCCCTGTGTCATGCGATCACCTCTCCTGTTGGCAAAGACAGGGTTAAAGCATCCTGTCCGATGTCCACTCACTGATACAGGATGACGTGCAGAGAGATTGAATAATATCATGGAAGCCCAAGGCCTCCAACCACAGACTTAACGTTCTTGCTATTAATAGACCGCTGTTTACATTGGAGTGGGAGAGCTTTTTAATGGAATTGGTGTATGTGCAGAGTACTGTTAAATCAGGGGAAGATTGAGAAAATATTAGGAGGAAATTTGCTGCTGTTCTCATTATTAATTCGTAATGGGCCTTTAATACAGGAACAAATGAAAACATCTTTCACTACCTGTTAAACCAATCGCAATAATGCAAGAGACAAAAAAAAAGTCAGCATACTAGAGACTATGACTAAATGTGGACGTATCCGTGAAAATTCTATCACAAACAACCCCAAAAGGAAAGCGTCTCTTAAGAAAGCACATGGCTTGTATCCGGCTGCAGGTAAAAGAAAAGATTATCAGTTAATATAAAGACGTCGACAAGTCCAGGGATTTAAAGTGCAATTGGCAAGGTCTTATATTTCTAATACTTTTACAAATGGAAGAGTTAGAAAAAGAGCTCGTAAGAAATGAAAAGAAAAACTACGTGAAAAGAAACAAGAAAGGAGAATTTAGTGATTTGATACAGAGTTGCATGGGAAAGTGTTTCAGATCCCCCTGGATGATAAAATGTCAGTGGGAAAAAGCATAAAAGGCAAATGATGGGAAATGTAATAGACCCAAATTATGGAATGTGTTCTATTTCCATAATTCAGTTTGTTGTGCTTACATTTGCGAGATAAAGAAATAGAAAAATTGGGGGGGGGAGTTGAAACTTCTTGCTGGAAAAGGTCTTATAAATGGGAAGGGGAGTATTTTGAGCTGGTTATCCTCTTTTCATATTCTGTTCACATGAGAGAGAACAAGTATGGACAGTCAGAGAGACTAAATAGGCTCCTGAGTGGGGAGGTGGGTGGGCAGGGAAATTCTGTGCCGGTGGACCGTGTTTTATTTTCTCTTGGCAAGCCTGTAGTTAAGTCGTGGAGAAGCAAATTCCCCTTGCTCGGCTGGAGACTTCAGCTCCAGGTTGGAGGGCCACAGAGCGAACTTGCGGAAATGCCAATCTGTCCACAGTTAACGACTCGAGAAAGAGGTTAGATGATAGATCTGGAAGGCCGCTCGCTGGAAGTACTTCGCTGCCAAAGAACACCCACGGAACAGTGCAGCTGTGGGAAAGCAGGCGGGTTGTGGCCCCCAAACAGGTCGGGGAGCCCAGATGTCAGGAGTGATCCCCACATCTCCGGGAGCCAAGTGCACCTTCAGGTGGGGCCTCCCCAGTTGTTCACGGAGACATGGTTCGTGGCTAAGTCCCGGGAAGAGCAGCCGAGCTGCTGCTTGGGGAAATCAAGGAAGTGCTTGGGGGGGAGGGGAGTATTTTGTCTTTCTTTCTTCTTTCTTGTTGTTGTTCAGCCTTATCCAAATTTTTTCAGCTCTTTTTAAAATCGTCTCAAGTTCTGGGACAATTTCCATGTCTTAGTATGAACAACCAAATGCTAAAGGTGAGCAGGCACATATTTATGGTGTGTGTGTGTATGTGTGTGTGTGTGTGTGCGCGCATATGTGCAACTGGGAATGTAGATGTATGTATGTGTGTCCATGTGAGTGTGTGCATACATGTGTATGTGTACCTATGTGAGCATATATGTGTGTATTTATGCATATATGTATATGTGTGTGCATGTGGGTATGCAAGTGTGTGTTGTGTATATATGTATATCTGTGTATGTGTGTAGGCATGCATGTGCATGCATATGTATGTGTAAGTGTGTGAATGTTTGTATGTCTGTATATGTGTATATGTATGTGTGTGTGAAGATATGGTTGTGTATATGTGTGTATGAGTAGTTGTGTGTATGTCTACATATGTTTATATGTATGTATGTGTGGTATGTTGTGTTGGAGGATGTATGAGTATGTGGGGGTATATGGATGTGTGTATATGTGAGTATGCATGTCTGAGAAAGAGAGAGAGAATGAAAGACTTGAAGAAGACAACACATCCCAAAATGACTGTTCTAGAACCCACCCACCCCCGAGAGACTTCTAAAACCCCAACATAAGGTCACTAGGAACAGCTCAGAAGCCATATGGAATATCTGTTCCCAGCGCCACCTGCCTCCTGTACTCAGCAGCTACACTGTCTTAGTTTGCAAGCAAACCCCCTCTTCTCTCTGTGGTTTCTAGGGTGTCACTATTCTACATGACATACATACAGCAGACAGTGGCTTGGGACACCTTTTACAGACCACACAGCGAGAAAGAGCAATAAATGCACGGGCACCGTGTCTCCAGAGTCTTAGCCGGACGCCAGGGGCCTGGATCACAGCTGCATTCAGGCGAGGTTGCCCACCTAGCATACGGCTAAGTGTGCAGAAATCTGTCCCTTTCTGTCCCTTTCCTGTGCACTGAGACCATTGGCAGCCGAGCACTCTTGACACATTGCTCATGATTTGATTCTCTTGTTTGGTTTCTTTAAGACAGGGTCTCAGTATGCAGCCCAAAGTGCTCTGGGACCTGTGATTCCATGTTTCAGCCTCCTGGGCATAATGTTTTAAAATGCATGCTTTCCCCGTTCCCAGAACACCCATTCCCAGCTATGGGATGTGCCTCCAGTACCACGTGACTTACCTGCCCAGTTTCGGGGCTTCTCGTTGGCCAGGCTGCCCTTCATACACACTCCAAGCTCAGAAGCCTCCATTTGCTTTCACTGTCCTTGGGGAAAAGTTTAGATCCCTCTGCTGACATTCCGGATTCACCACAAATGTCTATCACTGTGTCTCCCCAAATATTCAGCAAGCCTTCAGGGAAGGCTGGACTTACACCCAGCATGGAGACCCCATTTGTCTTTGAAGCGATCTGCAGGTTTCTGCAACCATATGCTGTTTGTTCTCCATCCAGCCCACCTCGAATGCACTTGCCCTCCCTTCCTCTCCATCTTTCTGTTCTCCTTGCTTTGGGATGAAATCTCACTTTTTTCAAGACACCTGATTTCCTCTTTGTCCTGACAGGACCCCCAGAACTCCAAAAACTGAGGACTATGAATCTCACCACTAACCCCTTCCATTCCAGGTGGGACAATCTCCCTCCTCAATTCTTCTCCATTCATTCATCCATCCATCATTCCATACCTTCATTCAATGATCATTCATTGCCTACCTATTGTGTACCGAGGCCAAAGATAAGCATCTGATTAAGATTCTTCTGAACAAAGGGAAAAGAATTATAAGTCACTATGTTTAGGTCAATAAAACATATTCTCACTAGGCATGCGATCAAGGCATACATTCCTTAGGACTCTAGTGAGGGTCTTCTTTCACAGTCCTTACTTGGCTTCTTGGATAAGTCCTTGGTTATTGAAAACCACTTGCTTCATGGTGCTGAACATACCAATGACAGATTCAGGCTGGAAAATATCTAGCTAATTCTCTCAACATCTCCTCATTCTGCCAGGAAAAAGACTCAGGTCTACAGTGAGTTAGTTCTGTACAGAACATCAACAAAAGCCAAAGCAAACAAGGAGCTGGCTCAGGAAAGAACTTGCTGACTAATGAATGGTGTGAGAGCAAAACTTTTCCATGTCTACTTCTTTCAGTGATCTTTTCTCTATTTTTTTATTATTTGAGAGGGACTAAAGAGAGAGAGAGAAAGAGGAAAGAGAGAGGCACACGGTTGGAGGTCAGAGGCTAACTTTGAGATGTCTGTTCTCTCCATCCACCAGATGGGCTTCCAGGCATTTGAACTCAGATGTCAAATTTGCGAGACATAACCTTGCTCTCTGAGTTATCTTGCAGGTCCCTATACTTTTTCTCAATTTTTGAATTCATACTTGTGTGACCGAATAATTGATTGGAAATCAAATGATATGTTGAGAAGCGTCTCTATTGGAAGGTGGGATGAAACTGGAGATGCCACATTTTTTCTAAACTCTCTGGTGACTCCTATAGGGTGGATGGTAATGTGAGATCTTAGAAAGTCTTCACTATGGAGAGAGCTGATATCGTCTATAGGAAGAATGCAGGTGAGTGTATAATGCACAGTAATCTTGCAAGGCAACTCTTGGGGCACGAGAAGAGGCCGCCTCAGTGACACGCTCATATTCAAGCGTGAGGTCATGAGTCTGCATGCCCAGCTGGGCACCATATAACACATACCCATAATCCTAGTGCTGGGGAGGGAAAGACAGGCGGATCCCTGGAGTTCATTGGCCAGTCTAGACAATTGCTGGACTCCAGTTCAAAGAGAAACCCTGTCTCAAAAAATGGAGAGCGACAGAGGAAGATGCCCCACATTGACCTCTGGCCTCTGTACGAGACACAGCATCACACATGGCATGCACATCCATACGCACTTCTTGACCCCCTCCCCGTGTGCTTGCTCAATGGGTAGATTTGCATCTCACTCCTCCTACATTCAAGTCCATAAATACAATTAAAGAGCAGAGGGAAAGTGATTGAACCTTGATGGAGGGCGTGTTTAGTTCTGCCCCTGGGGCCTTCCTGCCAAGGATCAGAGATGACCACCAGCAGGCCGTGGAGGACCCTGGGACCCCAGTGACCAAGGCTTCATTCACTTGCCCCACCACGCCTGAAGCAGAGGTGGAGACGTTGAGCCTGAACTCTGGGCTGAGGCCTACCACGCGCTGCTTTGCTGCCCTGTGTCCTGCTGGATCTGTCCCTTCATCGTCCAGGAAGGACGAGCTGCTTCTAAGGTATGACGGTGACAAGCTTGCCAAGCCCACAGGGAAATGGCAGAGGAAACACCCCGCCCCCACTGTACCCCCTTCATACACACACACACACGCACCACACGCACACATGCACGCACTCCACCTGCTGTGGTTTGAATGTTGCCTCCCCTCCAAAGCACAGGTTGAAATGTGATTCCTGGTATGTGGCGCTGGGAGGCAGAGTCCTGGAGAGGTGACAGACCCTTAGTAAGTGCTTGCTCTCCTGGGACCAGGTCAGCCCACCAGAGCTGGCCAGTGTACAGCAGACCCCTCGTGTCTCGGCTCTTCCACAGCAGCTCGTGTTCTTCTTGCTTTCTGCCACAACTTGAGGCAGCACAGACGGTGGCCAGCGCTGCGTGCATGCTCTTGGACTTGCAATCTCAAGAACCTGGGGCAAAAACGAAGACCTCTCCTTTTTAATACTACCCACTGCAACAGTCAGTCAGCCTGCAGGGTTGACGATAAATTCATGATAAAACTGCTTAAGAGAACAAGGGGTTTCATTCTCTCTTACGATTGTCTAGTTGACAATTCTTACTCCAGCTTGGCAGATAAACCCACACCAACATCAAAGGGAACTGGCCGCACCAAATCCACAGCACTGCTGAGAGGGACAATCCTCACTTGCCGAACCGGAATCTCCGGCCAAGGACCTAGAAGGATGCCAACTTCCCCCACCAGCTTCCTCCTTCACCAGCCCAGGGACTAGTCCTGCCCGTTATGGGTTGAGCCTTCCCCATCAACTAGACAATCTCTTACAGACTTGTTTGGGCCTAATTCAACCACTAATTCTTTACAAATGTGCTCATATCTGGAACCTTCAACTGTCAGTCCTCTAACTATGACATCCACTTTCAGGTGTTCCAATAGAGGAAAAAAATAAAAGAAAACAAAACACCAGACTTGACGCTACTTTCCAGGTAGAAACACTACTCTATCGAGAAATGAAAACATTCTAAGGTAGGTGTTAGGCGTATCGGGCACGTCTTCACACAGAAACTTTGTACAGGAGACCCCTTCCACAAAGCACTTTGGGCATGAAGTATGCCGAGCTGAGCTTCACATTCTCAGAGCTGTTCAGGAAAAGAAACAAGAATCTGAACCCTATAGAATCCCATTAGCTGCCTGTTTTCCCTCCCACCCTGTGCGCAGCCCATATTCAACCCATTTGTGATAATGTTCCTACTGCAGGCCTGCAAACTATTACAACCAGATGTCCAGACTGAGGTCCGCACAGCTGGAATGAAGCCGCTCGGGCTGAGTCACGAACCTGTCCCTCTGCATGACACATACCCGCCCTCCAGGTGTCTTTGCACCAAACACAACCTCTAAATGACAAACTGAAGGTGCTTGGCTCTGCATGGATGGATTTTAGGATATTTCTTTTAAGATAAGCTCTAACTGACTCTGAAATGCACATTCTTACTGCGGGCCTCTGAAGCCTTTGTACAGTGAGAACACACGTCTACATGCTGAAACCAGAGATGGGACTTGTGTATGTTACTGTCCTTGGAAATGCCAGACCCTCCCGTGGTTTCTTCCAGTAAATCCTGTTATTAGCGAAAGAAAGACACAAAGGCGGGGTAACTGCACTTAAGCCGAGTTTTATTTGCTGTTACTGCTGCGTAGATGGGTTCCTCTTGTGACATGCAGCGTCTGCAATTATTTCAGTCAAAGCAGTGTTCGTCCCAACTTTTTGTTTTGTTCAAAAACAAAATATGCCTTATCATCTTTGCAGTATTAGGACCCAAGAGTAGGGGTTGGGGTTTGAACAAAGAGTAAGGATGAGAGAACTCCAAAGATCTATCTGGCTTCTCTAAAGACATTGAAAGTCGAGTTCAGTATGATATTTTGCATTACTTGTTAGTCACAAGCTTTTCTGATTCGTTTCACTGTGCATAGTTTATTGACTACACTATAATCTGACAAGGAATTCGAACTCACTGCATTTTGGGGAAAGTGGGTTGTAAACACTGGAGATCTCCAAAGTAAGTATCTACCGTCATCCCTCAGTTATATAAGGGAGAGTTCCAGGACCCCTCTGCTGATTCTGAAGACACCCAAGTCCCTTACAGAAAATGCCACGTTGTCCGCATCTGACACGGGTGCTTGTGGTGCCCAATAGGCTGCCCGACCTGTGGAAACAGTTGTGGCACTGGATTGATCAGAGAGGACTGACAAGGAAAAGTGTCTGCATACGTTGGAGCAGACACTGCTTTTTTCTAGTTCTTTCTAGCCACAGCTGGGTGGATTCAGGGATGCAGAAGCCACAGGCACAGAGGCACATAACAGGTAGGAAGGGTCTTTTCTGCTGCGGCCCCCTCCCTCTGCCCCACCCATGCTCCAGAAATCTGCAAGCTGTAAAGTCTTTGTTCCCTCACAGCAGCTAACTGCAGAAAGCTAGACATGTCCACCCAGGACCACGGACTGAACCTCCAGAGTGTGTGTTAGGGTTTCTTGGGAGCTACAGCTTCTTCCAGAACCCCCTGCGTGTCCCAGAAGTACTGATGCTCTGAGTGGGCAAATGATCTGATGTCCGCTGTGGTGCCTGCGACTGTCGCCTGAGCTTCAGAGATGTCCCAGACACTGGCCTGAAGCAGCCTACGGCCAGCAAAGTCTTCTCAGAAATGATCTTAGTCTTCAATTTCTTTTCTCAGAACTGAGAAAGCTCCATACTCCACAGCTTTATGACCAATAAGCAGGAAAAAAATCAGTTAAAAAAATGATAGTGTGCGTTTGTTTCTATTATGGGAGCTGCACTAAAAGTGTTCTTGTAATATTTGTCAAGTTACTTATTTATGTTTGGGGGGATCACATGTACAAGAGTATACTTCAGTGTGTGTGCGCGCCAGTGGAGACCCTCGGGTAGGTAACATTGAGAATCGTCCTGAATTGCTCTTCTACCTTATTGCTTTGCTTTAGAGTTTCTCAGGCTCCACCTTCCAGGGCTGGAAGTGCAGGCCACTGTCATATCTGCCTGGCAATTTTACATGGTTCTTGGGATTCCAACTCAGGTCCTGTGTTCTGAGGGAGTCAACTCCCCAGCAACCCTTAATCTTTACCAATCTTGTAAGCATACAGTTGTTTCCTGATGATGGTCTTCTTATCCTTAAGATAGATGTATAATTTTCTTTATTAAAGTCAAGTTGATCTTCGCACATCCTTTGGTAGAGAGGATTATAGATGAAAGCAGAAGAACTTTCTGTGGTTATTTCATGAGCAGGAGAAAGTGAACAAGAGCAAGTACATGAAAATGTCTGCGGGGCTGGAGAGGTGGCTCAGGGGTTAAGCTTCTGTCTTGCAGGCAGAAGGTCTTGAGTTCGGATCCTAGACCCCACGTATATACGCCGGGCGGAAGGAGGGGGGCGGCCTGCATTTCTGGTCCTGGTAGGGCGGAGCCTGTGAATCCCGGGGCAGAGTAAACAAGGAGAAGGTGGAGGCGTCCATGGTGGTTCCCGAATTCGCCCGTGGTTCTGCACGCACATACATACATACACACGCATACACGCACAATTGAATAAATAATAAATAAATAAAATTTAAAAAAAAGAAAATGTCTGAAATCACATAAAGAGGAACAGAACTAAAGAAACAATTTCAAATAAAAAAGGATAAAAACGTCAAATACTGGGGCTGGAGAGGTGGCTCAGGGGTTAAGCCTCCGCCTTGCAGGCGGAAGCTCCTGAGTTCGGATCCCAGATCCCACGTATAGACGCCAGGCGGAAGCGGGGGCGGCCTGCGCTTCTGGTCCTGGTAGGGCGGAGCCTGTGAATCCCAGGGCAGAAGGAGGTGGAGGTGTCCATGGTGGTTCGCTAATTCGTCCGTGGTTCTACACACACACACACACACACACACACACACACACACACACACACGCACATGCGCACAGTTGAATAAATAATAATAATAATAAAAAAAAGAAAATTAGATTTAAAAAAAAAAAAAACGTCAAATACTGGATGGAGAGATGGCTCAGGGGTTAAGACTCTGCCTCTCAAGCAAAAGGTCCTGAGTTCCGATCCCAGTGATGGCCTGTACTTCCAGCCCTGGTGGATGAAGTCTGGGAAATCCCAGAGTAAAGTGAAAATAGGTAGAAGTAACCAAAGATGATTCCCAAAGCCACTCTTGATCCTCCATAGGGACACACAGTGCCCTTTGATACACACACACACACTAAACAAACAAATAAATAATGAAAAAATGTGAATGCTTGTCTGACATATTTTTTAAAGACGGCATCAAGTCCCAGTCATCCCAGGACAGCTTTTTGTCCCCATATTTTGCTGTTATCTTGCTCCATCTTTTCCCCACCCCCAACCTTGGACACGCACCAAAACAGTGGCTTCTGTTGCTTTCTGGAAAGTCTGAGCTATCGCCACAGGAGAAGGAGCCCAATTCATTACAGCCTGGGAGACTCAGCAGAGATCATGGTGGTGGATGTCAAAGGTGCTGTCTCAAGAGGGCGCGTGCTTAAGTTCCGATGGTCTACAGAGGCACAACGTTAACGGCTTAACCGCAGGTTGGAAGAACAGCTGAAGGTGACGTCAGCTCCGTTGGCTGGGGCTAGAGGCTAGAGAAGAGCGCAGGTGCCCAGACTTACAGATGGCTCCCTGGGTGAGTTCTAGAGGGAGAGAAACTGATAGCCAGGAGTCAGGAGTCAGATAGTGGGAGACACAGACTCCTAGAGGAAGCCTGGGAGGGTAAGGAACCCACGATACCTCAGCCAAAGGGGAGGATCATCCCCTCGGGTTACATGCCCCCTCCTTTCTTCCGTGAGCAGAAGCAATATTTGAGCCCTTTTAATCACAACCTCGAGTTCTATCTCTCAACTGTCAACCTTCATCCACAAGCTAATCATCCCATCTCTACAGCCATCCATGCAGACTATGGTGGGATTCTTCGGGTGGCCTGGGGTTAAGGAGCTATTTTGTTGTTGCTGTTGTTTAGGACAGTGACTCCCATAGCTCAGGCTGGCCCAGAACTCTCAAGTAACTGCTCTTCCTGCCTCCACCTCCCAAGTGCTGGGAGGTCAGATGTTTGCCCCACACCCAGCAACAACTATGTATGTTGGTATGTGCCAAGTGCTCTTCTAGCTCTCAGGAATGCTACCTGAGAAGTTCCCGGCTAGGTGCAGTGCTGGACACTGAGCAGAACAATGTGTGCCATGGAGATCAACCACGTGGGGGAGGCGACAGGGAGTTGGAGAGGGAAGTCGCTGTCTTAACTCCAAGGCCTCCCTGGGTTGCAGAGTTGACACAGCGTGCACATCTGAGGAAGTGAGGGCTTAGGGAATCTGGGAGAAAGCGCATAGAATAAGTGCAAATTCCCTGAAGGGCATGCACACGCCTGGTGTGCCCGCCCTCGAGCAGCTAGGCTGGAGCAGAGAGAACAGAGATACTCGGAGGAAATGAGGTCAGTGACGTAATGGGAACCAGATTGCAGCTCCTTGAAACTGCTGTGAAAATCAGCTCTTACTCTGGAAGATCCCAAGTCAGAAGGTGACAGGGTCAGAATCTGTATCCCAGCAGGACCACCCTGGATGCTGGGGAGAGCTTGGGGGAGGGGTTCAGAGACAAACTAATAGAACCAGCGACAAGGACATGGAGCTCTGAAGGTCGGTGTGGTTATCTCACAGTAGCATGAATGAGCGTGGTCGCCATGCATGTGACAAGAGGTGGTCAGAGTCTAGACATCACTGAAGAAGAAATTGACGGGATGTACTAGTAGAGGAAATGTGGGGTCAGGGACAAAAGAGGAGTCCACGGTGGATCTGGATTAAAAGAATTCAAGGGGAGCAACTTTAATGAGCTACCTGGAGGAAAACTGAAAATAATCACTCTGAAGGGTATCGTCATTTCTCTTCATGATACTGATAAATATACGACCAAATAACTTGGCGGAACAAGGAGTTTGTTTCAGGCTATTATTTCCGCTACGGTTCATAGTCCAGCTTGACAGAAGCGTTCATAGCAACATTAGGAGCTGAGAGAACTGATCACATAGTACCCACAGGAAGTGCTGAGGGACGGGCAAACGTTATGACTTGCCAAAATGTTTGTAGACCAACATGCCAAAGTATGTTGAAGCACTGAACCGGCTCTCTCCAGCTGATCCACCTGCACGGGGAATAGTCCCACTCACTATGGGCTGCTCTTTCCACATCAATTAGATACTCTCCCATGGCTTGTTTAAGTCTTTGATGTCCAAGTTAATACCTTTTCCTAACTCATACAGCTGGCAAAAGTCAGACACTGAGTTTGAGCCTCAAATATCCAAGGGACAACGTCAAGTAGAAAGTTGGATGTAAATCTGGTTGTAATCCAGTGAAGATGATTGGTATACAAATGCATTTGAAGTTCAGAGCTAACAAAGTCTTCAAGAAAGAGCACAGTGAATCTTTCAAAACCATGGATGGATTCTGTCATAGTTAGCACAGGTGTCAACTTGACAGTTGAGGGTTTGAGCTCTGGGCACATTTATGGAGAATTAGTAGCTGAGTTAAGCCCAGAGTGAAACTGCTGGAGATTGTCTAGCTGATGGGGAAGGCCCAGGCCCATGGTGGGTAGGACTAGGTCTTGAACAGACAAATAAAATACTGAGAGTTGGTTGAGGAAGTTGGCACCCTTGTGTATACTTGGCCAGACATGCTGGTCTGGCAAGTTAAGAATAGTCCCTCTCTCAGCTATTTTGTAGAGATGGTGTGGCCAATTCCCTCGGCCCTGGTGTTGGTACGTGCTCTCTTGTCAAGCTGGACTGAGAAATGTAACCAGACTGTTGTAAGAAAATAAACCCCTTGTTCCTTTAAGCTGTCTGATGGCCATTTATCAGCAACCATGCAGGTGAACTGCAACAGATTTCATACCTGCACATCAAGCCACACATGGCTGAACTTTTTTTTAACTTTTAAAAAGTTACACCTGACCAAATATGGTGGCGCACCCCTATAATTTCACCATTCAGGTGACCAAGACAGGAGGGAGTCTAGGCCAGTTAAATAAATGATAAAAAACAGCTTCATTGAGCATATATCATCCTCTCTATTATTTCCTAGATAATAGAGTATAGCAAGTATTTACAGAGTGCTTACTTTGTATCAGATGTCGTAAGTCATCGCTAGATGGTTTAAAGTGTGTGTGAGGATTGTTGGGTCACACGCAAATACTGCACCATGTTTATAGAAGGGACTGGAGCACCTGTGAATTTTGATATCCCCAAGGGAGCCATAGCACTGATCCCTCAGAAATGGAGGGGGTGACTATAGATCGCAGGGAATTCTAGGAACAGAGCCCTGGGAATTCCACAGATTGACACACCAGTTGGTGATAAGGAGCCAAGAGCCTTGTGTGAGGGAAGGAGAACACCCAAAGAGCAAGTGCTCCAGCAGCAAGAAGCCGAGGAGAATCCCTCGCCTCGCTCCACTTGCTTTGCAACCTTAGAGCTCGATAGCTCAGCAGCAGTGTTAGAACCTTTGATGTGTGGATCACAACAGCTGCCTAAGCTACTGTTCAGGAATTTGGGAGCTGGTTTGTGTGTAGCTCAAGCTCATTAGTGTGTGTGTGTGTGTGTGTGTGTGTGTGTGTGTGTGTGTGTACACAGGAGAGCATTTTGAGTGTGAGAGCCTGGTGAGATTCAAGGATGACTTCAGGAAGCATCCTGGATTGTTCTTCTAACATATTGCTTTGTTCTGGGGTTTCCCAGGCTCCACTTTCCAGGGATGGAATTGCAGGACACCATCATTTTCACATGGCCTTTTTTCATAGGATCTGGGACTCTGAGATCAGGCCCTTTTGCTTGGGAGACAAAGACTTTAATCCCTGAGCCACTTCCCCAGCCCTCAGACCAGTTTGAGTCGCCAACTCGTGTAGATCTGTAGAAGACACGGAGCATCCAAGAACAAACACCTTTGTGCATCAAAAGCTAAAACCACATGTTGAGCACGCCAGCACCACCATCTTACAGATATATGTCCTATGAGTGTCCTCTGAGGCTTGACCACACATACATGAGTGCCCTGGACCACTTGTCCCTACCCAGAGACAACAAGCCTGGACTGTTCCCTACACCCCTGTCACAGCTAGGCACAGTGTCCACATGACAGTTGAGGTTTGAGCTCTGGACACATTTGTAGAGAATTAGTGGTTGAGTTAAGCCCAGAGCAAACCTGCAGGAGATTGTCTAGCTGATGGGGAAGGCCCAGCTCATGGTGGGTGGGACTAGGCCCTGGAATAAATCACAGAGAGCTGGTTGAGAGAGTCGGAATCCTTGTGTACACTTGGATAGACATGCTGGTCTAGCAAGGAAGGATCGCCCTTCTTTCAGTGGTTATATGGAGATAGTGTGGCCAGTTCCCTCGGCCCTGGTGTTGGTGCGTGCTCTCCCATCAAACTGAACTAAGAACTGTAACCGGACTATCACAAGAGAATAAACCCTTGTTCCTTAAGCCGTTTGATGGTGATTTTATCAGCAACCATGCAGGTGAACTGAAATAACCTCTGACCACCTGGATTCTTAGAACCACGGCTCACCCCAAATCCTATCCCAGGACGGGCAGATCTAGAACTTGCTCTGCCATCTCCTTGCCGAGTTACTTTAGGACTGGGCTCCTCCTCGTGTTTGTTTGTGTTTTGATACCCTGCACACTTAGCAGTATGGGTGTGGGACAGTAGCAATGTCGGGGGGCTAGTCGGGTGGCTGTGATCCTGCTGCCCACACAGCTGCCCTACTCCGTAGTGGCCTCGAGTCTTGACTTGGATAATAATAACCAGAGATACGTCACAGTCAGGGACAGGTGTCAACTTGACAGTTGAGGGTTTGAGCTCTGGGCACATTTGTGGAGAATTAGTAGTTGAGTTAAGCCCAGAGCAAACCTGCAGGAGATTGTCTAGTAGATGGGTCTGCGGCAGGTGAATAAAATGGAGGGAGGTGTTTAAGAAAGTAGGTGCACTTGGCCAGACATGCTGGTCTGGTAGAAAGAATTGTCCCTTCCTTGGCTGTTACTTGGATATTGTGTGGCCAGTCCCCTCAGCCCTTTGGTGATGGCGTGTGTATGCTCTCTTGTCAGCCGGACTAAGAACTATAACCAGACTATCTTAAGAAAATAATCCTTGTTCCCTTAAGCAGTTTTGTCATGATTTTATCAGCAACCATGCAGGTGAACTACAACAAGGTATAAGGAGCAAGGAGTGACATACAGTCTGACGGAGGAGGGTAATCGGATAGGAGGCCTGCTTGTCAAAGAGGGCCACAGAATCCTCGAGCCAAACACTTATTTTAAAAAGTACACAAATTGGTAGTAGCCCCAGATTCCTGACAGAAGCAGATTTCTTTGTGGAAGAACACTACTTCAAGCTGAGCGTGTTAGTGTGTACACGCCTGTAATCCCAGCACATAAGAGGTCAAAAAACAAATAACTTATAAGCATTTTTAAAAAATGGGAAACTACACTGGAGGATGGAGAGGGAGGGGTGAGGGGAGGGGGAACAGGGGGTTCGGGGGGAGGAGGAGGGAGGGAGGGAACCGGTGTACTTATTAAGTTTGTATGAGCAGAAATAATAATAAAAAATGTTAAAAAAAATGGGAAACTAGAAGGGACACAAGATGGAAACGTGAGTTTTGAAACATGGGGAGGCGACTGAAATGTCACAGAAATATTTTTTGCTGGATATGCTAATATTATGGGGAGGACAAGCCGAAGGGACAATGAATGACTAAATGGACAGTCTCTTAGTAATCAAGAGCAGAGAGGAGAGAGTAACAAAACACAACGAAGCATGCATGGAGAGACACAGCTGCGGTGCAACAGGGAACTGAAAAGTTAATAAGATGCTCAGACATGAAGCCAACAGGTGTCCAAAACCTAAACAAATCCAAGAAAGAAAATCAACTTGTCAAAACTAATGCAGAAAGGGCAAAGACAACTTAGGTTGACAGCCGTTAATGTGGTCAGTTTTCGTCTCCTAAAAACAACTGTTTCGTGACAAATTTAGCAACTTTGCTTCTTAGAAACTTTTTCATTTTATTTATTCATTTGAGCTAGAGGGAGAGAAGGCGCTCATATGCATTAGTGCAGGGGAAAGGTCCAAAGAAAACTTTCAGAAGTCAGTTCTCTCCTTCTACCGTAAGGGATTCCAGGCATCGAACTCAGGTCTCTAGGTTTGTGAGTAGGTATCAGTTCATCACCCCTGCCCCCAAACTTAGCAACTTTTAAAGGATTTGGCATCCCATCTATCCAGCCTCTTCAAAAGTGGAAAAAGTGGAAGCACCCTCAAATTCACTTGTAATGCTTGATCTACACATCACACAGGAACTGTAGAATAAGAGAGACGTGGCAGGCAAATCTCACACATGAGATAAATATAAACATAAACAAGGGCCAGCGAGAGATGATTCGGTGGGTAAAGATGCTAGGCACCAAATCAGACAACCTGGATTCAGTTCCCAAAACCCCTGTGGAAAAAGGAGAGAACTGATTCCTAAAAGTTGTCTTCTAAACTATTTACAACAGTCAATCAAAATCAATTTTTTTAAATACTAAAGATGTGTGTGTGTGTGTGTGTGTGTGTGTGTGTCTGCGCGCGCAAGCGTGCGCCCATGTACTTGTGTGTTTGTTTACCTGACCATGTAGAAGCCAGGAGAGGTGCTGCCTGTGTATAAACCTAGCAGTTGGGACTAGAGACAGGAGAAAGCCTAGTTCAAGGACAGCATGAGCAAGGGCCTATCTCAAAACAAAAGAAAAAAGGCCAAATTGGAATTTCCACCTGGAATGCAGTGTTGGTTTTCGGTCATCAACTGGAGAGTTTAACTTATCATTGAATTCACTGTGAGGGGAAACCATTTGATTATAAAGATGTTTTCATGGAACTACAAAAGCAAATGGCCTTAAAATCAACAGAAGTTCACTTCACTTCTTTAAAAGATTTTTTTCAGGTATGGGTGGATGGATGTGCACGGGCTTGTGTGTGTGTGTGTGTGTGCAGGTGTATATATATACTAGTGTGCTTGAGAAAGCAGGTCACTGTTCTTCCTAGAAAATCCCAGAATCTGTGACAAGCAACAAGCATTAAGGTGTGTGTGTGCACATCCATGAGTGTGCACATTTGTGTGTATGTGCATAGTTATGTGTGTGCATTAAAGTCCAACATCCCTGCTAAACTCAGTCACTGCAAAACTCACAACATTCCATTCATCCGACAGCAACGAAAGAGAAAGAATCTTTTTTTTTTTTTTTCAGCAACACCTTTTATTCCCAATAATGAAAATCGGGTTGGGGTTAGGGGTGGGGAGGACATTGATTGGGAGAGACAGTGGCTGTCTCCAAGGAAAGATACTCAGAGACAGTAACGTCCTCAGTGTAAGGATATGTCTGTAGTCAGGGGGAAATGGTTAGTTTATGATTTCAGAGAGGAAATTACCCCAGGAGGAATCAGAGCAAAGGCCTGGTATAAAAGCAGGTGGCTCAAGGGGACCAGAGATAACAGTATCTTCAATTTCCTTCTCAATGGTTAGAATGTGGCGATGGTAAGAGTGGAAGAAAGATCCTTGGACTTGTCAAGCGGTTGTTGTTTCACTGAGATCACGGATATGCATCTTACTACAAAAAATAAAAACATATTTAGCTTTCACAGATGCCGCTATGCTTTTCTAAGTAGAACAAAAATCCTAAGTCAAAAATAAGCTTAAGTGTCCGGAGAGATGACTGTGGGCAACAGAAGCTCATGAAAGAAGCAGGCCCATTGAATTGTACTTAGCGCGGGGCCATTCCAGTGTGGCCACGGGAGCTGGGAGACAGAGATGGGGGAACCCTGGAAGCTCATGCACCAGCTGACCGCCCTAGGCACACACCGTCCATTAAGTGCACTCTTGTACACACACTCAAACACGTGCACATCCATCCCCATGCAAAGCACACTCACATATGCATGCATGCACGCACACATACACACCCATCCACATACAACACACACGCATGCACATCCATCCACATGCAAAGAATACACACATATGTATGCACACACATACATGCAACACACACACATGCATGCATGCACAAACACATGCACACCTATCCACATGCAAAACACACACATATACTATATAGATAGAGATAACCTTTAAGGAATATTACAGCTGCAAACTAGAGCTACCCACTTCTGCTAGCGCCTATAGACACAACAACATAGAATGGAAAGTTATGCACATAATGTGTGTATATATTTTTAATTAATGTTTAAAACAAATATATGTATCAGCTACAGATACACAAATGCTTGTGTTTGTGTGCAATGATTCAGCTTCTTGCCTCTTGTCTCGGGCATCTAAAATGGCTATTCTCGTCACCAGGTAAGTCAATGTCAGGGTCATAGAATCTCAATGTCATAGGATGGAGTACAGTGTGTGCTGGATCCACTAGGAGAAAATCACTGACCCTGGGCATGGGAAGTTGCAGATTTTCTCCATGCTGCCTTGGAGCAAAGAAAAGCAAGGATTTCTCTTTCCATGCCGGTCATATTTTGCTGTGATTGCCAAGTGACTCCATGAACTGAAGAAGCTGTAAAGTGGACTCTTTGGACACTGATACCGTCAGCAGCATTGTGTAGGTTTTACCTCCTGGTTCGATAGCATCGCAGCGGCACATCAGCGAGTTTCCGATATGCATCCTGTGCCCTGCAACAGGGCACTGGCACGGATTCTAATTCCAGTTCTTTTATGTAGAAGGCCTGGCTTCTCTATTAAAATCACAAGTGTTAATTTGCCAGTAATCATTCCACTTTCTGCCATCGCCACTCTGGAAAGGCCAAGCCCTTACTGCCTGGATAAAATGGAGTAATGTATTTAGTGCGAGGCCATGATTTTAGACCTCCAGCTGTTTTACTGGTTGTGTAACTAAAAATAAGATAATGTTATGCTGGCTAACCACGGCTTTTGTAGGCATTCACATTTTACAAATCACTGCCCAGTATGCAAACGATTATATTTTCGAAATGCTTAAAGCCAGCGAGGAGACAAACATTTCCATTATTAAAGGAGAGCTTGCTAGACTGTGAAGTGGGAAGTAAGCCGGATGAGGAAGCCAGGAGGCTGAGCTGATTGCCCCAACACTCCCAGTGATGCAAAAAAGGACCTTGAGAGGTTAGTGGTTTTGTTTGGATTTTTTTTTTAATTTCTATTTGCTCTGCAAACCTATGGTTCACTCAAATAATGCAAAGCAGAGAATCGTGCGGGGAGCAAGATCGGTGGCAAGAAGTGACATGCTTCTCTGAACAGGCTGGGATTAAAAAAGGAAGGGTCAGAGGCAAGAACTGCGCTGATTCACATCACCCAAACACACACAAAAAAAGCCCTGTGATATTTATACTTCTGTAATCTAATCAGAAGCCCTGAGCATGCCGTCTTTAACTGAGTCTTTGGTTGTGCATGAAACATTGAGAAATGGTGGAGTTCTCCCCAGGTGCGTTCTTTCAGTAAGTAGCACCTACTCTCAGAAACATTGGTCACTCCTCACGGGTGTCTGTAAGGCCACACTGCCCCACATGGACAAAGATCCTGGTGAAGACTTGGTGGGACTTCATACAGTATCTGGATTGTCTTCAAGGTTCTTTGAATAAGATTAAAAAATAATAACTATGAATCTGCAATTGTACCAAGTATTGTCTCTCACATCTAACTACAGGATTTTTTTTGGCCTACACATGTGTGTATAAATATGACCAAGAGGGCACTGGAAAACCCTGGGGCCCATAGAAGTGGGCAGTCAGGAGGATGGGAGGGAGTGGGATGGAGTAAGTAAAGGAGAAGGAGGGAGGAAGGCAGGGATAAGTGCTCAATATGCTTGTAAAACTGGGAAAAAATTTAAAAACAGAAAGAAAAAAAAGAGGGCACTTGAGTTTGTGTGTGTCTGAAAAGGACTATGGTTCACTTTGGGAATTATCCTGGATGATTCTCCTCCTTATCGCTTTACTCTGGAGTTTCCCAGATTCTGCCTTCCAGAGCTAGAACTGCAAGATGCCGCCATTTATATGGGACCTGGAGATCTGAATTCAAGTCTTTTTGCTTATGAGGCAAAGGTTTTAACCACCGAGCCATTTCCCCAACCCCTAACTCCATGTTTACATAATGCATCTAAAACTCATAGACAAAATGGCCACACAGTCAAGGTTTGTGTGGGGAAGATGAGGGCTTTTCTTAGTCTCCCTGAGAACTCTTTGGTCAATCAATCAAGAAAAGCCAAAGAGAAAGCAACACTCAGTAGCTCGCAGCGGTTCCTGTCCAGGCTGTGCAAACTGATTTTTAAATCTGGATTTAGCCATACTCTCTACTCATAAAGTGAGGGGCGGGGGGAGCCTAGAGCTGAACAGGAAGATGTAGACTCCAATCTACAGTTGCTCACTCTTCAGACATTGATTGAGGAGATAGAGAAGAAGGAGGAAAGAGAGCTGGGAAGAGTAGATCTGAGATTATCAACAAGGGCTGGCATTAGAAATCCTTCCATGGATAAACCTCAGAGACTTGGATTGCCAGAGGGGAGAAATTCAGATCAACTCTACAGGAAAAATGTGAGGTTTCTGGAATGGCTGGATCGGAGTCAGACTATTCCTGGGACTTTCAGAAGTCAGCTCTATACCTTGTCTTTAATAGCAAGACTCTCAAGTTCTGTCATGATAAAGATGGGAATTTTCCTTCCACGTTGGTAATGGGGGTTAAGGAGAGTAGCAACAAATGCTTTACCTCTATTAAGATTAGAAAGAGCAAGTGTCTGGTGGGCTCATTGCATCTCCTGTTTGCTTTGGTTAGAGCTGGGGAAGGGGAGTTGAAGTCCACACTGATGCAGACCTCTGTCACTCAAAGCAGTGAAGTGACTTGCCAAAGTCATTTGAGTCCCAATGGAATGTTCTCATTCCTCTTACCAGACCATATCTGCGCCGTGTGTTCTTGCTACTTCTACTGGGTGATTACGAGTGAATGAAATGAATTCGTTAAAACCATGCATATCCCACTCACAACGCTGAATGTCAGAACAAAACGGAGCAATGGTACGGAAGGCATGCTTTGACACGGACGGCCAGAGCGCGTGCCTGTGGGATAAGAGGCCACTGTGCAGGGTGTGGACAGTGAGGTCTCTTCCCCACTCACACCTTCCCTTTCAAACTAACTTGGGCTTAATCCAAGGGGCGTGGCGAACACTCCCTGCCCTTCTGTGAGAAGCAGCCTGACTTTTTCTTACAGACACTGACTGAAAGAGTCCAGGTATTAGCGCTTTCAAAACCTTGTGATATCTACCTCTGCGATCAAACTCCCCCAGATTAGGCGATGTACAATAAAGGCCTTGCCTCCGTCTTTGTTCTGGGGTTTGCAATGTCCTAAAGAAGCCCTGGGACCTCTGCCACCAACTTCAAATAATGCCAAATTCTTAAGAATGCCTTTCCAAGCCCTGCCTGTTTTAACTTTTGAGGGCCCGGCTCTCACTTTAGAGACATTAAATACAGACCTTGCAGGAGCCGTGAGAAGGCGTGGTAGAGACGCCTTTACATCTCAAGAGGAGCCCAGACCAGTCCCCATCTCTGCTCGGGGCCTCTACAGCTCTTGGAAGTCGATGATCTAAAATTCTAGATCTTTCTACCAGCTCGTTGAAAGCAGGCTACATGCGTCCTCTGCCCCATCCAGCTTCATGTCTCAACGTCATGGCAACAGATTAGCTGCTTCTGTGAGCCCTGTGAGCCCTGCAGCTGCTGAGAAAACCTTGTAGGTAAGAGCTCCTGTCTGAAGGGGGTCCCCTTCCACACCTCATAAGAGCTCCCTCTGAAGGGGGTCCCCTTCCACACCTCATAAGAGCTCCCGTCTGAAGGGGGTCCCCTTCCACACCTCATAAGAGCTCCCGTCTGAAGGGGGTCCCCTTCCACACCTCATAAGAGCTCCCTCTGAAGGGGGTCCCTTCCATACCCTCAACTGACTGGCAAGCTAGTTCTCCAGGGAAGGTTCCAGGGTGTTCGGAGGTCCCACTTTACGTGGTATCTTTCTTTCTTCTTTCCTACCTTTCTTCTTTTCTTCCTTCCTCCCTTGTTTCCTGCTGGTTTGGGGTTTAGGTATTAGTTTTGTTAGATAGATAGACAGACAGACGGACAGACAGACAGACAGACAGACAGACAGATAGAGAGAGAGAGAGAGAGAGAGAGAGAGAGAGAGAGAGAGAGAGACTCATTTAAGTAGTTCAGACTGGCCGAGAACATTCTATGCAGCCCAGTCTAGCACCAAACATTCCATCTTCCTGCCTTGGCCTCTATGACGCACACACATGCTCAATGAAGTACCTTTTTAAAGACGATATCTCACATGTCTTTCCTCTCCCACTCGCCTAAAGAAAGCTTTAACAAGAGAAATCTGCAATAAACAAACAAAGCAGTCTCTACTGAAAAAACAGCAGCTTTCAAATCATCACAGAGCAGACGTCATATTTGAAAGATAATGAGAAAGGTTGTGGGGGGTGTGGCTCTGTGCTTAGAGCACCTGCTCTCAGGCTAGGCATGCACAAGACTTCACCACCAACCACTCTTCTGAAAGGCATCAGCAGTAGCAAATACATAAGACTGAATTATCTCATGGAATATCCCGAACTGGTTCTAGGGTGAGGGCCCAGCTAGAAGAGGATCATACCTGAGTGACCAGAAAGAATTTGGTGCTGCAAAGGGGGCGACCTTATTAATTTGCTGTTGCTATAAGCTGCCATCACCCTTGACCAGCTTATTTATTCATTTATTTACTTACTTGTGTATGAATTGTACATGAATATAATGAGTTTACAATATTGTCACACCCATCCCATCCCATCCCCCTTTCTTCTCTCCTGCCAGACTTCCTCCTGATTTCAGATCTTTGCACATTCATAGCCCATGGGCTGCCTTTGATGTCACATGCCTGAGTACTTGGTGGATCATGAGTCTTATGTCAGCATGTATACCACCGAGGAAAACATCTTGCATGTCCTCCTGCCAGCATTTACCTTCGTCAGTCTCTAGGGAGATGTGGTGTCTCTCTAGACCTTGCCCCTTCCATGATGAAATGTCGCTAGGACAATTCCCATGTGGGTCTTAAGAGGATGGACATAGTTGCAGTGAATTCACAAATAAGCCAGAGCTGTCAAATCTGGAAGAAAGGGGCCGGCTGTGCCTCTGGCCCACTTCAGGCTCTCCCGATCTTCCCGTCCCCTCTTCCGCAATGCTGCATAGCTGCACTGAATTCATAAACACACCAGCCCGGTCACGTTCAGACGATAGTTCAACCAGTTCTTTAGCCAATGCCTGTCATCCTGTGCTGACAGAGAAGCACATTCAGAGTGGTGATCCTGTCTTTCTGAAGACGGCGTGGAGAAGCCTAGTAATGCCCTTGCTAGCTACAGAGGTTTTGTCTTGGGCCATTCTGAAGATTTCTCCTGGAACTGTGGGAATAGCCCGATATTTTACTTAAAAGTTCTTAAGTTGGGAAATGCTTCGTTACTGCTTCTCACTGTCCGAATCTCAAGAAATGGGCCTGTCTGCTACAGTTTCAGAGAAATAAGTGGTTAGGTAGCAAACAGGATTCCAACGCTCTCTGAATCTCATTCCACAGATTCCTAAGACAAAAGTGACTGAGAGAGAAACAGGCTTTTCTTCCTTGCTAACAGGTGTAGCTGGGTCCCTGTCTGTGCTTGCTTGAATTTTTGCTGGCTGTGTGATTTGGGACAGGTTGCTTAATTCCTCTGGGCCTCATTAATTTCCTCGGACATGGTGTCTATCCTGTGAAAGTCCAATGGATAAAATGTGATAAATAACCAGGAAAACATCAATAATTGGGAGCAGTTCTTATGACTGGATCCCTGAGAGTCCCCAACACCAAACAGTTCACACAGCCGGCCCCCTCTTTCCATTGGAATCATGTTAGAGCGCCTTCTGTCCTACAAAGCAAGAAGCAAAAATACAAAAATGTGTTTGCCCATTATTTCAAGTACTCAGAGATGACTGAGACCCTTTCAAAAACATGGCATATGGTTTTCTATTAAAGCAAAATAATAGAAAACAACATAGCCCATGCTACGACTCAGTGATCAAGTGCTTGATGAGCATACTGATTATTCTTCCCTGATGCTGTGAGAAAAGACGTAAACACTATTTAAGGGAGAAAGGGACATTTATTCAGCTTATGGTTTCAGAGGGATGCTATAGTTTTGTGGCAGAAGAGGCATAGCTGGCCGGCAGAAGTTGGAGGCAGCCTAAGTCACTGCAGGCATCATGGAGGCTGAGAGTTGCTGCAAGCTCAAGAGCAGACTCCCTCACTCCAGCAGGGCGGGGCTCACCACCCTCAAGGCCCACCCCTGTGACTGCCTTCCTCCAGCAAGGCTCCACCTCCTAAAGGTGCCGTGATTCAAGCACATGAACCTATGGGGGACAACTCACATCCCAAACCATGACAGTGAGCTTGGGTGGGGTTGGAAATCCCACCCAGCTCCAACAAAACAAAAGCAACAAAAAGAAAGTTGTACCTCTAAAATATCTCCCTAATAGAATAGAATAAAATAGAGGGCTTAGGCTGGGGAGATGATTCAGTGGTTAAAGCTTTTGTCTCACAAGCCAAAGGACCTGAGTTCAGATCCCCAGATCCCATGTAAAAAATGCCAAGGGGACGTGGTGGTCTACCTGCAATTCTAGCCTTGGAAGACAGAGTCTGGGAATCTCCAGGGTACACTAGCCAGCCAGACTGGCCCTAGTGGCATGCTCTGGGTTTAATTAGAGACCCAGGCTCACAACAATAGAGTGCAAGAGTAATTAAAGATGATTCCAAATATCACCCACAAGCATGAACAAGCACTAAGGTACACTCATGTACATATAGTTGCACACACGTGTATACATACCCACATTTGAACACACACACACATACATGCAAACATCCCATACATACATGTATCTGAAAAAAGATTATTTTTGTAACAGACATCATTAGTTTTCTTCATATGATGCTCTGTTGTCCAATTCCTCCTGTGAATATTGCTTTATCCAATCTCCAGGATTGACCTCAACAGTCTTGTGCTAAATCCATTGAATCACAGTCTCACTGTACAAACCTCTGGGATTTTTAGTGATTAAAGAATAAGCAATTCTCTCTTCCTCTAGGAAAGATTGCACATGAAAAAGTCAAAACTACTGCAGCCACTTTATGTAGAGGAGTACTCCCCCCCCCAGGCAAAGTCAACTTTTTATCATGTTTTTCAGATTTTAAAGCCAGCAAACCCCTGTTGACCCACATAGAATTATGTCTACAGTAAGTGAGATCTAATGTACTTTAACACTACACCCTGCCAGGGAGCTACCTTCCTCAGTGATTTGCCCACTGGTATGTCATTCGTGTCCCAACAAGAACTCGGGCTCTTACTAATACAGACCATCCCAGATGAAACCCAGCGGGTCACAATGCAAAAAGACAAGAAAGTAGGTGGAAGACTACCTGGAAAGGAGAAAATACAAATTGGGACAGAAGAGGGGAATAAGACGGGGTAGTAAGGGGTAAAAACACATTAATTCATTGTATTTATGTTTGAAAGTCTCAAAGAATAAAAAAAATCTTAAATAAAATAAATTGAATAGAAGACTAAGATGAGAAAAGATGTTTGCTGTTTAATTGGCTTCTCTCTGTATATTTCTACCTTGGGTCCTATGGCATTTTTAAATGTTTGTATCCTACTTCTATATTCATTTAAAAGCCATGATCAAAACTTAAATAACTGTTTTACAAGAGTGCACCCTACCACCTATTCTCGAGGGCTGATGAGGACAAACTCGCTGTGTGGTCCACACCCTGTCCCCACAGCTTCTATACCTACAGCTTCAGCCAACCTGTATCAAGAAGATTTGAAAACTGTGCCCATATGGAACATGTCAAGTTCTTCCCTCTAGCTATCCCCCAAACTATAGAGCATAATGACTATTCACACAGATTTACATTAGATTAGGTATTGTAAGTTGTCTCAATGGCGTGAATGGATGGAAATGTCTCAAGGAACCCAGCAAGGTATGCAGATCATGTGTGCTGATTATAATTTGATAAAGAAAAAATCTAGGAAGCTGGTGAGACGACTCAGTGGGTACAGGCACCTGCTGATGACCTGAATCAATCCTTGGAGCCCACACGGTAGAAAAAGAACCTACTTCTGAAAGTTGTCCTCTGACCTCCACATAATAGCCAATGGAATACGCATGCTTGCTCTTCTCTCTCTCTCTCTCTCTCTCTCTCTCTCTCTCCTTCCCTCCCTCCTTCCTCCCCCTCTCCCTCTCCTTCTCCCTTTTCCTTTCCTTCTTCCTCTTCTCCCTCTCCCTTTCTCTCTCTCCTCTTTTTTCTCACTCCCTCCTCTCAAATATCCCCCAAAAGTGAAAGATAGAAAGTGAAATAATACTTATATCTTTTTTTAAAAAAATCAATAAATCCAAGATTGCAGCCGTGGAAAGGCAATCTAGAGATGACTGAGGTCTAGGAGAAGATGTGGCGTGTCACTGAATACTTCACTAAGTGTCTCTGTTCAAATACCACATTGCTTTAAACAAAGGACTTGGACATCTGCAGAACTTGGAACCCACAGGAACCTTCTGGAACCAATTCCCCATGGACATAGAATATGTGTATTTCTTTGCAGCTTCTGGGAAAAAAAATAATTTTAAAAAAATCTTGAAGGGTTCACATTACCATCGTCCTTCAAGCCAGACTACACATGGGAATTTGCTCTTTGAATTGAAAGCGAGAGAGGAGCCAAGTTCACGGCTAAGTCCGCAGGCCATTGCTTCTCCACCTAGGAGACCCGTATGCTCACCTTGTCCTTTCACCGGGCTGTATGACAGAGAGGAGTGTGGCCGAGAGCACCTTGGTCCTTGCTGCTGTGTGAGGACAGGAAGGTACAGGATGAAGACATCACTGCCTCAGGTCAATGGAACGTCAGAAACTGGGCAAGGTGGACACGAACAGCCGGTAAGCGGTAAGTGTTCAGAAGTCCACAGGGCTGTGTGACCCTTTGACACTGGAGCATAGCGCTGTGACTCCAAGCTCCCGTGGATCTCCTGGGTGGCACATGACCTTCTGGAAGAACATCTTGGAAGGAGCAGACTTGTCATAGGCCTTTCGACAATGGCTCATCGGCAGGCAGAATTTCTGAAAATGAGTGTGAGAACCACCTACCTACATGAGCCCCCTCCTGAGGGGTTAAGGAGGGGCAGTGAAAGACAGGTACCAGGTTGCATCCTTATTGCCAAGTCTGGTGCTGGGGAGTGGGAGAGGGGAGGGACTTAGATGTGCAATGCGCTGAACTCTGCAGCTGAAGCCAAGTCTTTCCAACGTTCCCAACTGGCCTGACCACACTGCTAACCTGAAGCACATTTTAATATTCACACGGTATGGCCCGCCCCAGAACTCACGCACTGTCATCTCCAAGGGAAAGATCCAGATATTCTCAGTTTGTCTGCATGTCGCTGATAAGTTCACAAGCAAAACGCTTAGGAAGAACGAGGGTGTTTTATTCTGGTTTACGATTGTCCAGGTACAGTTTTTTTTTTTTTTAACTTTTTAAATATTTTTTATTATTATTTCCGCTCATACAAACTTAGTAGGTACACTGGTTCCCTCCCTTCCTCCTCCTCCCCCCGACCCCCCTGCTCCCCCTCCCCTCCTCCCTTCCTTCCCATCCCCCGGTGCCCCCCCCCAATCCCCGGAGAATCCTTTAATGTGCATGCCTGACTCTCCTCTGGGCCCTCCTCTCCAATGACATACAAGGACCCAGTGGCATTTCCCTGAACCCTTTCCTGTGTTCCCCTTAAGCATAGGAACACTACTGTGGCTGTCAATTCCTTGCCTCCAAGGATCTTGGTGCCTTTACAGGTACAGTTTTTAACCCAGCTTGGCAGGAAAAGTCACGACAACATAAGGGAACTAGCCACACACCATACTTCAGGATTACCGAGAGAGAGACAAACCCCACTTGCCAGATACCAAGACTGCTAAAGTATACTAAAGAATGTCCATTTGCTAAGCCAGCTTCCCCCTTCTTAATCCATCTGTTCGGGGATTAGTTCCACTCACAGCTGTCTTCTTCTGTCAATCTCCTGCAGGCTTGCTGAGGAATTGTCTTAGCTATCACTTCTTCACAAAGGTGCCCAGAGTTCAGCTTTCAATTGTCGACCTAATGTATCTATATACCTAACGCATTCCCTTTTATGAGAACACCAGAAGATTATGATCCAATTCATTTAAGAAATAATTCCTTCAAGCTTCAGGCTTCTATACCGTAGGACCGTAGACTGGCTCTAGCTTATAAAGCAGAGAGCTTTATCTCTCCCAGTCCTGAAGGATGGAAGTCTAGAGAGTTGCCAACGTGATTCACCTTAGTGAATGCTCACTGCCCAGCTGTAGACTACCATCTTCTCCAAGAGAACTTTGCGGGATCCCTTTACCCATGGCAATACTGGCCACCATGAGGATCCCCACTTGGGATTCTACTCCCCACCCGACGGTCCTGCCTTCTGACACCACTGTCACATTGGCGCTCACGCATGGAGACTTAACTACATCAGGGGGACATAGGCAGACCCTGGAACTTCACGACACAGTCTGATGTGCCTGTGCATAGCTCAAGCCTATGGACTCATTCTAGCCAATCGGAACCTTCTGCCCCTGCCCGTGGCCAGCCCAGACCTGATAATGGTTCCCAGCCGCTTGGGAGGTCCATCCTCTTCCTCCTGCTCTGGCCATTCCATCTCAGCTCTGCTGCTGAATCATTGGGGGGAGGGGGGTCAATAAAACCAATTCAGAGCTCCACCCAAAATCAATTGAGCCAGAATGGTAGGGGCGAAGGCAGCCCTGATTACTCCCCCATTCTTTATCTGGATAATATTCATGTGCCACCAAGTTTGGGAAACAGCTGTCTGTCTGTATGACTCTGTGTATGTGTGTCTGTCTGTCTGTCTCTGTTTCTCTTTATCTCTCCATGCCTGTCTCTTTCTATCTTTCTACCTTTCTCTGTGTGTATGTCTGTGTGTCTGTCTGTTTCTATCTCTCTGTCTGTCTCTCTTTCTTTCATCTTTCTATCTCCCTTTCTCTGTGTGTGTGTGTGTGTGTGTGTGTGTGTGTGTGTGTGTGTGTCTATCTGTTTCTCTCTATCTCTGTGTATGTCTGTGTGTCTGTCTCTCCCTGTGTCTGTCTGCTTCTCTCTCTCTCTCTCTCTCCTCTCAGCATTATTAGCTAACTTTTGTTGTAAGTGGGTGTGACAATAGATCAAAATGTTTTAATTGATGTGTTGGTTCGGTCAAGCAGCCAGTGAGTTCCCCGTGAGTAAGCGTTCTGAAAATCCTTCCTCCGTGACAGGATGCAAGTCAGCCGCACTCTGGTCCTGAGTGCTTGCTATCTACGGCACAGGCCTCTTAGAATGCAGTTATTCTTCCTCCTATGCGAGAGGCAGGTCTTTGCCCCCAGCCACCTTCTTCACACGGGAAAGAGAAGCCACACCGAGGAGCCAAGTCAGCTCAGAAAGTGGCCCAGGTATGCAAGACATGATGAACTGGGCAAGGCCAGACTCTTCCCTCACATGGGTGCACACACGTACAGACGCACGCAACACAGACACACACAGACCTACACACATACTTGCACACAGAGATAATACACAGACATACACGCAAATATATACACAGAAGCATATGCACAAGTATACCACGCATATACACAGGCATACACACACAGACATACACAACACAGACACACACACATACATATACAGAGACATATGCACAGACACACACATAGATATACACACAGAGACGCACACACTGACATGCATAGATATACACATATATACACGCAGATATACACACAGACACACACACATACACACAAAGACATACACACAGACACACCTTTGATAGTAACCTACAGGTAAAATTTCTCATCACACTATCTTTACAAATCTTATCTTTACAAATAAGCCTCTCAATCAGTACCTTTGAATTGACAATAACTGGGGCCTGCAAAATAGCTCAGTGAATAAGGCGCAGCTTGCAAACCCTGGTGATCTGAGTTCAATCCCTGGAAGCCCATATGGTAGTAGAAACCTGAGACCTGATTTCCGAAAGCTGTCCGCTGACCTCTATCTATATACCATGGCATGCATGTGCCTACCTTCTCTAATTAAGTAATTAATTATCTTAAAAATACTATTATAGTAAACGAAAGAAAGAGAGAGAGAAAGAAAGAAAGAAAGAAAGAAAGAAAGAAAGAAAGAAAGAAAGAAAGAAAGAAAGAAAGAAAGAAAGAAAGAAAGAACAATTACCCCCAAGCATCTCTTTGAGACCCTTATGCATCAGACATACTCCACAAAAATAACTCTGCCCCACATCTACCAGCCACAGTCTTGAAGGGTCTGTGGATTAAAGAAAGAACTTAGGAAGATCTGAAGAGAGATTAATAAAAACTGATCCAACTACAAAGGGAAAGGAGCATTGTTGGGAAGTAGAACATAAAATTAATTAGATGATCAAGTACTTCGCATGGACACTCGGCGAACAGAACACTGGCGCCGGGAGCCAGTCCCCGGGGCCCAGCTATGGCATGCACGGGCCGTGAATTCGGTCAAGGCACTGGGTGTTTCCAAATCTCCAAATCTCCCCAGTTCAGAAAAAAAGGAGACACTTACCTCCTCCTGTTCTCGTGGCCAGAGGAATGAGTCTTGGCCAGGCTCTGATCAAAGGAAATCACCTTTAAGGCCATCTTTTGAAAACAGCCTTTGTTGAGCTCTAGGACTTCTAGAAATGATGCTATTGCCGTCCATGTCAGGACAACATTTTCTCCAAGGATCCTGAGCTACTGGGAGCTCCTTGGCACAGAAGTAAAGTGTGGAGAACTTGGAGAAGGTTCACAAGAGAGCCACGGCATGATTAAAGAGACGGCAAATGAAAACCACGCTCAGCAAAAGGTTAAAAGAACCACGTTCCTTCTGCTTGGGGAAGACAAGTCGGCGGCATAATTTAATAATTGTTTACAAGCACACGCGGCCTGGTATCCAGCTGTTCCTCGCCTGGACAGAGGAGAAGAAAGGATCGGAGACTCTTGTCACTGACAGATTTGACATGTAAATTTCAAACCATTTTCTGTGGTTCCGAAGGCTCACGACATGTTGTGTCTCCGCTTTTTTATTTTCCGATGCCACAAATTTTAAACACAGGTTCGTGAAGGGAATTCATTAACCGGCATGTAACAGAGTCTGTCCCGCCACCCGACACGGAAACCTCGACGTGGATGTGCTATTCTCCGCTAATTGTCGTTAGTGCAGTTATTCTCAGAAATGGCCCAAAAAAATAATGGCTGCTGCGTGTAAGTGCTTACTCCGAAGCTAGCAGTGTATGCCGAGAGTTTTATGAGCGGGTTTTTTTTTTTAATGGGGAAAGGAAATGAGACACAAGTAAGAAGCATGTTCAAGGTCACCCTGCCAGGGATCAGAGGAGCTGGATTTTAACCCGGGTCTAATCCAGGGCTCAAGTCATTAGCAGTCGTTGCAAATTGTTGGTGAAGAATGCTCCCTCCCTCCCAACCCCGCAGCATTCACCCAGAGCTGATGAAAGAAATAAAGTCACAGTGGGCCGAGTCATGCTTCTTACCACATGTTAAGAGCATTACTGTCAAAGGTACATGTCGTTGGGCATTCACAACTCGGCTGCTGGAGGGTGCAAGCTTGGACAGAGCACACACACAACTGAACTAACACGGATGGAGAATTTCTAGGTCTGCAGCCTTTGTCCAGATGTCCTGGTCCGGTTCAGGTTGGACTTCAATGGGCTTCCTGCCAGAACCTGGGTATGGTGCCACTCTACCCAGTCAGCCATCTGTCCGTGGCATCTACACCCCAAAGCTAACACAGTACCACCTAGGACCCTGCTTGCTTGCTTGTTTTGTTTTGTTTTTTCTTTCCTTTTTTCTTTTTGGTCGTGTGTGTGTGTGTGTGTGTGTGTGTGTGTGTGTGTGTGTGTATGTGTATGTGTGTGTGTGTGTGTATGTGTGTGTGTGTGTGTGTGTGTGTGTATGTGTGTGTGTGTGTGTGTGTGTGTGTGTGTGTGTGTGTGTGCCTGCGGTGGCCTAAGGGTGGTGCTGAGGATCATTCTGCGTTGCTCTACTTCTTACTGCTTTGCTCTGGGGTTTCCCAGGCTCTGCCTCCCACTTCCCCCCTGTTCACCCAGCATGTTTACGTGGGATCCGAGAATTTGAACTCAGGTGTTTTTGCTTGGGAGACAAGGCTTTGAACCCCGAGCCATTTCCCCAGCCCCCCTACTTTCTGTATCTATTATGAGTTCCTAGTTTCAGAAAGGAATTTTTCTCTCATTTGCTCCACGGGGTCTAAGACGAGATTATACTGGTTTGGGGGTTGAGATAAATCAAGGGACTACTAAAGCCCAGAGAAAAGATTCACTGGAGGTGGGAATTAGAACTCAGACCCAAGAGAAAGTCAAGTCCAGGACCAGAAGTTCAATATCAACGTTTAATAAACTACTGCCAACAAACAAGACAAAAAACAGAAGCCAAGGGAAGAGCAAAGGCGGACAGAAAAGACCACCAGAGCTCTTAGCACAGGCCCTAACACAGGCAGTGACAGCCACACTTGTTCTTACTGGAACAGCAAGGTCACAATTCTTCCAATTTAGAAACTCACGATTGTGGCTGGAGAGATTGTGGAATCTGGGGTTAAGACTCCAATTTGCAAGCCAAAAGACTTGAGTTCGGATCCAAGATCCCATGTAAAAATGCCAGGTGGAAATGGAGGCAGCTTGCATTTCTGTCTCTGAAAGGCAGCGCCTGGGAAATCCCAGAGCAAAGCAATAAGGAGGTAGAAGCAATCCAGGATGGTTCCCAAAGAGTCACCCTTGGGCCTCCACAGTCACACACAATGTCTTCTGATACACACAGACACACAGACACACACACGCACACATGCACACACACACACATGCGCACACAAAAAATAATAATTTTTAAAAGAAACTCAAGACTGGGCCATACCCATGTTTCCTTGCTCCTATGTTGTGGGTCTTCTGAAGGACAGCCATGTCCATGCAGCGTGGTTTACTACTATGGTTGAAAGCAGAGCATGCTGGGAAGTCACAGAGAAAGACTCTCAAGACTATGTTGCAGGAAGAGAGGTTGCTTAGAGCGAGTGTCCAAGAAGAAGCAAATGAGAAACAGGAGGAAAAGATTCCTAAGAAAAGGAATCGCCAAGACAAAGATGGTGCCCAGATCACAAGGAGAGTCAATAGGAAGAGTCACATGATCATCTGTGATCCCTGAGGGCACAGGAGAGTCAGTCACAACCTCTTCCAAAGGTCCTGCATCTTTGGATCGGAGCACTGAGAGACTAAAAGGAAAATACAGATGATCTCTAACCCAGAATGCCAGATTCCTTTGCTCTACAAATCATACTGGCCTACTCAGTGTCCATGTAGACATCTGCATTCTTGGTCTGCTACCTATGCTGCTGTTAGAAATTACAGCCTTAGGAGGCTGGAGAGATGACTCAGGATTTAAGCCTCTGCCTTGCAAGCAGAAGGACCTGAGTTCAGATCCCAGATCCTATGTACAAATGCAGGGTGGAAATGGTGGCAATCTGCACTTCTGGCTCTGGAAGGCAGAGTCTGGGGAACCCCAAAGCAAAGCAAAAAGGAGGAAGAGCAATTCACGATCATTCCCGAAGTTACCCTTGGGCCTCCACAAGCACACATGGTGCCCTTTGATACACACAGACATACACATACACACACACACACAACACACACACACACATACTCACATACACATACAAATCATAGTCTGAAAGCATATTACATTATTGCATTGTACATATCATATATGATGTGCTATACAATTGTAAGTTTTATATGTAACATATATATACTATAGAGGTTCCATGCATCGATATCATTAGACATAATATTTTTAAAAAGAAATGAAGGCTCCCTTCCCCTTCATGGGACTTCCTGTCTGGAATCCAGGAGTTCCTTTCTGGCTTTTCTCTGGCCTTATGGATTCCACATCTGGAGTCCGTGAGCTCTTTTCTGGCTCACTGACCCCTTATAGACTCCACGTCTACGAGTCCTTTTCTCTCTCTTCGTAACCTTCTTGCGCTGTTCTCCCACTTCAATCCCCAGACACAAGAACGCAACATTTCAGCCTAGCACATCAGATGGTTCTCTTGCCCCTCATAAAATCCGTGTCCATGAGTTCCATTCTCTCTCTTCTAATAAGCTTTGCCTTAATCCTAAAAAAAAAAAAAGAAATGATACTAGAGTCAGATTATATTAATTGGGCTATCTAATTACAATTTTAAGATCTAAGGAACAAAGCTCTGCGGTAGAGTGTATGCCTAGCATGCATAGAAGCCTGGGTTTTATCCCTAGCATAACTAGATTAATAAATAAATGACAGAAGAATAGGAGCTAAGGATGTAACTCAGTTGGAAGAGCGTTTGCCTAGCACACACAAAGCTCTGAGTTAGATCCCAGTGCATAAACCAGGCACCGTGGCACATGCCTGTAATCCCAATACACGGGGGCCAGTGGTGGAGAGAGGAGAATCAGCTGTTAATGTTATCATTGGTTACACAGGGAATTCAAAGTCAACCTGGTCTACATGAGCCCCAGCCTCAAATATAAAAGAAATAAACCAAATGAATTATGAGAGAAACATACAGAACCAGAGCTTTGAAAGCCACTGGCCCAGGTTGGGGGGGGCAGTCGGGAGTGGGCGTTGGAAGCATTACCTGTATGCTCTGATAACTTGGCAATCTCTTGACTCATAACATAACACCCACAGAGATAAGCACTTCTATCACAGGAAAGAGGTAGGAAGGCTTTGGCAACCAAAAGTCGAGGTCACATCATAGTTAGACACAAGTATCAACTTAACAGTTGAGGGTTTGAGCTCTGGGCACATTTGTAGAGAATTAGTGGTTAAGTTAACATTGTCTAGCTGATGGGGAAGGCCCAGCCCATGTTGGGTGGGACTAGGCCCTGGAATAAAATACAGAGAGCTGGTTGAGAGAGTTGGCATCCTTGTGTACACTTGGCCAGACATGCTGATCTGGCAAGTAAGGATCGTCCCTCTCTCAGCCGTTATGTGGAGATGGTGTGGCCAGTTCCCTCCATCCTGGTGTTGGTGCAAGCTGGACTATGAACTGTAACCGGACTAGCTTAAGAAAATAAACCTTTTGTTCCCTTAAGCCGTTTGATGGTGATTTATCAGCAGTCATGCAGGCGCACTGCAACACCAGCCATCCACGCAGGTGACCGTGATGGTTAACTCGCCTCACCTTGCCTCTGGATAGGATGAGGCCAGGCAGCCTAGACGCATGAAGAAACCAAGAGAAAATGTTTGACTTCAGGCACGTAGTTACGATCCTCCGCAGCTGTGTAGGGATTGAGTCTTGCTGTGGAAGATCGCTGGTCGGCAAGGCTGACCTGCACGTTGAAGAAACACAGCCCACCCAACGGAGGAGTAAGCTGGGTGAGTGTGCCACCTGGGTGATATGAAAGCATTTCCCTAGTCCAAACTACTTTCCTATCACTCGCACACACACACACACACAAAGGCTAGAATCCTGCCACCATGGGCTCTGTAAGGCATACCCTTCTTGAGTTGAAGCCATTTGTTCAATTCTCAGTGTGTTGTGAAATCATTCTTGCCCCTGGGAGGGAGAATTTAGGAGCTCATCTCCTCTCAATTACATGAAAATTTAAGGAAAGCGCCCTAAGCTAAGCCCTTGCCATGACTGACACCTCTCATTTATCCACAGCAGGGTTATCTGTCATAAAATTGGCCCTTCTGCCCCAAATTTCTAGGCTATTTCCTCCTGCGGTTGAGAAATGCTAGCAGATGTTAGCCGATTTAACGAACCTGGTGTGACCAGGAGTTAGAAGTTCAAAGGCTTTTCCTAAGTATTTGAACACGTGTACTTGGGAGGGAGGGTAGTTCTAACTCCTGTCCCATCAGCGTGTGGCCGAGAGGGCCAAAGTTTTCCACAGGACAGTAAAATCCACTTAGACCCCAAGCATTGCTTCCTTCCACAGTCACGCCTCATCGCACGCCCTCATGGAAGAATCCAGAACTCTAGCCATCACGGCTTTGCCGAACTGGGGACTGTAGAATCGCCTTGGGATAGCTGACCAATTAGGGGCACTCTGGCCAATGAGGGGCACTCTGGCCCCTGAATCTCGCCTGAATCATCTCCTTCCTCTCTGCCCTTCCTGATGTCCCCTCTGGCCACACTGGCCTCCTGTTTCTCTAGTGCCCAGAAGCATTCCGGCCTCGGGGCCTTCCGTCCTCGTCCCCTTAGGCAGACAGCCCTCAAGGTACCTTCAGGGCTCCTGTGACCTGTGAGTGACACAGTGTAACTTCCCCACCCACTGCCCCCAGCATGATCTTGCCCACCCCATCCCCTCCAGTCTACCCTGCCTGCTCACCTAGTTAACCCCTCTCCCTGACTGATTTTGTTTTTTTCCATCCCCGGCTCTTGATGAATCTCTGACATTTGCTGATTTCAGTCCCTTGCTCACTGTCAGATGACTGTATAAACGTCACACAGGTTTTATTCCCAGAGTTACCCAGAAGACACAGGGCAGAACCCTAAGTAACATCACTAACACTTGAGCGAATGAATGAATGTAAATGGCAAAGCTCTGTGTTCCGATGAAACATGTAACTCCTTACTTAAACCGCGCAAGTGAGGATCTTGGGCTTGTTGTGAGTTTGCACACACAACCACTTTATGGCTCCTGCGAAAGCTCGTTTTCTCCTGGGGTCCAGAGTCTGTTTCCATAAGGTATTTGAAACCTTGGGCCTTTCTCAATAAAGCTCGCTGATGCAATGTTGATTATGATGTGGCAGTTTGAATTCAGGCACCAGGGACAGGCTTGCAATGGAACTGCGTGTCAGGTTGCTAAAGGACCGGCTGGAAATACAGTGATATAACCGGTTGCCCCTGTGCGATAAGGCCCCAGCCCCTTGTTGATAAGAATGGATTGCACCCAGCTGGATTGCCTATGCCTGCCCTGTGGCAGTCTCCCCATGGGAGCCTGAGGCAATGGTACAAGAAGCCATCCCGCACCTGCCAAACGCTCCTGGAGGCACATCGCTCCCCCACTGGGAACTGAAGGACTCAACTTGCTCCCCTGTCCGCCTGCACTCGACCCTCCTAGCACATCTATCAAAAGCAATCAAGAATATTGGAGAAGGTCTGGAGAGAGAGCTCTGGGGTTAAGACTCTGCCTGGCAAGCAGAAGGTCCCAAGTTCAGATCCCAGGTCCCACATAAAAACGCCAGGCAGTCTGCACTTCTGACCCTGGTGGGCAGAGCCTGAGAAATCCCAAAACAGCAAAAAGGGGGTAGAAACAATCCAGGATGATTCCCAAAGCCACCATTGGTCCTCCACAGAGATACACAGTGTTCTCTCTCTCTCTCTCTCTCTCTCTCTCTCTCACACACACACACACACACACACACACACACACACACACACAAATGAATGATTAAAGTATTTTCAAAAAGAATACGGGGGAAGCCAGCATTTATATAATATTTGAAAAATTTTAGAAGGGTAAGATGGGGGTCTTATGTAGCCCAGGCTGGCCTTGAAGTCCTTTTCCTCCAACCCTAAATCCATGGCGATCCTCCTGCATCTGTCTCCTAAATGCAGAGATTACAGGCATAAGCTAGCACGACTTGACTTTTAAAAGAAAAACTCTGAGCTAGAGAGATGTCTCAGAATAAGACTCTGCTTTGAAAATAGAAGGACCTGAGTTCATGCAAAAATATGTCAGGCAGAAATGACAGCAGCTTATACTTCCAACTCTGGAAGTCAGAGCCTGGGAAATCCCAGAACAAGCAAAAAGGAGGTGTCAGCTTGACAACACTAATAGGGCTGGCTGATAACCCAGGCCTTGGGGTGTATGTCCCATGAATGACTGCAGTAAGGACACTTGGGCAGGTTGACAGTATAGAAACAAGCTATTCAGCGTTGGAGGGATGGCTCGGTTGGTAAAGTGCTTGCCATGCGGACCTGAGTTCTGATCCCAGCACTCACATAAATAGCTGGGTGCAGCACACCCATCTGTAACCCCAGAGTTGGGGGAGGGGGGTGTCAGAAGCCCCCTGGGGCTTTCTGGTCAGCTACCCTCGCTGAATCAATGAACTCCAGGTTCAGCGAGAGACCCTGTCTCAAAAGTAGAAGGTGTAGAACAAACGAAGAAGATGCCCAACATCAACCTACGGCCTCTGGCTGAACGCACACACACGTGCACTCACACTCGTGTACTCGCACACACGATGCCCACGTGCACACATACATGCACACACACATGCACATACATACAAGACGCAAACTGTGCAGTGGGAATGGAGAGGGAAAGGGAAGAAGATGAGAGCCGTGGAAGGGAACTGCTGTCCCGTGGCGGCAGAACTGGGGAAGACAAAATCCAGCTGGAAAATGGATTCTGATCCTCCGCATGGAGCTCAGTCAGCCGAGCCCTGGCCAGACTGCTCTACTTCACATCTTCCAATATCAAGCTGAAAATTGAATTCATAAAATCTGGGGCATTTGGCTTTATTTTGCACACATTAATAATTTTTTCTCTCTGAATATTTTTTTCTCCCTACATGAAAAATGGACATCTACAGCAGTGTGTCACAGTAGCTCCAGCAACCGATATGGCTCACCAGGTAAAGGCACTTGCCACCCAGACTGATGACTTGAGTTCAATCCCTGGATCCCCATGTTGGTAAAAGGAGAGAACTAACTCCTACAAGTTGTTTTCTGGACTCCAGTGTACACTATGGTTCTCTCTCTCTCTCTCTCTCTCTCTCTCTCTCTCTCTCTCTCTTTCTCTCTCTCTTTCTTTCTCAATAAATGTAAAATATATGTTTAAGTGGCTGAGCTCTGATGTCCTTTACTTCCATTTGTGGTACAGTCTCATTAGCCTGTCGCCGACCACGTGCTTGGAGCAGTACAGTGACAACCTAGGGAAGCCAGGCAGTCAACACACACACACACACACACACACACACACACACACACACGCACGCACGCGCACGCGCGCGCACACGTCAAAGATACAAAGTTGATGGGAAGGGTGGAGTTTGCAAATGGAAGTAATTAAACTCATTAGTCAAAAGCAGAGGAAGAGAAAACCCAGCCAATAGTTCATTAGACCAGGAAAGGGTTTTCTTAATGGGAGGATATCATGAAACTGACAGTTAAAAATGGAATTAATTTTTATGCCTGAAGAGGCAATACCCCAGCCAAGGAGCTCCGGTACCAAAGCTGCTTTCAGTAAATCCTCACTTGGATCTCCTGGATATTGTCGGAAGACCCATTTATCTATCCCTTCACTTGGATTGTGCTTTTCTTCTTTTTCTAAGCAAGATAACTCCCAATGAATATCCATATATATATATATATATTTTTTTTTTGCATGTGTCTGTGTGTATCAAAGGACACCATATGTGTCTGTGGAGACCCAAGGGTGACTTCAGGAATCATCCTGGATGCTTCTACCTCCTTGTTACTTTTCTCTGGAGTTTCCCAGGCTGTGTCCTCCAGGGCCCAGAAGTACAGGTCGCTGTCATTTATGCCAGGCATTTGCACATGGGATCTGGGATCCAAACTCAGGTCCTTCTGCTTGGGAGAAGGAGCCTTAACCCCTGAGCTATCTCTTCAGTCCTGATAAATTTCATAGTGTAATAGTGAAGGGTTAATCCCCTCTGGATTTATTTATAAAATGTTCAGAAGCTGCACTAGTCTCCTCCCCCCAGTTTAGTAACTAAAGATTTTCTTTTGATTTTTTTTCATATATGTGTATTGTGTGCATTTTGCATGTGGTTGGGGGTGTGCATAAGAGTGCACTTGAACTTGTGTCCATGGGGGCCCAAGATCCCATCAGGAATTATCCTGAATTGCTCCACTTCCTTATTGCTTTGCTCTGGGGTTTCCCAGGCTCTGCCTTCCAAGGACCGGAATTGCAGACCACCTGGCATTCTTACGTGCCATCTGGGGATCCGAACTCAGGTTCTTTTCCTTGTGAGACAGAGGCTTTAACCCCTGAGCCATCTCTCCAGCCATCTTTTGATTTTTTTTTTTTTTTTTTTTGAGACCGAGTGTTGCTATGATGAAGCCAAGCCCAAGTGGGATTCTCAATCCTCCTGCCTTAGTCATGCTAACATCACAAGTGCGCATGGTCATACCAAGTTCAAAACTTGAGCCTTTGGGGTGGGGAGCTTGTTCGTGTGCATGCCTGTGCGTGAGGAGCTCAAAAGTTAACCTCGGATGTAGTTATCACCCTGGTTTTTTTGCAGCAGGGTCTGTCATGTGCATGGAGGTCACCGAGTGGCTAGGATGGTTGACCAGTGAGGGCAAGGATCTGTCTGTGTCCCAGACACAGATCACAGACCCACGCTTCCTCGCCTAATGGAACTCCGGTTCTCATGTTTTCATTTCACTGACAGCCATCTCTCAGGACCCTTGCAGGTGAGCTCTCTGGATAGACAGCTCCCCCTTTGCGGAAGCAGTCGCCACTGGCTGATGAGCTTAGAACAGCTGCCAGCAGAAACAGCCTATGACAAGCAAAAGATTCTCCTTGGGTTTGGTTCATCTGTGTTCTATATTCAATCAGCTCTCATCACATCGGGTACCCACACCACAAAAAGTGCGGAGTCATGAGAGCTGAGTCATAAGACGTCCCATCTGGACTTTGTAGGTGTGTTTGTTTGCTGACACGGCGCACTGAAGATGATTCAGCTCCACAGTACTGCTCCGCCCCGCCCCCTTCCTCCCCCCCCACACCTCCACCGGGACCAAGGTGGAAAGCCTCCAGCCTTGGGTGGGTCTTGTTTTTCCAAGCGCTTGGGAATCATCAGGGAGGTAGAGAATAAGGATTGTCTCCGCAGGCGCACAAGTGCAAACCCCAGCTCAGGTCCAAGCCGCAGCTTGCAGCTCGGTGGGAAGCAGGAGATCCCAGGCTGCCCGCCCAACAGATGCCAATTTCCCATGCTCCAGTTCTGCTGGGAACCACGAGCTGGAAAACAGAGGTAAGTCACGTGGAACTTGCCATTATCTCTCTACCTTCCTGCTAGACCCTTCACTACCTCTGGCTTAGGCTGCTTTTAATTTTTATTTATTTATTTATTTATTTATTTTTAGGAAGGTTCTAGAAAACACCATTGGCAGGGTCACCTCGTTTGGAGCTAATACCTTGGTGGATTATGCATTCGCATCTGCCCAGTGCCATGGCACTGGGTATATACAGGCGGCTGCTCTTTCCCAAGCAGAAAGCTTGAGTCCTGTAACCAACCGACAGCTTGTGCCAAACACCACAGCATATCACAGCCAAGAAAGGGTCTACAGTGTGAGACCTCTCCCAAGGAAGAGAGAGAGAGAGAGAGGCAGAGAGAGATGTGTTAACTGTGCTAACAGTGCCAAGTAATATGCTTCGTTAAAAATTTAATCACCTACAAGTGCAAAACAAGTGCAAAGCAATCATGTTGTAATTAGCATGGCAATTAACACCTCCCTTTTCGATAGCACATGCATCCTAGGAAGGGCAGGATCGCAAGTGTTTATGCTGCTGAAGGCCCGGCTCCTACAGAGAAGGGAAAAAATTGCTTAACTGGAATTTTTTTTTTTTTTTTTTTTTTTTGGTTTCTGTGTCCATGAAAGTTCAACACCAGCTGCCATCTTGGTTTTGTACACAAATTGCTCAGCCGCGTGGTGGAAGTAACCGCCTTCCCCATTTCGAGTTCTGTGCAGCTGTTTGCCAGCCTCCCCTTCCCTGTGTGTTAGCATTAGAACATGCATACATCAGGCTGGAGAGATGGCTCATGGGTTAAGAGTCTACCTGGCAAGCAGAAGGTCCTGGGTTCAGATCCCAAGTTCCACATTAAAAAAAATAAGTAAATAAAAAGGAGGTGGAAGCAATCCAGGATGATTCTGGAAAGTCCTCCACAGAATGTCCTCCGATACACACACACACACACACACACACACAATAATAATAATAATAAAATAAATTTATATGTATGTCAGAACTGGTACCAGCTTGTCATGCATTCAGCACAATTTACATGCTAACTGCTTCTTCCTACCCCCTCCACCCAAATGCCTTTTATAAGAAATACACCCCAATAAAAAAAGAATGAATAGTCCTTAATGTGATATTTGCATCTACAATAATCCATTTTATCATTTCATTTCAGAAAAATTAAGTCTCTTCTACACCACTGTGCTAGTTAGATATATAGGTGTTGATTTGACAAGTTTTGGGCACATCTATGAAGAATTGGTATTTAAGGTAAGTCCATGAGAGATCATCTAACTGATGTGGGAAGACCCCAGCCATGGGGGGGGTAAAATCATTCACTGGGCAGATGGATGAGGTGAAGAGAGCTGGTTCAGTGTTTCCGCGTACTTCAGCATACTTTGCAGACTCCTGTCTGGCAAATGAGGCTTGTCCATCTCTTCTGTCCCTGTGAATATGGTGGGGCCAATTCCCTTGGCTCTTACTGTTAGCACAAACCATCTTACCAAGTTGGACCATAAGCCGTAACCGAGAATTATATGAGCAAGAATAAAACCCCCTCGTTCCCCTAAACTGTTTGGTCATGAATTTATCAGCCATATGCAGGCAAACTGCAACAACCACCACGATTTGTCTTAGGACCAAGTGTCAATGCTCTAGGGAAAGGAGTAAGATGGGTAAGGTGGACGGTCTGCTTTCCAATAACAGCACACAGGGTTCAAGTCCAGTCGCTGGCATGGGTGGTGGATGGCACAAAGTGCTTTCTGGCGCTGACTAGGAAGTGCCTATCCTGGAATGTCCGTCCCACCTGCTAACCTGACTGGCAGGTAGGTGCCCCAGAGATCCTACGGGTAAAACCTATGGGTAAAACCACGGGAAAAGTGGAGGCAGTTTCTTTAGCCCCCACAAGAGAAAGCGTTGTAACATCTTATAGGCCAGAGGTGTGGCTCAGTGGCAGATCCTATGATTAGTATGGATGAGGACCTGAGTTCAATCTCAATGTTGGGGAGAAAAATCCAAAATAAGATCGTTTTCTTTATCTGGGTGTGGTGGCTCACACCTGTAATTCCAGCACTCAGGAAGCTGGGGAAAAGGAGGGATAAACCCAGATTCAAGGATAGCCTGGGCTACATAGTGAGTTCTACTTACTGGAGCTTCATGCAAGACTTTCAACCCCTTGGCTCTGTTTTACAAATCAGTCACTTTGCCAAAGACCTTAGCTGCTGACTTTAAAACTCTGTGTGGAAACCTTGGGGGCTAGGACTGGACAGGTGAAGGGTTATCCCCATGTCAGCGGAGGTGACTCGAGGAGGGGCCACTCGGTATACCATAGTGGCCTGAACGCCCATAAGAGTAGATAATCCAGACGGAACCTGGAGCCCAGAGAAGCAGACAAAGCAGGAGGGTGAGAGGGACTGGGATAGATTGATAAAGGGAGAGGAAGGAGGGAGAGGAAGGTGAGGAGGGACGGAGAGGAAAGTAAGGAAGGAGGTAAGGAGGGAGAGAGAGGAGGGAAGGAAGGAGGAAAGTAGGAATAAGTACTCAATATGCTTGTAAAACTGGGGGGATTAATAAAATAAAAATAAAACTCTCTGTGTTTGAAAAGACTTTTCTGAAGACATTTTTTTTATTATTTTTATGCTAAAGTACTTATTTTATTTCCAAAACTTTATTGCTTCAAAAGATTTAAAATAGGAGGATGCTTTACAAAAATTGTATAGGAAATAAAATTCCTACACTATAAATAGAAATGTTACATTACGCATTTTATAATACACAAAGATAGAACTATAAAGGCACTTTTTTTTTTCAAGAAACTATCCAGGGACTCACTTAAAAAATTATAGAATAACATGAAAGAAAAGAGAACAGGGCTGGAGAGATGGCTCAGGGGTTAAGACTCCCAAACAGAAGATCCTGAGTTCAGATCCCAGATTTCACATTAAAAAAAAAGAAAAGAAAAAAAGAAAAAAACAGGCAGAAAGGCAGCATCCTTGTGGGCAGAGCCTGGAAAATTCCAGAGCAAAGCAAAAAGGTAGAAGCAATGCAGGAAGATTCCCAAAGTTACTCTTGGTCTTCCATAGGGACACCTAGTGCCCTCTGATACACACACACACACACACACACACACACACACACACACACAAGTAAATAGTTTTTTTTTTTTAAAAAAGCACAAATTCTTAGGTTGACTTTACCTTATTCTCGTTGACTAGCAGCAGTGTGAACACATTCTGAGAAAGCCACAGAGTGAGCCGGAGACTGGGAAGCAAGTGCTGATTCTGCTGAGAGGCGAGGAGACTCCGGCATGCTAGCTAACATTCCAGCATTCGTGGAACTTTCTGGAAGCCAGAGCCTGCATTCATAGCTCCTATTCACTGTCTTGGTTTGCTGCTGCCTTTTCCCAGCTACTCTTTTGTTCAGACTCACAAGTGCATCCCAGAAAGTTGAAAAAGGGGAAAAAAAAAATCCTCAGTGAGTAGGAGACACACTTTACAAGTGGGAAGGACTAGAACAAAAAGACATAATAAAATAAAATTAAAAGTATACTGGCAACCTTTAGGAAAAAGCAAATGAAATTCCTGTCTCAAACACTGGACAAATGTCTTATTATGCTAAAAGCCTCAAACTATGTTTGTGGAGCTAGTTAGACCAGACAGTTTCCATAGTAATCATTGCATTCATTCTTATAGAAGTGACATCTTTCAAAACCAGTCCTTCCATGTCAACAACTCCCCCAAAGTCTAACACGGATCACAGGGGAGAAGGCTTCAGGCAGTAGGATCCTTAGAGGCAAGGGGTTAAACAGTCATAATAGAGTTCCCATGCTAACAGGCAGCCCTTAGAAGGGGCCCCAAGCTATGCCACTAAGTCCTGAACCCTCACTAGTGTAGACGACTTGGAGGGAAATTCAGCGCCCACATAAACAGATGCTCCGGGGGATGGGAGGGAGAAAGCAGGAAACACCAAGAGAGGAGGAGGGAAGGAAAAAGGGTGGGGGGAGGAAGGGGAGAATGCATTGGGGGACAATGGAGGAAGGGGGAGGGGAGAAGAAGGGAGTACCTATTGAGCTTGTATGATTAGGCAAAAAAAAAAAAGTAATAAAAAATTAATTGATTAAAAAACTGGTTCTCCAAACATTACTATCATTTCTAAAGCTGGTCACAAGTAACTGCTGTGGGGTAGCCTGAATCCAAGTAAATAGCCCAAGTGATATGTTTCTGCATTTGCATTTACTGTAAATGAGTATTTTGTCTGGGTTGCTCCGTTTTTATTTTCTCTTTGATCGGAAAGGCTAAAATGCCAAACAAGTTGAGCACTGAGTCGCAGGACGAGTCTAACAATCTCATTCTGCATGTTACCATAGGCTAATTGGTTGTCTCCCTGGTCAGGGTCACTCGCTGTGTGCCAAGCATTGACTTAAGAGCATAAAAACAGATGGCCAGAGACTGGAGAGGTGGCTCAGGGGTTAAGACTCTTGCCTCATCAGCCAAGGACCTGAGTTCAGATTCCAAATTCCACATAAAAAGGCCGGGTGAAAATGGTGGCGGCCGGGGCTGGAGAGGTGGCTCAGGGGTTAAGCCTCTGCCTTGCAAGCAGAAGGTGCTGAGTTCTGATCCCAGATCCCACGTATAGATGCCAGGCAGAAGCGGGGGCGGCCTGCGCTTCTGGTCCTGGTAGGGCGGAGCCTGTGAATCCCAGGGCAGGAGGAGGTGGAGGCGCCCATGGTGGTTCGCGAATTCGTCCGTGGTTCTACACAGACACACACACACACACACACACACACACACGCACGCACATGCGCACAGTTGAATAAATAATAAGAAGAAAATTAAAAAAAAAAAAAAAGAAAATGGTGGCGGCCTATAATTCTGACCTTGGAAGGCAGAGCCTGAGAAACCCTAGAGCAAAGCTAAAAGAAGGTAGAGCAACCCAGGATGATGCCTGAGGTCACCCTTGGACTTCCACAAGCACATACAAGTGCCCTCTTCTACACACATATGCGCACACACACACACACACACACACACGTACACACACACACACATGTGCATGCAGGAAGAAAAATAAAAGCAGAGGACCAATCAGGACCCACAGAGAACCAGGACTTAAGACTCTCTGCTTCCTGTGAATTACACTTCTAGTACTTCACACAGAGCTTAGCTTGCTTGAGACATCAGCAGAAGGCCGGCAAGATGGTTCCGTGAATAGAGCTACCTGCACACAAATCTGGAGACCTGACTTCAATGACCCACATGGTGGAAGGAGAGAGACCTGCTTGTGTTCTCTCTCTCTCTCTCTCTCTCTCTCTCTCTCTCTCATAAATAAATATTTTTAAAAAGACATCATCTCAATAATTCAGTCAGTCAATGACCAGCCGCCTCGCCCAGAGCTGTCAGTGTGGAGGTACAGCCAGTATAAGATCTATTACATGATGAGCTGATAAGCATTCTAAGAAAAAGACACGTAAGGTTCTAGAGGATAAACAAATGCTTCCATTCTCAGTGCTGGGAGGTTGAGGGCCTGGGTGTTAGGGTGACAGGCAACATGTATTCCAGTTTTGAAAGAACATCGTGACCACATCGAAACAGTGAGGGAAAGGTAAGCGGAGGCAGCCTGCAGGATTGTCGGCCAAAGGAGGTTGACACAGAAAGAGAAGCCAGCAAGGGGGACATGTCTGCGCGCGATGCTTAACACTGATTTCACTTGGGGACCAATCAGCCAGTCCATGGGGACTGTCCAGACACGGGTTAGAGCCCGCCGGACCCGGGAAAGGGAAGCGTGCATGAGGAGTAAAGGCAAGAAGGGGGAATGTTTATGGCACAATCTGGAAGGCAGAACTGGGGGCGTGTCAAGATTTGTCAGAATTTCTTGGCCGATTCCACATGCAGAAACTGGGGTCTCAGAAGCCAGGGTCAAGCGAGCTAAAATGAAGAATTCAGTTCAGCCCTTGCTCCTTTTTGAAAGCTGGATGCTTCAAAGGGTTGACAAATATCAAAATGGAAGTTTTGAAAACAAAACCTGAACCCTCTTCACGTAGTATTGGAACCTGCCATGTAGGTGAAGGCACTGAGGAAGAAGAAAGAGGAAGAACTTCGAAGGCTAGTCAGACGTGGGAAGAAGGGCAGACGCCAATGAGGGAGGAGGGGGCGTTTGGAAGCAAGAAATCCACGGAAAGGAGCGTTCCCGGGGTTCAGATGTATCAAGCTGCAGAGAAACGCAAGTAGAGTGGCCTTAGCCAGGAAGGGAAGACTTGAGAATGCAATCTGCACAGCTGGATGGGCGGAGTGGCCAGCAAGGAGGAAGATGGAATCAAGACAGCCTTTAGGGGGAGCGAACCTTCAAAGTGGCAGAACTCCTTCCCAAAGAGCAGCTCAAAGGCCAGTTTCCTTTGGGCAAGTGGCTCACCCCAAAGGAGGCTGTGATCTCGTAAGGCTGAAGATAGAAAACCAGAAGACTTCCAGTGCAAGAGGTGACCAGACAGGGGGGCTGCGCGTTAGAGAGCCCAAGCCCAAGTTCTTTCACTGAGCCCATCGAGATAAGGAGAGCGTGCAGAGAAACGCGTCAATGAAAATCCAAACGGGAAACTTGGAAAAAGTCATCATCTTCCCTAAACCCCAAGGAGCCGATCAGGGTCTCTACTTCTGGGAAGAAGAAGCAGCCGGACTTTCTCCTCTTCCTCCTCGTAAGGACAATTGAAGACACCGCAGGACCTAAGCAATGGCATGCTAAGGAGTTCAACGGGTCTTCTTTAGTATCTAATTGTCTTGGTTTGCAGTAAGTTGTCCCCCATGGACTCATGTTTTGGATTCTTAGTTGATGTTTGGGGAGGTCGTGGCAACTTCAGGAGGTAGAGTCTTGCTGGAGGAAGGCACTCCTTAGGGGTGGGCCTTGAAGTTGGTGAGCCCCACCCTGCTCCTGTTAATAGTCTGCTTTAGCAGTGTGCTGTGAGCTCTCTCACCCCCCTTCCCTCCCACGCCCTCATCCCGTGATGTCTGCCGTGATCTGAGCCACCTTCAACTTCTGCCATGAGCCATGCCTTTCCCACAGTAACGGACTGTGTCTCCCCTCAAGAACCATAAGCCATATGAATATCCCTTTTCTCTCTCTCAGCTGTTGGTGTGACTGTTGTCTCACAGCAGCAGAAAGAATAACTGAGACGCCAATCAAACTCCTGTCCAGCATCCTTTGTCAAGAGCTCTTCACCCTGGACTGCATTAGGTAATAAATCTGTCACGTCGGTTTTGTCAGAATCCCAACTCCTGATGGTCTTGCCTAGTAATTTTTCCTCTACTGACTCTATTCTGCCCCTTGGGTTATAAATCTCCACTGTGCTGATATAGTTAGAATTAAGTCTATTCTCTCTCCTGTAACAAACCCCCACTGTAATCTGTCCTTGAGTAAAGCATAATGTATTGTTCTTTAACAAGTGTCCATAAAAACTTTTCTCAACAAAACCTTGTATATATCAGAGTTATATGAATGGAATACATGGTTCAGAAAAAGAAAGATAATTGATCTACAGTTTTCCAGATGTAAATTTTACAATTTAGGTGAAATGGACCAAAACTCTTTAAAAGGATGAATTACTGGGCTGGAGAGATGGCTCAGGGGTTAAGAGTCTGTCTCACAAGCAGAAGGTCCTGAGTTTGGATCTCAAATCCCACGTAAAAACACCAGACGGAAACTGTGGTGGCCTGTACTTCCGGTCCTGGTGGGTGAGGCCTAGGAAATCCCAGAGCGAAGGAAGAAGGAAGCAGAAAGAATCCAGGATGATTCCCAAAGTGTCTCCCTTTCATCCTACACAGGAACACACAGTACTTTCTCTCTCTCTCTCTCTCTCTCTCTCTCTCTCTCTCTCTCTCTCTCTCTCTCCTCTCTCCCTCTCTCTCCCTCTCTCTCTCATAAAATAAATAAATAAAATATTTAAAAGGATGAACTACAACAGCTCATTCAATGCCAAACAGAAAATTTGCCCAGCCTTATAACCATGAAGGAAACTGAATTTGCCATTTTAAAGGTCCCAGAAAAGAAATCTCCAGACTCAAATGATTTTATTGCAGAATTCTACCAGATGTTTCAAGAAGGATTATGAATCCTACAAATCACAATCCATACCCGAAAAAAAGCAGAAGAGGCTGTACTCTCCCTGATCCTGTGTATGGGCCTGTTATTACCCTGATACTAAATCCAAACAAAGACCATTTTAAAAAGGAAAAGAATGAAAAAACTGCCGACTAATAACACTCATGAACAGAGACACAAAAATCCTTAACAGAATGTTAACAGAGAACTCAGAAATATATTTTTTAAAAATTATACACCGTGACAATATAGGAGTGATCCCAGACAGGCGGGACTCATCGATATTTGAAAATCAGTCAGTAATGCATCATACTGATGGGGAAATGCATCATAATGGGGAAAAATCATGTTGGCATATATAGGTCCAGAAACAGCCTTTGACAAAATTAAGCAGCTATTCATGACGAAAGCAATCTCTGAAAACCCGGAATGGGGTTAAATTACCTCCAATTGATTTTTTTTGAAAGTATCATTTTCCTAACATTACCCTTGACTAAAAAAAAAAAGATGATACTTTCCTCCTAAGAAGTAGAACAAAGCGGGTATCTATTCTCTTCATTCTTATTCAAGATGCTATTAGAAGGTCTTGCCAGCCCAATAAGACAAGAAAAGGAAATAAGGCATGCATTTTTAAAGGGAAAAATAAAATAAAACTTGCAGAAGACATGATTATCTGCATAGACATTCCTGATAAATATATGCAAATTTTATGGAAACAATAAATAAATTAGAAAAGATACATAAACATGCAAACATCAGAATCTGAAATATATGACTGTTAAAATGTTCACATGTACATTTAAGACATTATGAACCAGATCTATAAGCAGAAAACTACAAAACAATGAGACCAAAAAAATCCAATAAGGCACAAATAGATGCAGAGACACGGTCTGTGAATAACAAAGGGTCAATCCTCTCCAATTTTCTAGACTGTTGTAATGAGTTACGAAGGGCTGACAGGAATATCCAGTGCCTTGATATTTGTAACACAACGTTGTTATCTTTTAAGTTCACACTCCAGAAGTTGCAAAAATAACACCCCAAACCTCACAATGTTTTAATTATGTTTATGATTTTGTATCAGGCTTCATTCATACGTATCCTGAAGTCCTTTGGGACCCATGGACAATGGGTTGGCCAAACATACAAGAGAAAATTTTCTTCCCATAGTTCTGGAAAGAAGAATTGCAAACTAAAGAGGTCAAGGGATTAGCTCCTTCTGAGGTTGCCAGATCCTCTCTTAACTTCTGATAGTTGGTTCACAATAGACTCTGGGTCATCTTTGATTTGTAGCATAACTCCATTGTTACACGGCTACCTTCTCTGTGTGGACCTGTGTCTTCTCTTCTTCTTATAAGAGCACAGTCATCGTGTTTATGGTCCTGACCCAATAATACCTCACTTTTGGCTAGCTAATTATATCTACGGATGTCACTTCCACGTAAGATCACAGTTTGAGGCTGTGGATAGATATAAACGTCAATGAACTAAACACTATTCAAATCCCTCAAAGTTAACGAACTTCCTATCACATAGAAAAACAATGGAAATAGAATAATGTATTTAGAGTAAGAATAATGAAGTTAGGGGAATTATTCTGTCCCAACTGAAGACTTGTATGACATCACTAAACACTACATAGTATTGGTAGAGAAATAGAAATATGAACTAATAGAGAAGAATAAAGAAACCAGAAATACAGCCCTACAGAGAGGCCCAAGAAATTTTTGAAAAGAATACAAGAGCAATTCTATGGAGAAAAGAGAGTTTTTCCAAAACAAGTAGATATTCAAAGAGAAGAAACCAAATCCTGACCTGTCACTCAGTCTTACAATTAAACGGACTTAAAATGTCTTACCCACAAGATGATGAACTATAACTTTTACCAAAAAATAAAATAGATAATCCTTAAGAACTAGGTTAGGCAGACGTTTTCAAGTTGACTTTGAAAGAATCATCTATTAAATAGGGAAGAAACTGGACGGCATCAAAATTCAAGCTTTTTCTGAACATAGTGGGAGAAGCCAATCATCTATCGCTCAAGCTGCGGAGGCAAAGGAGGAAAGCGAGGTAGAGACCAGTCTGGGACCCACAGTGAGTTTAAGTTCAGTCTTGGCGACCTGAAAGCTGTCTGAAGTGTCAAATAAATAAGCGTTTTGCTCTATGAAAGACGCTGTTAAGAAAATGGGAAGATTTGGCATAGATAAGGAGAAAGTATTTACAACCTCCACGTCTGCCCTGGGCCCAGATCTAGGAAAATAAAGAACTCTCCACACTCAACATGTTAGGAAAACTCAGAAAATGCACAGAAGACACACAGAGACGTTTCACCTAAGAGGGTATACAGATGGCAGAGAGCACATGAGAAGACGCTCGCCCTCATTAGCAATGAGCGGAATGCAATTTAAAGGCGTAATGAGATGTCATTACCCACCTATTAAGTGGATCAGTTTAAAAAATATAGAGTGACACTACCAAATGCCGGTATAGATGGAGAGAAAGAGGAACGCTTCTGTGTGACGTTCGGAGCGTGAGATAGCACGAGGCAGTTGGGCCATTTCTTAAAACGTGCAAAATATTGACTGATGGAGCTGTTAACATTTCTCCTAGAGAAATGAAGGGAAGAAAGCTTGGTACAAATGTTTGCAGTTGCTTTATTCATCACAGCCCCAGACTGAAAACAACCCAGATGTCCCTCAACAGATGAATGATTAAACAGACAAATCCCAACTCAAAAAGGCACACGTGTAAATATGAGAATGTGCTGCAGCAACTTCAGAAGGATTATGCTGGAACAGAGAGACAAGGTGAAAAGTTATACATATATGATCTGATTTATTAATATATTATCAAAACAATACAAATAGAAGCTGGGGAGATGGCTCAGTAGGTAAGCGTTTGCCAGGGAAGCACAGAGACCTGAGTTCAGATCCCAAGCACCCACATAAAAAGTTGGGCATGCAGTAGCATGCCTCTGTAATCCCAGAACTGGGGAGATAAAGACAGGAGGATCCCCAGGGTTTGCTGGTCAGCTAGGCTAGCCAAACTGTGGACTCCAGTTTCAATGAAGAAACTCTGTCTCAAAAGCAGAAAGTGGAGCCGGACTGGCAAGATAGCGTCAGTGGGTAAGGTGCCTGATTACACACCTGGTGACCTGAGTTCAGTTCCCAGAAGCCCACACGGTAGAAGGAGACAGCAGACTTCCAGAAATTGTCTTCTGGACTCCATCTATGCACCATGATGCATGATACACATGCAACATTCCCTCTCCCCTTCCCCTCTCTCTAATAAATAAATATTAAAAAGTAAGGTGGAGAGTGATTCAGGAAGACACCCAGTGTTGAACTCTGGCCTCCACATTACGGATACCTACACACACACACATACACACACACTGTTTAGTGAATGCTGGGGGGTGAAGAGAGATGACTGAGAGAGAAGAGGATGAAGCTCTAAAATGGCAGCATGTTCAGTACATAGCAGAGTGATCAATCTCAACATTCTTTTTTTTATTATTTTTTAATTTATTCAATTGTGTGTGTGTAGAACCATGGGCGAATTCAGGACCCACCATGAACTGCCTCCACCTCCTCCTTGTTTCCTCTGCCCGGAGATTTACAGGCTCTGCCCTACCAGGACCAGAAACGCAGGCCGCCCCCAATAGATCTCAACATTCTTACCAAGTAAGAAATCCTAGGTTCAGTCCTTAGTACAAAAGTCACAATCAAGGATTCTTTCGGTGACTGTGTTCTCACGTGTCTGCATCGACATAAATATTCCAAGACCATCCCGTACCATGCGTACCACACTGCCGATTTGCCACAAGGAGACTGTATGTCTTGTCTGGCTTCTCGTTTGCTGCTTGCACGTGACTTCCCAACTCTCTTAACACTGAAAAAAAGAAAAGAAAACTAACTTAAAAATCCTCAGAACTGTAGCAGCTATGTAGGAAGTGGCATGTAGCAGTCTCAGGTAAGAAAATGACTTCCTCAGGAAAGTTGGAAGGGCTTTAACTAGACACTTTATGATACTTAAATGGAAGCTGGAGATTATTTAGAACCTACTCCTTGATTCTTGGGTCCACCACAGCAGGACTACCAGACTATCATCAGCATGCATACACACACACACACACACACACACACACACACACACACGTGCATACACGCACGCATGCATACACATACAGAGAAGCATAAATAGCACTGTCTCCCAAGAGCAAAGCAGATTATCAAAGACAATTTAGGCCAGTAAAAAATGAAAATAAGCATTGTATGGATATAATAGTAGTTGTCATGGCAATGCATTAAATAATTATCAAATGCTTCTTGCTAGCCAGGGGAAAGAGCTTTGCATACATTGTTTCTGGAAAGTTCCATCAGTGCACCAATTTTACAGAAGAAAAACCTGAGACAGGCTCACTAATATCCAAGCTGAGAGCGGGTGGCTCCTCCCCACAAACAGCAATGGCCTTCGAAGCTACTTGACCTTGGCTCTTGAATACTAGAGCAGCAAGCGTAGCAGAGAAGGCTTGCCAGATGCCAAAGACACTGGACCGCTTTTGAAGGGAGCTTGGAGTGCAAACGCCCATGGACAGTCAGAAGATTCTGTCCCAGTCCACATCACCTTGGCCGCCTTTGTCTTTCTCAAATGTTTTCCAAAACCCATTTGAAGTCTGCTGCCACGAGTGTAAGACGGAGATTAAAAGGAAAAAATCCTGAAAATGATCATTTGTAAAGCTTTGTCAGGACTGCTAGTGATGGTAATTATTTAAATGATACTGGTTAATTTGTTTTATTGTTTCACATGGTCTGATTTATTTGCTATTTATTGGTTTGCTTATATAACGAAGAGGGTTAGATTAATATATTTCTGAATGTAAATTCATTTCCACTAATGTTTATGAGCCACATTTGTAGATGTGGCTTAAATAAATACACAGCCAAGGCTCAAGATTACAGTATTTTTTTTCAGAGTAATAAAGGATCCAGATATGTTCCAGACATAAATAAGATAAAGAGATTCACAAAGAAAACTACCTCCTCCATGCAGAAGACCTAGCCAAATTACCGCATAGTAAACATACAATAGTCAATTTTCTTCCTGTGCCACTCACAATGGAAATTCTAAGGTAATAATCCCAGGCTCCCAAGTAATTATGCAAGATATCTCGCTGTGAAAGACTCCCTTGCACTATTGCTTTGAGCTGCAATTTGGGGTATCCTGGTGGCGAGACTGCATCTGGAACAGGTTTTTTAGGGGAACCTGGAAGAGTTGCTGCCCAACTTAGAATGGATGAACTCTTTCTTCCAGAACATCCCTGAGTATACCAGAAGAATCCATACGATAGGAATCTATCCTGGGTACCCTGAAAGAACTGATTCATCTCACAGTGGAAACAGTAGAGATTTGTCTTCACTGACCTGAGAAGGCTAGACCAGCCGGCCTGTCCTTCATAAGTCTCCCTATGTGGAGCATTAATTATGTCAAGCATATTCACCAAAGGCAAACTAGATGAAACACAGTGGGTCACACGAGCGAGAAGATCTGCAAATAGGAGAGAGTCTAGCAGGTGAAAGGAGTGAGGATGGGATTGGGATGAAGGGGTGAAGATACTGTAAATTCACTACATTCATTTATGCAACACTGAAAATGGCATATATAAAATAAGAAATCTAAGTCCAGTTATGCAAACCAGCTAGCTTTGTATGAAGGAAAATTTATGTTGGCAACAGAGATTGAAAAACAGAAAGGCAAAACAGGCTATTTAATCTTTCAATATAAAAATAGAATAGAATAGAATAGAATAGAGTAGAATAGAATAGAAACTACTCCAGAATAAACTGTGCCTTATCTTCCAACAAGAAGCTCCTGTGTTGCAGTCCCAACCCCCAGGCACTCGGAATATGGCCACACTTGGCGATGAAACTCTTACAGAGGTAGGTTTAATGCGAACTCACCCAGGACAGCTTTGGGTCAGTAGAAGAGGTTTAGACACAGAACTCACAAGAAGACACAGAGAGAAAACTCAAGGCAACCCGCTGGGCCAGCACTGTGGTCTCAGTCTTCTTTGTCAGGGCAGCTTCATACAATGCCCCGCATCACTGACCCACCACAGAGCAACTTGGTCCTAGCAAGGTACTGATACGACATTACCATCATGTAAGTACCTGTTGCAATTCACCTGCATGGGTGCTGATAAATGACCTTCAAACAGTTTAACGAAACAAGGGGTTTATTCTCTCTTAAGGTTTTCCAGTTACAGTTCTCAGTCTAGCTTGATGGGCAAACACGCACCAACACCAGGATTGAGGCGACTGGCCACACCATCACCACATAATGGATGAGAGACAGACAATCCTTACTTGCCAGACCAGCATGTCTGGCCAAGTGTACACAAGGATGCCAACTTCCTCACGCAGCTCTCAGTATTTATTCACCTGTTCACCCACCATGAGCTAGGCCTTCCCCATCAGCTAGACAATCTCTTGCAGGTTTGCTCTGGGCTTAACTCAACAATTAATTCTCTACAAATGTGCCTGGAGCTCAAACCCTCAACTGTCACATTGACACCTGTGCCTAACTATGACAGTACCAGAATGTTGTGTGTGTGTGTGTGTGTGTGTGTGTGTGTGTGTGTGTGTGTGTGTGTGTATACAAGAGGAAACGGAGCATGTGTGCTGTGGAGGCCAAGGGTAACATCGGGAATCATCCTGTATTGCTGTGCCTCCTATTGCTTTGCTCTGGGGTTCCCCAGGCTCTGTCTTCTGAGGCCAGAATTACAGACTGCCACCATTCCTGCCTGGCATAAACCACTTTATGATAATCCTAATTTTGTGTCATTCTTTTCATTATCACTGTTGTTGCAGTGTGTCCTTGAAGGAGAAGACAGGAAGAGAATCCCTGCTAGCAGGCAAATTGCCTAACGCCAAACTTCCTTTTCTACCCATCGCTACGTGTGTGCCAATATGAATAGACTTCACAAATCCAGTCAACAGTGTGCTTGGAACCTGTGAGCTTTAAATTCCCTTCTGATTTCTTTTCCATTTGAATTTTCAGTATGAAAATGGCAAGGGAAAGACGACAGGCTCTCCTCCCCCACGCTTTCCATCTTCAGCATCCTTAGATGCTGTTCTTCCGTCAGGAATGCATGTGAGCATCATTCATTTAGGAAAAGTGCTTATACTTACTGAACTAAATATGCTCCTCCTCCAACTCGACAACTGTTGGGGACACAGAGAGAAGCTGAGAAGCACACGTCTGACCTGCGATCCAGGCAGTCTGTCTGTTTTATAGACATTAGGCGCGTAGGCGGTGTAGGCAATAAACCTCCACTCTGAGTTCTGTATGACACACTGTACCATAGACATTCCATTTGTTCATCTAGAGAGAGAGAAGACATGACCACTCCTGTGGGCCTTGAGGCCGAACTGGGGTTTCTCATGTGATTAAACACCTAAGACTCAAAGTAAACGAGATGGTGGATCTCAACGTGGGCCCCAGAGATGAGGGAGGGTACCTCCTCTATGGAAAGAAACAGTTGGGATAAGGCCTGTGACGGCCCTAGGGAATACCTCAGAAAGTTCCAGGACACAATGCAGGGAAGGCGAATCTAGGAAGAGCTCCAGGGCCTCCCTGGGCTGGTTAAGCATCCTGCAGTGTTGCTCGGTGGCTCAGTGGAGAGAAGATTCCAGAAGCCTCAGGATCATGTCCGTCTTCAAAGATCACTTTATAGTCAAGTACTGAAAGTATTGGACCCACTAGGGATGGCGCTCCATTGGTGGAGGGCTTGCCAAGCACGCATGAAGCCCTGGGTTCCTCTCAGGCTCGGTGTGGAACTGGCAACAACAGCTCAGGGTAGAGGCAGGAGGAGGATCGCAAGTTCAAGGTCAGCCTCTGAGAAAGCCGAGGAACAGACTGAGTTCCCCTGAGACTCCCATCTCAACACACGCACGCACGCACGCACCCACACGCATACATACACGTGCACACTTGCATGCACAAGCACATATACATCCATATGCACACACATGCAGCCTGCTGCAGATGTCCTCGGAAGAAAGCATGTTGCATATTTGTGTGATAGCTGTGTCAGGCAGCTCAGTGGCTTTCCATCAGTGGTGGTACGTTTAGGGACCTCCCATGACTGATGTAATAGAGGATTCCAGTGTGGGAGATGTCAGTTCCTTGAGGCATTAAAAAAGTCTCAGGCAGAAAGCAGTGCTCTTAGAGACACAGTTCTATCTCTAGGATAATATTAGCGACAAGCACCCGTAACTCTTTTAGTCTACACATTCATTATATGCCTCCCCTAATCTCGTTTTTACAACAAAAGAGGTCATTAGCATTATCATCATTATCCATGTTTAAGACCTGGGAAACTGAGGCACTAGAAGGCTCTTTTAATTAGCCCACGTGGCTATAGCTAATGAGCTCAGAGCAAGGATGAAATCTTGGAACTCTTGCCAGCTTTGGGTAGAATTACTGACCTGCTGTGTTGTGTTTTTTGTTTTGTTTTGTATCGTTCGGAATCTCACTGTGTAGCCCAGGTTCCTCTGGGACTCTCCTATTCCTACCTCAGGCTCCCAATTGGAAACTCCCTAGATCTCATTGGAACCTCCCAATAGCGGACTAGATAAAAGGAACCATAGAACAGAAGACTGGGAAGAAGAAGAGAGACTCTCCGGGAATCCTCCAGACTTCGTCCATCACCCACTAGCCTCCTGGATATTTGCAGTGACTTAGCTGCCTCCAGCTTCAGCCACCAGCCATGTCGCCTCCTCCATGAAAGACTGTTTCTCCCCTCCGGAACCATAAGATGAATAAATTTTCTTTTTCCTTAAGTTGTTCGACTTTGGATGTTCTCTCACAGCAATAGTTAAGAGTAACCGGTACAGCTGGTACTGTCCAGAAGCCTCAGCTGGGGACCCCTTTGCAGCCCATCCCGCCGGACCTAACCACACGGTGTTCTTAGTCAGTGACTCTCGAAAGAGCCTGGAGGGCGACCAGCCTTGCTGCAGACAAGAGCTCAGCGCAAAGCTGAGCTAACAGAGAAAGACAGGGGGCCGACTTCAAGGAGTCCTCCCCCCCCAACATGACTCTTCTGCTTTGTTTCCCCCAAACACAGCCGTGTTTCCTTTCCTGCCCAATGAAGTGCCTCCAGAGGGCCGAGCAATCCGCGTCACCATCCAGCGTCTGCCATGTGTGAACTCCAACTCGCCCCCAGCCCCTGCTCCAGCCGCCATTTCATTGGCCCGCGTGTCATTAACTTTGGTGGTGACGATTATTTGAGGACCAAGTAAAGTGTGAAAATCTGCAAGCTCTTGCCTGGCTAAATTAAATGCTATTTTAACTAACAGCTAATAGTGTTTACTGCTGGGTAATAGTAATTTTCATTTTTTTACTGTATCTAATGACATTCTGATGACTGGCGTTCTCTGTAGGGATACCACATCATTACATTAAGGATGAGTGACTTTAGTACGCCATGACTGATCAGCACAATAGTATGTTGGCCGATGCTTCAGCTAGAAGATTAAATCATTTACATCACCAGTGTTTGTCAACCGGAATGGGGATTCCATTATGCTGTTAAGTTATAACGTAGAGACCGCTTAAAGGAAGATAATGAATGAGCATCTCAAACTGGCACGTGCTTCAGAAGTGGTGTGACAAAAACAGAAATCAGCCATTGTGGGGGAGGAGAGGAGAGGTGCCCATGGAACTACATTAGGGAGAATCCTGTCTAACCCTTAGGGTATTGTCATGTGAGAGGATTTGTCTGCTGAAGGAGAGGGGAGGGGAGACATGGGCAAGAGCTGAATAAATCAACCATGTGAAGAATTAATGTTTGGTTATCATGTGAGTGGTAGCCATAAGTCACAGGGGTAAGAAATGGAGATTGGTGCTTTATACAGTCAGAGTCTCCACTTCCTGGCTCCCAAAGCCAGAAAGATTTCTCTCACTCTCAAACTAGACTGCACATTGCAACATGAAATCCTCTAGAAGTTGACTCAAAGAGCTAAAGCATGTCCAGCATCCCACGTCTAGAGTTCAATCAGGCTTGAGGCCGCAGCACTTCCTAAAAAGAAAGAATAAGGTTCAGGTCTGTAGTTCAGGGGTAGAGCGCTTGCCTAGCATGCAAGAGACCCCAGGTTCGATCCCAGTACTTCCAGAAGGAGAAAAAGAAGGAAGGAAAGAAGGAGGGGAGGGGAGAGGAAGAGAGGGAGGGGAGAAGAGGGGAGGTGAGGGGAGGGGAGGGGAGGGGGAAGAGGGGAGGGAGGGGAGGGGAAGGAAGGGAGGGAAAGGAGGGGCGGGGAGGGGGAGGGGAGGGGGAGGGGAAACCACTAGTGGAGTCGACTCAAGGTTCAAGAACACAGCAAGAATGACTCTTGAAGACGAGGGAAGGACTGACAGCAGGAAGTACACCACACATGTTGGCATCACGTGAACACAGATCATCCTGTGGTCTGGTGCCTAATGAGAGGAAAAGAAAGAACTGGGCTCCCGGACAAATTCCAATAATGATCAGAACATAGGAGGGCGCGCATGTGGCCGACAGCAAGAAATGGAACGCCAAAGCACGCACGTTTAGAAAGCAGCCGCGGACTCTCCCTCTGCTCACTGGTGGTTGTGATTGGCAGGGAAGATGGTGCCCAAGGAGCCCAGCACTGGCACTCATGGGCGGCCCTGCATTGAGTTGGTCTATGCTCAGCCGTGGTTCCTCTGGCACACCAAGCGCTGTTTCAGCTTCTTTCTAAGGCCTTCAAGACAGTTCGGCCTTAACACAGTTATGAATTTTCCCATTAGTCACCGCTGTGCACAGAATGGAATCAGGGCAAAATGTCACCATTGTAGACGGTCTTGTTCATGACGGTCTTCAGTGACGTGGTCTCTGCTAAGATTTGCAGCTTCTGTGCCCTTGACAGGGTTGATGGAAAACCCATCAACCTGATGCCACAGCTGCTTCCTGAGGCCACAGCTGCTTCCAACTAACTCTACTTTCAGGAAAAGACCCCCAACAAAGGTGTCTTTTAAAATAAGAGATAAGGGGCTGGAGAGATGACTCGGGGGTTAAGACTCTGCCTCAGGGCAGGTCCTGAGTTGGGAATCCGAGGTCCCACATAAAAATACCAAGCAGAAATGGTGGTGGTCTAAACTTCTGGCCCTGGTGGGCTTCACCTGAGAAATCCCAAAGCAAAGCAAAGGAGAGGAAGAAGCAATCCAGGATGATTCCAGAAGTCACTCTTCGTACTCCACGGGGACACATAGTGCCCTCTGATACACACACACACACACACACACACACACACACACACACGCACACGCACAGGCACACACGCACGCGCGCGTGCGCGATAATAAACTATAAGAGACAAGATGAGATGGCTCAGCAGGTAAAGGTGTCTGCTCACAAATCTGGTGACCTGAGTTCGATCCCCAGAAACCTGCATGGTGGAAGGAGAGAACTAGCTTCTGAAAGTTGTCCTCTGACCTCCATGTACCATATATGCAAGTTCTGGGCGCACGTGCGGCTGAGGAGGCGCTGCCTCACACCTGGCCCGGCCTTCTCACTGTGTCCACTTCTACTCAGCCACCCACTCCCTCAGCTCCAATGGTGGGCTCCGGCCCCAAGGTAATGACATTGTTGGAGAAGAAACCTAGTCACTATGGCTGCCCAGACACCTGGCTTCAGCGCTTCCCATTGGATGCCGCCTGACCAGAACAACCTTTGCCCAGCCGGCCTCAGAGTTAAACCTTTCCCCTCCATCATAAGACTCTGCCTCATAAGCAGAAGGTCCTAAGTTTGGATCACAGGTTCCATTTAAAAAAAAAAAAAAAAAAAAACAGAATGAAACAGCAGCAGCCTGCACTTTTCGCCCTAGTGGGCAGAGGTCAGGAAATCCACAGCAAAGCAAAAAAGAGGTAGAAGCAATCCAGGATGATTCCCAAAGTTGCCCTTGGTCCTCCACAGGGACACATGGTGCCCTCTGATACTCTCTTTCTCTCTCTCTCTCACACACACACACACACACACACACACACACACACACACTTTATTTATTTATTTATTTGTTTGTTTGTTTGTTTGTTTGTTTGTTTGTTTGTTTGTTTATTTTAATGCTGGACCCACATGGCAATGGCCTGCAACTCTGGGACAAAGCCTGGGAAATCCCAGAGCAAAACAATAAGGAGGTAGAGCAATCCAGGATGATTCCTGATGTCACCCTTGGGCTCCACAAAGAAAATAATTGAGATATGCTTTAAGTACCTTGAAAGGAAGTGTACACCACAGTTAAATTAGAAATTGGTAAAATTAATACAGATTTTTTTTTGTTCATGACATTGATATTTATTGCTTTATGTGAATACTATACTGAAAACCCAAGCATTCAGTTTACACACAAAATGATACATTCATATACTGAACGCCTCACGAAGACAGTGCAGACATCGCATTCTACGCCATCTCCTTTACAGAAATTTTAAAACTCTAAATAGCAAAAGGTACAGCTAAAGACCGGGGATGGGAGGGGACACACTGGGGGACGGGGAGGGGGGAAGGGGAGAGGAGCACAGGATGGTGGGAGGTTGGAGGGAGGGAGGGGACCGGTGTACCTGTTCAGTTTGTATGAGTGGAAATTTAAAAAAAAGAAAGAAAGATTAAAAAAAAAAAGTACAGCTAAAGAAACAGGTATACATTTGGCAACTGGTATTTTTGACAGGGAAGTTGCAGCTTGCATGACTTTAAATATGTGAGTTTAAAAATAGCAAATTTAGAGTAACCATTGTACTTTGTGTTGATCTGGAAAAGATCACACTCACTGTCATCAAAGAACCCTGTTCAAAATTTATTCAATTGAATTTAATTTAGTTAAAGGAACTTTTCTTTAGGAACATCAGTTCAGGTAAGTAGGGTCATATTCGTTGGACACTTGTTCTAGAAGCTATTGTTCTTCTCCATGAGAAAGGGAAGTACTGAGGACATCAAACAAGGAGGGGGAAAGGTAAGAAATGTAGGGGTCTCCTATTGCCTCCCATCCCCTGGCAGGCTAAAGCAACTAGGGTAGGCTCGAATGAACATGGAATCAATCCTTCCAACACACCCAGTCACAAACATCACGTAGAAAGACAAAAGTGGTTTTCTATTTCGTTTACTTAGATGATCTTTCCAGCCATCAAAAAAAGACACTTCCTCTTTCAAAATATTTATGTAGGGGCTGGGGAGATAACTCAGGGGCTAAAGTCTTTGCCTTACAAGCAAAACGATCTGAATTCAGATTCCCGGATCCCACATAAAATTTCTGGGCCGTTATGGTAGTGGCCTGTAATTCTAGCCCTGGAAGACAGAGCCTAGCCATCCCCAGAGCAAGCCGGCTAGCCAGACTAGCCCTATGGTGTGCTCCGGGTTTAATTAGCGATAGAGCTCACAACAATAGCATGAAGAGCAGTCAAGGGTGATTCCCAATGTTACCTTGGACCTTCACATGTATATACTCTTGTGTGCTCGCGTATCTGCACCTATACACACATGCACACACACATACAGGTGCATGTGCGAGTACTCATGCACACATAATTTAAATAAAATAAAATATTTATGTAGGCTTTTGGCAGAAAGTATGTAACCCATAAAGATGTCTGAAATAAATATAAAATTACCAAAGTGCACAATAACCCCTTAAGAAAGGATATCTGGAGGCTGGAGAGGTGGCTCAGGGGTTAAGCCTCTGCCTTGCAGGTAGAAGGTCCTGAGTTCGGATCCCAGACCCCACGTATAGATGCCTGGTGGAAGCGGGGGTGGCTGGTGTTTCTGGTCCTGGTAGGGCGGAGCCTGTGAATCCCGGGCAGAGTAAACAAGGAGGAGGTGGAGTCGGTCCATGGTGGTTCCCGAATTCATCCGTGGTTCCACATACACAGGCATACATACACATACGAGCAATTGAATAAATAATAAAAAAAAACTTTAAAAAAAAGAAAGGATATCTGATCACTTGATAATATGTTTTATTAACAGATTTTAATTTAATTTGATTGTAATATTTTCAGTTTGGTTTCAATTGCCGTCCTAAGTATCCAACGTCTTTCCTTTGCACTGTTCTACGTCTACTGGGAAAAGGCTAGAAGCATCTCTCTGGCTTTGCTTTTGAGTCTTTAAAGTGACTACATTTTCTCTGTTATGAACTATTCCCTCCTCATCATATCACAGTGCTAGTATTTTACCGTCTGACTGTGGCAAGCAAAGGAGGCCTTGACTAGATTAGCTTAAGTAAATAAATGCGGGTAAAACGATTATGTAGCATTAGGCTGCATTGCAGTGCTTAAGGCACAGGCCTGGTGTTTTAAAAGGATTAGCAGTCTTGCTGTCTCCCTTTGCCACAGTGTCCTTGGCCTTCAGCAAGGACATGCCTAGCCTTCTCTCACAGCCCTCTGCACCCATCTGTATACCTCACAAAACATCCGCCATCTGCATACACCAATCAGATTTGACTTGAGGAAGCAAGTTATGTAACATCGTGGAAAGAATTTTATTTATTTATTTATTTTAGACATGAGCTGAGATATTTAAAAAAAAAAAAAATCCAGGGTGTTTTCTAGGCTATCTGGTGATCTAAAACATGTTATTTTAATGACTAATTTTAAAAATTGAGTTTGACAGACCTCCGGGGAGCCAGGAATCTTCTTGGTGCTTGAAGCTGAGAAGAGAACATTTCACTTGCTTGCTAACTTCAGTTAATTTATGTTATTGGATGATCTGATAGCCTTACTTAAGGGATCAGCTACTGTCCTTTCACCTCATTCCCACATTCCAAAAATTCCTTTGGAAAGTAAAAACAAATCCTTGGATTGGAGATAAAAAACAAATCCTTGGAATAAGGATCCATTTTTTTTTAAATCCAAAATTACTTCTCGGGATACCTGTGCAAAACATCAGAAATGAGGAAATTCCTGAAGAAAGGGATATTTGATCGTGCAATGTTACAAATTAATTGTGAGAATGCTCAGGGAATCCAAATCCATTATAACTGATTTAATTCTTAAGAAATGCACTGAATAAGGTAGTTAAGCCCAATTGTCAGCATCGTGACTTAGTGGAGAGAGGTGCGAGTCAGGGGGGCTTGATTTCATAGGCCAATTGTTGCAGAAGTTACAAGGATTCATTCAATTTCACCTATATGGTCTACAGTCGCTACATATCGCCAGGTGGAAGAATGTGTAGTGACAGAAGATGGTCACTAGCTGGTGTAGTAAAGTCCTCTGCAGTACAATGACTGTGCTCTTCCCATCCAAGAAAGAATGACATTAGAAACAACAGTGGCATGAGTATTGTCTTTCATGGACTTAATGACTCATTACACACACACACACACACACACACACACACACGCACGCACACGCACCAAGAGGCCCAGAGTTACAAAAGCATTACATTTAAAGTTTGGTGTTCCTTGTTACAGAAATGTGTTATGAAACTATTGAGTTCAGATGAAGCTTCTCTGGCTATATATATTTTTCTAAATATTAGTTATGTCTATTTTATCCCCTGCTCAACATGTAATGTAAGAGCCATTTAGTTTTGAGAATTGGTAGATAGACTGTCAGGGACCTTTAATAATATCTTAGCTACTTATGATGTCTTCATTTGGCGTCTTCTCAAACAAGAACTAAGAACGTTTTGGGCTTTTTATTGTTGTTTTTAAATCGGTGATCCAAGCAGGCCGTGGTATAGTTTCTTTCAGTGCTATGGATTGAGCCTGGTTTTTGCCCGTAATAGGCAAATGCTTTACTCTAGCCTGTTAGACTATGTAGAAAGAGGAGCAGGAAGATTTTTGTTACACAACCAAGTTAAATTGAGGTCACATAAACCATATCTCCCGTCATTGATCTGGTCAGCAGCTGAGTATGCCAGATAAGAAGCTTCGGAAGATAGAACCTTATGGTTTTTCCATTTAGTGATATCTTAAAATAGTGTTCAAAGGTAGGTGATCTCCATGCCTGTTCTCACGTGCTTTCTCCTGGCACGATGAGTATGAACCAGTAGCTAGGAAATCATTCGGGTTTTCTGTCTTGTTCTCCCCTCTGTTTAGGTCCCCCCATGGCATCGACCTCAAGTCCTGGCCTCCACAACACACTCAGAACTTGCAGTCCAGCCGGATCCAGAGCAAGTGACCCAGGGATGGAAGAACCAAAACACACTGCAGATTCAAATAGGCACCAGCAGCAACTGGAAATGACCGGCATTGGCAGGCAGATGACTAAGGGACAGATAAGTGAGCCGACAAGCTCTTCTGGGGGTGACTTGCAGGTGGGCAGACTGCAGGAGACGGAAAGGAGAAAGAACTATGATCTCACTTGTGCCTTCTTTGTGTGCCCACTTGCCAATTGGGCCCAAAAAAGCCTACCAAGTCCTATCGCAGCTGGTTCACAAATCTCTAATCGCACCCCTTTTTGTTTTCGCTAAGGGAAGGAGGAAGATAAAGAGCCCAAAACGGAAAGAAGACCAAAGGCCTAGCCTGGAGCCACCAGCGTGGGGGAAGAGTCAAGCCCGGGGCCAGTTCCTGGTGGTTGCACCCCGGGACAGAGACAGGGCGACTGAAGGATGGCTGCCTCCCCGCACATAGTGACCACCGTGAGGGGGGCAGCAGCAGAACGCCACATGACTCCCTTGCCCCCAGGGAAAAGAAGGCCTGGTCCCGAGGGACCCCTGGCTAACTCATAACAGTTTCCATTTACCACACAGGAAGTATCTACTACATAATAGGGAGAAGGGCTTTGTCTTTCTCTCTCAGCAGCTTAAAACAGCTGCTGAGGAAATGCAGTGACAAAAGGGTCCCAGCAACCATTGTTGTAAATGTCCATTCCGTAGACGTCAGCATTCTCCGATAATATTCTCAAGACTCATTCACTGATTCCTGAAGGACCTGAAACACGCTTTCAGATTAGGAGTGCGATCCTACTGCAGGGATCAGGCCGCCAGTGAGCTCTTCCATCCTCGGAAAATGCAGCTAAAAAACACTCAGAACCTCCACAGCCCCCTCTCCACAGACTCTGCATTTGGACACAAATTCTTTTCAAATGCTTTTTGGAAAATACTGGAAGAACTCTGCATCTATATGGCCATGTACAGACTTCTTTGTTCTAGTCGTTAGTCCTTAAATAACAGAGCACCGCAACCGTTTACTCACCACTTGCACAGTATTAGGTTTTACAAGTCATCGACAGATGGCTTCCAGTGCACGCGAGGGTCATGGGAGCTGCTTTACATGAGGAGCTTAAACACCCACACATTGGGGTGTAGGGTTGGGAGTCTTGGAACCAGTTCCCCCCTGCGCCCTATAGCAGGGACAGTCGTATTGCTGCACTGTGTGATCTTTGGGTGTGTTTGTGTCTCATAAGTGTTGATTAAGAAGCAAGCAGAGGCAAAATTCCACCGTGGACACAAGTAAGTGACCCATATCTATGATGCTGAGGCGCAAAAGGCTGGGAACTCACCAGTGTGCTTCCCACTGTATACATGGCTTGGACAGGAAAAAAGGAGATTTTTCTCCTTAAAAAAAAAAAAAAGAAGCTATTTCAGGGCTGAGATGACTCAGGGATTAAAGCCTTTGCCTGGAAAGCAAAAAGATGTGAGTTCAGATCCCGGACTCCTGGTAAAAAATGGCAATGGCCTGCAATTCCAGCCCTGGAAAGAGGAGTCTGGGAAACCCCAGAGCAAAGCAATAAAGAAGTAAAGAAATCCAGGATGATTCCCAATGTCAAGCTTCATAGGCACATATACTCACGTGCCCTCTTGTACACTCACACACTCACACACACACATACACACACACACAAAGTTATTTAATCCATTCCAAATAAAGGTGAAAAACGTAACAAAACTATCAGAACAAAGCTACTGCACCTCACTAAAAATATTCTTAGTAGTTTCTTAACAAATAAGTTAAATAAATAAATAATAAGCCCAATAGATTCCAACATTGAACGCACGTCCTTGAAAAGGGAAAGGGAATTCTTACCCTCACTGTAATGTAGGTTTACCTGGAGAACATTCTAAGAGAAATAAGCCGGACCTAAAGGACAAATATGTCCTGCCCCACTCCCATGAGGCGATCCCAATCAGACACTGGGGGATGGAAAGGCAGGATGGGACTCATTGTTCGATGCACTCAGAGTTCCTGTTTGATAAGAGTTCTAAGGTACCCGACAATGGTTACATAGCAAGGTGAACATTCTGAAATATAAACTTCAAGACCCACAAGCTGGCCTCGCAGGTCAAAGTCCCTTGTGTGCAAACCTGGCAAACTGAATTCAATCCTTGAAGCCCACATGGTAGAAGGAGAAATAAATGCCTTCTGAAAACTGTCCTCAGACCTGCTGAAGTCCATTACAGCATGTTACTACCCCCTTCTCTCTCTAAAATAAATAAATGACATTGAAATATAAATGGTTAAAATGGAGGCTAGGCGTGTAGCTCAGGCCCTGAGTTCATCTTTAACATCAATACATGAATAAATGGTTAAAATGGAAATTATGATATATTTTCTATTGCAATAAAAAAAGAAGTAGTAGAAATATGTATGCATTTGCTGAGACTTGTCCCAAGACAATAGGGAGAAAGAAATCGAGAATTAGGTAAAGCTGTGAGTTGCTTCCTGTTAAAGTGAAGTGACAGGTAAGTGATGATTGATTACATATATTTTGCCTTCTTTGGTATATATTTCAAATGTCCCATTATTTTTTTAAAAACTTTTTAAACTTTGTTTACTATTTATTTTGCACGTGTGTGTGTGTGTGTGTGTGTGTGTGTGTGTGTTGTGTGTATAGCAGAGAGCACTGTGTGTCCCTGTGGAGGACCAAGGGTGACTTACGGAGTAATCAACCTGGATTGCTTCCACCTCTTTTTTGCTTGGCTCTGGGATTTCCCAGGCTCCACCTACCAGGGCCAGAAGTGCAGGTCCACATAGTCTTCCCCTTGTGGTTTTTAAGTGGGACCTGGGATCCAAACTTGGAACCTTCTGCTTATGAGGCAGTCTTAACCCCTGAGCCATCTCTCTAGCCCAAATGTCTCATATTCAAATACTCTTTAAAATAAAAAGCAGACCAACACTCCCCAAATAAAGATTAAAGAAAGCCCAGAATATAGACCAAGATCCCAAGTCTTGAAAAATTCTGTACATATAAACATCCAACTAGTACCACAGATATATCCATTGTCCTGAAATAAAAGTATGATGGGGCTGTGGGGGGCTGTAAGACTACTCAGCAGGTAAAGGTGCCTTTGTGAAAACCTGGGGCCCACATAGTAGAAGGAGAGTTGTCCTCTAATACCCACACATGTGCCATGGCACCAAGACCCCCCATCCCACCACAGCTCCATACACCTCCACCTCTAGCTTACAAAATAAAGTATTAAAAATAACAATAAAAAACATGATGGGGGGGCTGGAGAGGTGGCTCAGGGGTTAAGCTTCTGCCTTGCAGGCGGAAGGTCCTGAGTTCGGATCCTAGACCCCACGTATAGACACCGGGCGGAAGCAGGGGCGGCCTGCGCTTCTGGTCCTGGTAGGGCGGAGCCTGTGAATCCCCGGGCAGAGTAAACAAGGAGGAGGTGGAGGCGTCCATGGTGGTTCCCGAATTCGTCTGTGGTTCTACACACACGTATACGTACATATACACACACACATACACATGCACAATTGAATAAATAAATAGTAAAAAAAAAAAAAAAAAGCAAAACATTAGAAAATTAAAAAAAAAAAAAAAAACATGATTAGGGCTGGGAATGTAGCCAGTGAGCCATACACAAGACCCTGAGTCTGACCCTTCCCCAACTCCCCCAAAGCCACCCCCCCAACCCCCCAGCATCGCCAAGGAGAAAAAGAAAATGAGGAAATGGAATTTTCAGAGATAAGGAGTGAAGTAAGTAACAAAATACCTCTTGCTACACAGCACAGCACTCTGGGCACTTTAGACAGGGCGGGGTGGGCTGGGTCTCTGCAGCCAGGTGTCAGGGTCCTAAGAAAGAGCCCCCCTGCTCCCAGCTCTGCTCACAAAGCTAAGGGTCTGCAGTGACACAGAGTCCTGTCGGGTTGCCTGGCCCCAGTTAGATTGATGATCCCCCCCCCCCAAGGAGCTCTGCTTCAACCCCAGGGAGCAGGGCCGGTTGGAGCCGGTACCCTACTCTGCCCCAGGCCATCTCTCAGCAAACGGCCAGACACAGAGGCTGGGAAGCGCTGGGCCAGGCCCCCCAGAGCCAGGCCCCTGAAAAGGTCGCTTCTCTGTCCCTCTTTGCATAACAATAAGCCCAGGGCAAAAAAAAAAAAAAAAAGGCTGCAGCCCTGTTGATGTGTAAATTTTGTGTTTTCCAGTGAACATAGAACATTCCCAGTTGATGAGTAAATACACACACACACACACACACACACACACACACACACACACACTTCACGGTCTTCAGAATATAACAGTGTATACCCACATGGCTAAGCAAAGAGAGATCTAGTTTTTCTTTGAAGGCTGTATACAAAGCCAACTTACTTTTAATATTTACGGGTTACATGTGAATTACAACCACTAGTTAATGAAAGAAAGACTAAAAAATCCCATTGCATTTCCTCTGACAGGGAGAAAAGCCTCACGAGGATTATTACAGAAACAGCTGGAAACTGATAAGGTGCCTGAGCTCCCAGGGACACCATCACCCCTACCCCCCAGTTCCCACTCCGCTATCACCCAAAATACCATGAATGGCCGGTTTCCAGTTTCACGTTGGTCACCCATCCTGGACAGGAACAAAACGACCAGAGAGAAAAGTGATCGTGTGGGTACTGAAGGAAATCGCTGAGCTGTGCTTGTCCGCTGCGAGACGCCCCGAGGTAGGTCCTGACCTGGGATTTATTGGGTGCAGTGGATAAGGTCAAAAGCCAAACCTGGGCCAACAAGATGGCTCATTGGGCAGGGGCAATCGCAGTCGAGTCTGACGACCTGAGTTTGGATCCCTTGAACCCACACAGTTGAAGAAAGTGTTGTTCTCTGTCCTCCACAAACATGCATGTGTACACACACATAGATAGATATATCAATAGATAGATCGATAGATAGATAAGTAAATAAATAAATGCAAATTTTTAAGTCAAATTTCTTTTTAAATATTTATGAGAGAGAGAGAGAGAGGAAGAGAGTATGCCATGTGCAAGCAGTCATCAAAGGACATCTTTCAGAAGTCAGCTATCTCCGTCCATCATGTGGGCTTCTGGGACGGAACTCAGGTCTCCAGGTTTGTGAGCAAGCCACCTTTACCTACCGAGCCACCTCAGCTCTTAAGTCAAATTTCACACACCTTGACCGCACGGGAAAAGAGGCGCAGGTATTCCACAGGTTTCTGGATAAAGTTCCTAGAGCCTCCCCCATCTTCTGTCCCTTAGCTGTAGAGAATGGATGGGTAAATTGAGGAAGTGGCATTCCAGAAATACTAAAGCGCATAGGGCAGATGCTCATGCAGAGCCTAGCCGGCACCCAAAAATCTTAGCCTTTCCCAAAATCCTTAGAAGGCTTTTCAAACAATAAGAAACAGTGTGCAGATATACCCACTGCAGAGTCCCTCTCCCCACTTTCCTGGTGTCTTTATCATGGGGAGACCTGGCTCACATAACCCCAGGACAGATCACGGTTCTAATCAGTGCTGTGCATCTCCTGTAGGACACTAATAACCAGTCTCCCAGTCACTTGCTCCATTTCTAAGGCTCTGAGATACAGCCCAGGGACCCCACCAGGAGAAGCTCGCAGTCATTTGCCTCCTGCCCTGGGAGAAGTGTTACCGGCAAAGCACTTCATTTATCAGGACTGAAATGCTCAAATCTGCAAAAAGAAAGGTCCTTCCCAAGCTTCGGTCCAACGGTCCAACCACATGCATATTAAAAGCATATGATATAGGTAGAAAGACAGCACATCAAACTGCTCTGTAGGTAGCTGTCGTCTATACCCACAGAATGGGAACTTATGGTGGAAACCTTTGGGTCTAAAGCTGAGAGAGGTAACTTGATACACCATGGAGGCCTGAGCCCCCACAGAAATAGACAAGCAGAGTGAACCCCTAGAGTGAACCCTGGGGTCCATACAAGCATACAGACAGACAGACGGGTGGAAGGGTGAGAGGAGTGGGAAGGAATGATGAGAGGAAGAGAGGGCATGGGAAGAAGGGGAAAGGGAGGGAAGCTGGGATGAATACTCAATATACTTGTAAAAGTAGAAAAAAATGTTTAAAAAGCTTAAGCAGATCAAAAAAGCATATGAAATGACAATGTGTGCTGTTTTTTGTTTCGTTTTAAGGAAATCAGAGGCAACAATTTAACCTACGGAGACAATGACCTAAACAGATAGTCCTTAAGATGAGAGGTCTTATGAAGAGCCTCAGTAGCAGAAGGCAGAACTGAGCCCCCCTCTCTCTTCTGCCCTTTCTCTTTCCAATCCTCCCCCTTCTCCAAGATCTCTGGTCATCTCCCAGCTATATCCATATTCCAAATACCCCCAAAAAGAAACATTCAGGTTTGTATACCATGGTTCATCTGGCCGATCTGTTTTTGGTTTCGTTTTGTAATATTTTATTTAGATATATATAAGAGAGACAGAGAGAATGAGAGAGAAGAGAAGCATGAATGTGTAAGTCATCATCTTTATCCTTTCCACCCTTGTGGGTTCCCAGGATCAAACTCAGGTCCCCACGTTTGGACGCAGACACCTCTTCTGGCTGAGCCATCCCCCAACCCTGAACCCCTGCTTTTCAATAAGCTCTTACATTCTCACAGCCGTTGTGTGTCAGGTGCAGCCAAACCTGCTCCCTCAGAGCTGGGGGTTCCTTTCAAACCGCCAGCTTGAAGTTCCAGTTTGCTAGAGGACTGCAGGCTCATCTTCGTCCTGTTTCCATTGTACATATATGAAAGGTTGTGTTTTTTTTCCCCAACAGTTGTGGTATTGTCTCTTTCCTCCGCTTTTTCCATCACGTTTCAAAGAATGTGCATACTATCAGTCCCCGGGTCCACAACGCCCAGGTTGGGGGCCACAGCCACACACATGAAGAAAAAAAGGAAGGAAAAGAAAGAGGAAAAGTTGGAGGGGTGAAGTGTTTCAAGCGCCCATAAAATTAAGTCTCCGATTTCAATTCTCCCTCCTATTTTATTGTCTTTTCTTTTCTTTTTTCCTGTGGTAAATGGTAATTAGAGTCAATAATCTTTTGCTGAGAGAGCACCTTGTCTTTACCATGTTTATATCATCACCATCAAAGATCCGCCTTCAGGGCCTGGCGTGTTAATAATTTAAGGTGTGCTCAGCCTAGTTAGAGCAGGAAGCCTAGTTATTGAGTTTGTAAACCAGCCGATGATTTATGGGACACCTTGCATGACTCACGGTCATTAAATAAAATACTTCGGTTTAATAAGGAACATGAGGTAAACAGCTCTAACCGTTACAGGGCGAGGGCGCATTTGGAGATTGTGGAGTTTTGTCATAGATTTCTTTCTTGGCCCTGTTGGGTCTTAATTGTGTTGGAAGATCTTCGTGGGGCGGGAGGCAGTGTGTGTGTCCCTGTGTCTCTGCACATACGTGCATAGGGACTGATCTTCTCCCTCCAGAGCCCGCCCGTGACAGGGGTAATACATTCATTCTCTTCTGAATCCGGCTTCTCTCCCCCAGCATATCACAGACATATCAAATCTTCTGATAGAACGTTAAATCTCTCTCTAACAGGTTACTAATGAAGAAGCCAGAAATGTTCATGAAAATAAAATTACACGGAAAAAAGTCAATATACGGTTGTATATTGTATATGTAGCCATATTTTAGTGCTAAACACTGTGGTTTTCTCATTAGAAATTCCTAAGCAGAAGGAGACAAAAGCTAAAAGCTAACTGGACCATTCTGGTCTGCAGGAAAGAAAATCGGTTCACAAGATCCCTTCTTCTTATCTAGGGTCTCATATCTGAGTCTTCAAAGGGAAAAATTCTGAATAGTTTTACTGGCATTCTGCTTCCCAACAAACAAGCTGATGGTCACATGCTTTTTTTTTATTCTGAATTAATGAACAGGTGTGTAGCGGTGGCACCGCACGCGCGCGCACACACACACACACACACACACACTCGCACAAAGACAAGCCATTGAATTTGTTTGGTTTCATAGATTTCCACATAAAGTGAACGTTGATATTTGGTTGGGTTGATTGCCACATGATTTCTTGGGTAGTTTAGAAAAGCTCTCAAAGAAGAAGGGAGGGAGAAAAGAAGAAAAGAGGGAGGGAAAGAGGAGGGAAGGAGGGAGGGAAAAAGGAGGGAAGAAGAGAGGGAGGGAGGAGAGGCAATAAACTGCATTTGTAATTGTTTCACATGTTCGAAGTCTTCCTCGACCTCCCTGTCCAGTTTTAGGAGTATGTTGTCGTTATTGTTGTTGTTGATATTTTTTAATCCTCCAGGGCATTTCTATGTGGTGCCCAAGATGTTTAATAAGCAGATCAATAAAGGGACACCAGATGCGTTCACTTACTAAGCTGTGCATCGTCCCGGGTTTCTATCCACTTTCTTTGGAAAATAAACAAGCCCTGAAAAGAAAGCAGCCGGCGCTGAGTGAGTAGATTGCTTTGTGGTCTCTGTTCCACCACAGAGAAAATGGCTAATCTGGGTTTCAAATTACAGCGCTTCCTTCTCTGGAATGCTACCTGGTTGGCGGTTGCTCTCTTCCTACCACCACTCCCCAAGACAACACGGCACCTTTTTAATGAACAGAGAATTATGGAATATTGCAAAAAAAAAAAAAAAAGCATACAAAACAAACTCTGCCTAGATGGTGAAAGAGAGGAACTTTCTAATGATAACCTCAAAAACCAAAGAGAAATGTCAACAGATTCTTAGTTATGCTACATATCATACTTGACTCAACTATGTATTAACACAGGACCCTAAGAGATGACTCAGCGGATAAAGTCGCCTTCTTTAAAAAACTCAGTGGCATGAGTTCTAGCTCTGGAGTTCTCATAGTGGAGAGAAAGAACTCCCCAAAGCTGGCCTCTGAACTCTGGGCTCTCTCTCTCTCTCTCTCTCTCTCTCTCTCTCTCTCTCTTCTCTCTCTCTCTCACACACACACACACACACACACACACACACACACACACCTCTCAACAAATAAATAAAAATTTAAAAGCCGATTTTAAACACTCCCCTATTTATTGCTCCTCTAAGATCTATTTTAAACCTTCCCTCTCCGTGCACAAAGCTGTTCCACAGATAAAGTAATTTCAAGTGGAAGTAGTTTATTCAAAACATATGAAATTCCAAGCGGCTTCACGAGCATTTAATAAGCAGCATTTACAGGAGAAATCCTACTGTGAGCCTCTAGCTAGCCAAGAATAGGTCATTCATGGTACTTTCTACATTATACCTAGCTTTTACCTTTTACCCATCGCAGTAACAGGACTTGAGTCATCTCACGCCCTATGTTTAAGCATGTTTTCCACAACAGTGGCACTTGCAGGTCTGTTTGACAGCCGGATTTTCTCTTGGTGTGTGTGTGAGAGAGAGAGAATGTGTGCGTGTGTGTGTGTGTGTGTGTGTGTAGAGTGTGTGTGTGTGTGTGTCTGTCTGTCTGTCTGTCTGCCTGCCTGCCTGTCTGTCTGTCTGTCTGTCTCAGAGGGCACCGTGTGTGCCTATGGAGGCCCAAGGGTGACTTTGGGAATCACCCTGAATTGTTCTATTTCCTTATTGCTTTGCTCTGGGATTTCCCAGGCTCTACATTTTGGGGCTGGAAGAGCAGGCTGCCCATTTCCACCAGGTGTTTTTACGTGGGATCTGAGGATCCGAATTCAGGTCCTTTTGTTGCAAGGCAAAGGCCTGAACCCCTGAGCCAGCTCCCCAGTTCCTGACATCAGTATTTTTTTTAATTATGCTTTGATTCCAGAGATAGATTTAGGAATAAATTAAAAGTTTTGGTGTGTGACGTGCACACAGGCACGCTCTGAGCATCAACTTCTTGGGGACAGAAGTCGGTGGGTCCGTCCAGGGTCTTAGGATTCTTGGTTCCTTCGGTTAAGAGCCGCACTTCTTTCTCACGCCTCCTGTAATACTTCTGCTGCTTTTGATGCCTGGAAACTCTCTGCCAAGCTTGTTTGTGCATCTGCTCCACCATCCACCACTCGCGAAGTGCACAGTCCACACGTGATCATCAGAAGACTTTGAGGTCAGCCTCTGTGGCCATTGCTTCTGGTTTACAATGAAGAATGTTTGAATAACTAAAAAAAAAACTTTTTTCTTTTTTTGGGGGGTGGGGTCCTTGAAATTAAAGTTTGTGGGGGTTTTTTGTCCTTGAAATTAAAGTATCTCAGAATGACAGCATATGTGAGCATTTGGTAAATCATATTTCCCCAAGCTAAGGTATTTGAAACATACTCTGTTGCCTTAGCATAAGTGGGTGCTTGAGTTTTCTTAAATGTTTGCTTAAAATCGTAAAGATTTTCAAGTTTTCTTCATATCGGTAAAGTCAGCCAGGAAAGGTTCCGCATGTCTCCTACAGACATGACCGGCAGAGGTACTGTAGTTTCCCCGACTGGACTCTCCTACCAAATCCGGAAAGATCCATCTTTAAGAAGGACAGAGGAGTTGTTTGGGAAGGTCCGGTCACACCTGTCTGATAGCATCTCAGTTACTCCCTTCAAAGGTAGCAGGGTGGTAATTTCGGTTAAATGCCTCTCTTCCAATACTCTGTTACTCACAGTGCCAAGACAGAAACTCCAGGAGCGGTGGGCTGTTAGCCAAAGAAAAGTATTTACTACCTAGCAAATACAAAGGCTATCACTCCCGTCACCTGGGCTGAAAGCAATCTACCAGAGGGATCTGGTTCTGGAAGGGTCTGCATCTTCAGTGTCATCTGACCTCAGCCACGTTGTAAGGGGATCGGGCTGCAGTCGGTCCAGCAGCAACACACACCCCAGCCGGCAACTCAAGTCGAGATTCTTCTCAGCAGAAAGCAAAGCAAAGTTTGTCAGGTGGCCAAGCAGCACTGGAGGAGATGAGAGGTGAAGGGTGGAACATTATCCGAGGTCGTCTCCTCCTTCCCTCCCTGGCTTTGTGTGAGGACAGGGACGGCCGCCCTGGATGTATAGCTGCCTCTCGTGCCCCGAGGGCCGGAGCAGATTTCTTTAGCAGAGAGGCAATCAGCTCTAACCAATCAGTAGGAAGGGTTAATCAGCTGATCGATTGGTCCCCGAGCTGCCAGAACTAGGCTCCTCTCTGACTGGCTCTAGCCTGGCCTTGGGGCAAGAGGTTGGGAACTTTTAATTAGCCACAGCAGCTACTGCTCTGATTGAATGGCCAATGGGTTTACTACCAAGGCAGCCTGCTTGAATAATAATGGAAACGCTGTGAGTGCAAACAGAAGACCCCCCCCCAAAAAAAAGAAAAGAAAAAGGCACTTGGAGATGTAGAAAGCACTGTTAAGAAGAGTTAATTGACTGGCCAGAAACCAAATTTCAAAGGTCTGGAAGATTTTTATCCAAGTGAGGTTGGGGGGGAGAAGTGGGGGAAGGGAAGGGGACTGAGCGCTGACATGGTAGCTTCTCTTGCTTCTCTCGGGCCTGTGACCTCGGCTGGCCACATACTGCTGCCCCAGGACAAAGTGGTTAGAAATGAACGCTGGAGGAGACTTCTCTTCTGACATTTACAGCCGCTGTCAGGGGCATAATTGTTTGGTACTCCTGACAACCACCTGCTTTCACTGCAGAGGGCAGAGGGTGGGCTCATTCCGAGTGGGCCAGGAAGGGGGAGGAAGAGAAGAGATAAGAGAGAAGCAAGATTAAATTCACACCACATGCATATCACAGGCATATACATATGTCACTTGTATAACATTCATATATATATATGTATAAAATAGTCATCCTAGGGGCTACTGAAAATTTGGTTTCCACTTTACAATGTGCAGATTTACCAAATCTTATATATAAAGAGAGATGGAGAGAGCCAGAGAGATAGATAAAGAAAGACATGGAGAGAGAGAAAGCACTCACACCATTGTATATGGGTGGAGAATAACCCTCCAAAATCTTCTAGCATGTGGGGCTCGAACTCAGGTCACCAGTTTTGTAGGCAGACCCCTGACCCAAAGAGCCATCTCTCTAGCTTAGATCTATCAACTTTACATTTACATTTCAAACAGAATGAACTCAGTAACTCCCTGTAATATTTTTAGGTATCTTTTTGCTTCTTCAATTAAAAAAATAAAAATAAAAAGCTCTCATGATGATTGCCTCATCCTTTGAAGATCAAAGCAGCTAGCACCTCCAAAGAAAAATACTATCTTGTGTTCGCGTCTTCTGAACCAGTTTTCGGGAAATCAGAAGCCAGCGAAAGGGCAAAATAACCCGCCATTAGTTCTATGCAAGGGCAGAGGGGTTAGGAAGAGATGGAGATTTCACAGAGCTGCCAAAAGGAATGTTTGAGATCCATCTCTTCTTATTCTTCTAAATCAAGATGAAGTAAAGAAAGAAAAAAAATATCTGTTTGGCACAACTGAACATGAAGGGGAGAAAAAGAGACAACAGACCCACTTTGCAAGGTGACAGTGAGACTTTGGGTGAAGCCCCTCAAATTGTCCAAAATCAGAGCTCATGCTGTTTCAACGGATTCCACGTTTTAAAATTTGCCTTTCTCCAGTGATCTCACATAAACACAAGTGTTCATCAGGCCCCGCTAAGAGTCATGACTATTTATATTAACATACCCCGGCTGTGTGCAGTCGATTCATAATTGTCCAGTTTTTCTAATTAATCACAAAAGATTTTTGTTTTGCCCGCAGCTAGTTCTGGGGTGACTCAGGATAGCAAGCCAAAGCTCATACATCAAACACAGCCCTCTCTCACTCGGCCTTCTGCTGGGGAATGCAAGTCACTGGACGCTGCTCCTCCCTGGACGGATGGGGCCTGCACAGCCCGGGGCAGCGCCGCTGCTGATCTGTCCTCTGTGAGTGGGTGACTTCTTATTTTGATCTGGTGTTTGCATTCTCGGGCCAAATCCCATCCATGGGTCAGAGCCAGGTTTCTAAATGCAGAACCTTACTGGCCTGCCTTTTCTCTCTTCTGCCTTCCTCCTCCTCCTCATCTTCCTCTTTTTCCTTCTCCTCCTCCTCTCCCTTTTCCTTTTCCTCCCTATCCCAACAGAGGGATAGGACACCATTTTTCATTGTCTTTGGTCCTTTCAATGGTAGCCTTTTGTGACAGAACAAAGAATACCGGGAGGCAACATGGCAGAGAGAACTGATTTCTGTATTCTGTCCTGGCATATCTAGGTCACGGTGCGGCGGTGTGGATAACTGACTACTGGACAAGCAGTTGGCGTCACTAAAGGGCAGCTGGGTGCACGTCAGTGGGTGAGTGGATAGGACACGTACCCACCTTCCTCTCGAGCTGCAAGGAAGGGAGGCCGGGACCACAATTGGCCCGAGCCAGGACTGACCGGTTCAAAGCAGCAGAGGGTCTCCTCGGCCCTGCAGAATGGAGGCTGCATGCACGGGTGAGTTTCTAGTCGGATCAATCTAAATGGGAGATTTCCACTGACCATCTATGTCTGTGTTGGCCTCGGAGTCAGCTCAGAAGAAAGCATACTGCTCAGCGGCCCCACAAATCTACAGGGTGCTTCAGAGAGACTTCTGGCAACTTCTAGAAGCTGATTTTTTTTAAAGACATTTACATTTACTTCTTTATTTTGGGATTCATAGGGGATGTCATGGGAAGAGTATGTGGACAATTGTTAGCTTTCTTTTAAAAAAACTTTATTTAGCTATTTGTTTATTCATTTATTTAGAGAGAAAGAGAAAGAGAGAGAGAGAGAGTGTGTGTGTGTGTGTGTATCAGAGGACACTGTCTCTGTGGAGGAACAAGGATGACTTCGGGAACCATCCTGAATTGCGTCTACCTCCTTTTGCTTTGCTCTGGGATTTCCCAGACTTTGCCCACCAGGACCAGAAGTGCAGGCCTCCGCCGTTTCTGCCTGACGTTTTCATGTGGGACCTGGAATCGGAACTCAGGACCTTCTGCTTACGAAGCAGAGTCTTAACCCCTGAGCCATCTCTCCAGCCCTAGAAGCTGATTTTATACACATATATGAAAGCTAGATTTGGGCAAGTGCAAAACAAAAACCTTAAAAAGAAAAAAAAAAAAAAGAACCCATGTGCATCTTTATAGAACATGTCCAGAGCGTCTTTTTAATATGAGGATTCAGGGACTGAGCCCAGGTAAAAGCCTCTGAGCTCTGCTTCCGGCCCCTCCGGGCTTTTTCTCGTCATTATCCCTTCAACAGTACAGTTTAACAGCAGCTTAGCATTTACAGTGTATTCAGATATTTTCAATAACCCAGAGGTGGTTTACAGGTAGGAGGAAGATGTGTGTAGGTTCTATGCAAATACTAAATGTTTTATGGAAGGGACTGGAACATCTTGCAAGCTTTGATATCCTGATGAGGAAGATTCTGGAACATTCTCCATGGATGTCAAGCGATGATGGTGTCGTGTGCTCAATAATGTTCTGTCACATCTTCTGTGAAAAACCAGATATGGACATTTCTTTGAATGAGGTGGTTCACGAGTCACAGTGGACCCTGTCAGACTCCACTCTGAACTCTCTGGGTTCAGAACAAGTAGCCCCTGCTGCTGTAAGATCCCCCTTAACTGGACATTTGTCCCATGCTTGTAACTATCTCCCAATTGGAGAATACCATGGTCTTTCCTGCTCTCCCATCAATTTTAATTGTCCCTGTCACAGGATACCCTACCCCCTGCTCCACAGAATCACATCCACACAGAAGAATTCTTACAGAAGAGTTCTTTGGGATAAGGATGAAGCTCACTCACCACCTTTTTTTAAAATTTTTTTATCATTATTATTATTTATTCAGTTGTGTGTGTGTGTGTGTGTGTGTGTGTGTGTGTGTGTGTGTGTAGAACCACGGACAAATTCAGGAACCACCATGGACACTGCCACCTCCTCCTTGTTTACTCTGCCCCGAGATTCACAGGCTCCGCCCTACCAGGACCAGAAGCGCAGACCCCCCCCCCCGCTTCCGCCGGGCATCTATACGTGGGATCTGGGATCCGAACTCAGGACCTGCCTGCAAGGCAGAGGCTTAACCCCTGAGCCACCTCTCCAGCCCCTCACTCACCACCTTTTGACCCCAAGTTCCTTTACCATCTTCAGGTCCCTGGTAACCTACCCACTCCCTCCTGGCTGACCTCCTCCAAGGTCCCGGGCCTGTGTTATCTCTGGCCCAGCCCTGCCTGCTTTCCTCATCCACAGATGCTGACAGCAGGGCTCACTTTGAATCATAATTGCAACAAAAATAGAGAATGCTGTTATTATCTGCTGATTAGGGAAGGCCAAACATACCTGGATTTGGGATTGGGCTTTTCCCTTCTTCTGAAACCATTTGCATATATAAGAGGTGGGGGGAGGGCTGGGGACATCAAAGGACAGCTGCTTGTCTGATCTAATTGATCTATTTTTTTGCTTCTCTATCAAAACGCTGGGAAAGGGGAATTCCGACAGTTTTCAGATTGCTGTGAGGGAAAAGACAAGAAGGTATGGGGTATTTATTTATTTATTCCATAAACTTACATAAAATGTACTCCAATGATATTCTCCTATGTTGTCCTTTCATATTCCTTTTCTGTTCAGTCACTTCTTCCTCCCAATAAGACCCCTTCGTACTTCTGTGTCTTGCGTATTCTCATTCCCCTCCCCAGCAACCTGGAAAGTTCTTCAGGAAAGAAAGAGGTTGCTGCATGAACTCCCTTCATTCAGGGAGGGATAGTGGACGGTCTAGCCTTCTGCAGGTCTGATAGCCACAGCAGCTGTGAGTTTGTGTGTACAACTGTCACATCGTGTCTAGAAGACAGCATTGCACAGTTCTTCTTTGCGTCCAGCTCTTACGTTCCTTCCCCCCTTTCCTCCGCGCTGCCCCGGAGTCTTGGGGAAGATGATGTCCCCTTTAGGACTGAGTGTGAAACACACACTCACTCTTGGCACTCTGACCAAGTTGCTGAATTTCCATTGCGCACTTGCAAACAAGCTTCTGCGCCCAAGGCAGAGCACGGCACTCATCTGTGGGAAAAGTGTAAATATTTGGATGACAACCTGACACATGTCCACCGAGCAAAGCAGCGGAGGTAGGCTCCCTCCCAGGACCGAGTGGGGTGGCTATGTATCCACGAGCACTGAGCTGGTGCTCTTCTGCAGGGACAAGCCTACTGTGCTAGTTGGATATACAGGTGTCAACTTGACACTGAAGTTTTGCGCTCTGGGCATAGCTGCACAGTTAGTTGTTCAAGCAAGCCCGTGAGCAAGTCTGCAGGAGATAGTCTCGTTGACATGAGAAGACTCAGCCCGTAGTGGGTGGGACCATTTGCTGGGCAGGCGGGTGGAAAATAAAGAGGAGGACCTGGGTCATTGCTTTCACATTTTTTTTCAGCACACTTGGACAGACATGCTGTCCGGTGAGTGAGGTTTGCCTTTCTCAGCAATCTTGTGGATATGGGGGGCCATTTCCCTTGGCTCTTGGTGTTAGACGGCTGCCCCTGTCAAGCTGGACCAACTAGTCTTTTTTTTTATTATTCAGTTATGCGTCTGTGCATGTGTGTATGTATGCGTGTGCGTGCACGCGTGTGTGTGTGTGTATGTATGTCTGTATGTATGTGTGTGTGTATGTAGAACCACGGGCGAATTTGGGAACCACCATGGACGCCTCCACCTCCTCCTTGTTTACTCCACCCGGGATTCACAGGCTCCGCCTTACCAGGACCAGAAACGCAGGCCGCCCCTGCTTCCCCCTGGAGTCTATACTTGAGGTCTAGGATCCGAACTCAGAACCTTCCGCCTGCAAGGCAGAAGTTTAACCCCTGAGCTGCCTCTCCAGCCCCTGAACCAAATAGTCTTAAGCCAAAAGAACAAAACTTCAGTTTCCCTAAGCTTTTAGGTCACATCACTGAATGTGTCAGTAACATGCAGATAAGCTGTGACATTTACTCAAGGATGTTAGAAACCCTGTGGGCATTTCAAAAAGATGTTGACAGGGCGCCATGGGAGCTTGCACCTCACTGAAGGATCAGACATGGGGTCCCGTGGAGGACCTGGGGCTGATGCTTCTCTCCAAGCAGGTTTTGAGGATGGCAGGGAAAGAGTTCTCCACGCAGATGGGGATGGATGCGTTGCGCTCCTCTCTCAAGGACTGCTGGACGGGGAAGTAAAGGGTAGACCGGTAGCCAGAGGTGGGCTGTCACCAATAACCTCAAACAGATGGGGAGAGCCTTGGGACCCACAGGAGATGGCAAAGCACAGCAAAGGAGCGAGAGAAAGAGAGAGAGAGAGAGAGAGAGAGAGAGAGAGAGAGAGAACCGAGTAATGACCATGACCACCTCAGGGGGTGGAGAGAGTGGGTGAGTTCTGGAAATACTTCCGGAGCAGAAGGAAAGTGAAAGATCTGAACAGTGGAACTTCCAGAGAGAATGTACTACTTACGTCTGCATCCCCACACTGTGCTGTTTCATTAAGTGTGTCTAATGCACAAATCTGACAGTCATGAATTTAGGGGAGAATGAGTCAGGTGCGGGGCCTAGGCACCCTAAGCTTTCTGACCAAAACACAAGATCCAGTAGGAACTTGACCCCACCACACACCTACCCATCCCACTTTTCACCAGTGCCCCTAACTTCCACCTTCTTGAGGTCCAGCAGATGTCCAAGTAGCCTTCCAAACACCCCCTAGCAGACAAGCCTCCCCTTTGGTAAAACACTAAGGAATGGAAATGACATCATTTGGTATCCACAGTTGGCCTGAGAAGTCCTATTGTGATAGAATAAACCAACTGACTCACATAGAAACCAAAGCTTAGGAAGAACAGATGGCTGAAGCTCCTCTTCCTCTTCCTCCTTTCCCTCCTTCTCCTTCTCCTTTTCCTTTCTTCTCTTTACCTCTTTCTCTCCTCCTCTTCTATCTCCTCCTTTTCTCCCTCCTCTTCCTTCTTCTCTCTTCCTCCTCCTCCTCCTCCTCCTCTTCTGCCACCACCTCCTGCCACCACCTCCTCACAGCCCCCTTCCACCAAGGTCACCTTAGACATTTAGCTGGAGACAGACAACCACAACAGTAGTCCAGAAAGTCACTCAGAAAGGGAATTTCAAATCTACCTGAAAAGTCTACAAGCAACAATTAACGTTGTCTGAGACTAAAATGAAGAGCAAAACAAAAACATCAACAGTAAGAATATCCATGCCGACGAGCAGTAAATGTGGATGTGGTTAAGTAAGTACTTCACTGGGTTTCTGACTATATTTCTCATTTCCTTTGCAACATTTTGAACTGTCAATCCTTAACCTCACCCTAGGATAGGGATCTGAATTCTCACCTTATATTATATATGTATGTGTGTATGTATATATATATGTATATATATATATATATATATACATTTTATTAAAATCGAGTATCAAGACTCAACTTCAAAACCTCCTTTTACTACAGAAAAGCACAACTAGCCAAAATTCAGAAAATAAGTGACTGCAAACTACATGGCCTTGAACAGACATCTAAGTCATACCCACACCCATTTCAAGGCTCAGGAAACATCGAGGAAGAGGGCGCTGTAAGGTTGTAAGACCCTGACCCCCCCCCAAAAAAAATAAGATTGTAAGAGCCTGAAGTAGGACAGCAGTGGCCATACATTATCAACTTGGACATGACAGGGCTGTGGCAGCCATGATTTCACGGCAGACAGAAACACTTGCACAAGAAAGACATGGGGAACTGTCCTGTCAACGTCTCATTATGGAAAGGGAACAATCCCAAGAAGCTCCACGCCTCCCTGGGAGACTGACGAGGCCTGATGCAGATGGGGAAGGAACAGGAGATGCTGTCCTTGTGGTACCCACTGATCTGCGACACTTGCTGGAGCGTGGATCATGTCAGGCAGTGACATCAGACAAACGAGATGAAGCACGGTGGACAACACAAGTGAAAAGATTTGAAAACGGGAAGGAGCCTGGCAGGGGTGGTGAAGGGTTGTAAGGGGAAAAGGGGAGGGAATAAGGATGGGAATTAAGAGGTGAAATGCCATAAACTCACTATATTCATCTATGCAATGCTAAAAGAAAGATACATTTTTTTTTAATTTTTTGAGGTGTTAGAGAGATGGTTCAAGGGTTAAGACTCTGCCTCAAAAGCAGAAGGACCTGAGTTCAGCTCCCAGGTCCCACATAAAAATGCCAGATGGAAATGTCTGAGGCCTGTATTTTCCATTCTGAAGGGCGGAGACTGGGAAATCCTGGAGCAAAGCAAAAAGGAGGTAGAAACAATCCAACATGACTCCCAAAGTCACCCTTTGCCCTCCACATACGCAGTGCCCCCTGATACACACACACACACACACACACACACACACACACACACAATATGAAAAATAAATTAGTAGAAATGATTTAAAAACAAATATTCAAGTGTGATGCAGGAAGACATGAAATAGGAGACTAGTAGGGAAGAAAAAGGAAGAGGTGACCGAGTTGGGGATTAAGATGTAAAGTATCATAAATTCACTATATTCATGTATGAAATGCTAAAGAAATATATATCTATATAATCCAGTGTTCACATGAATCAAACATATCTCAGAGTCAACTGGAACAAAGATGCTTCTTCACTGTTTTTCACGGAAGAAGAAGAGAAAAGAAGGAAAGGGAAGGAGAGGGGAAAGGAGGGGAGGGAGGGAGGGAGGGAGGGAGGAAGGAAGGAAGGAAGGAAGGAAGGAAGGAAGGAAGGAAGGAAGGAAGGAAGGAAGGAAGGAAGGAAGGAAGGAGAGGAAGAAGGAGATGGGGAGGGGGAAAAGAAAGGAAGGGGAAAGAAAGGGAGCGGAGGGAGAGGGAGAGGGAATTAAAACTGCACCTATTAATAAAAGTAAAAGCACCTCATTGGACAGCTCATCTCCCCTATTAACTCTGGCAAATGAGACCAGATCAGCAGGAACCTGAAAATTCCTGTCGCTTCCATTCAGACCCTGTGATGTTTCATCTCTGGCTACAGGTACAATTATCAGGGAGGCTCCCCATCAAGGCGCTGAGTCTGTGAGTCACCAGATGATCCCTGATGAGGGACGTGGGGTGAGGCAGAGTTTTTGCTGATTTATAAACATCCCATGAGGCGGACACAGTGGAAAGATACCTGTCTCTCTTATCGCGCCATTCGAGCTGCGCTCCTTCTCCAGAGCCTGCAGCTGACCGTCGGACGCGCAGGCTACCTGCGGGAGGCTGAAAGTCCCTGCCGCACTGGAAAGATGAATGTGTGTGTTGAGATGGCTTGTGTTATGATTAACCTCGCGTGTGCCCAAGCACCATGGGTCCTGGAGCAGAGGTTAGAGCGCGTGGCTATCAGAGGGCGGAGACGGCTGTCCAGGAGGCTGAGTTCGCAGAGCCTGGTGTCCTCTAACCTCCCTTGGGCCCACTGTCCCCTATTTAGACACAGCTGCTCTATGCCCGCTATAGAAGACTGAGCAAAGGCAGCAGCTAAACATATTTGGGTTCAGCCGATGTTAGTTTCAAATAAAGTCCCTTAAAATGTCGACACCGACACCCACTGAGATGGCGGGGAACTCCGTGGCCAGGTGCACGCTCACCGGTCCCAATGCCAACTGCAGACCTGCCGAGGTTTCAGAGCATCGTCCCTCTCTCGAGACTGACCTGCAGCCTGGTTCCCTTTTCCATAGTCTGAAGAGGATATGCACTATCCCAGCGGCTGCACAGATGGTGCAGCAGGCTGATGCCAATAAGGCGTTAGAGGTATTCCTCGGGCACCATTTCCTGAGAACTGGGTTTACACCAAGCAGCTCGTCCTGAAAGCATCATATCAAGCACTGGGCAAATCATTTGCCTGGGGATTCGGTGCTCTGCCGCTGAAGAGTAATCCTTCTGTGGATGCTTTTTATTCCTACCTTTTAATAAGATTGATGGAAGCACGAGGGGCTCTGTGGCGTCTAACAGATGTCTCCGGGTTTGCTTTTGGTACAGGAGTGTGCCCCAATAACCGCATTCTCAAGGCATAATAAAAGGAAGCTGTTCCCAGTAAGAACCAACCAGGAACCCAAGAATCCCCCCACCTGGCACACAGTCTGTGCAGTGATCCGTTTGGCCCTTGAAGAATCTAAGTCCCCAAGACCTTCCCAGCTGGCGACAGTGCTGCGTGGGGAGGGGATATGTGTGGGGGGTGCTGTATATGTGTCTGGGTGTACATATTCATGTGCATCATGCACATATGGAGGTCAGAGGGCAACCTCAAGTGTCAGAGAGAGAAAGACGGAAAGAGAGAGAGGGAGGCATGCATGTCATGGTAAGTATGTAAAGATCCGAGGACAACTTTCCGGAGTCAGTTCTTTCCTTCCATCTTGAGGATTCTGGGGATCGAACTTAGGTTTCCAGATTTGCCTGCAAGCCCCTTTGCCCACTGAGCCATCTCGCCAGCCTATGTTTTATCATCTTGAGTCATGGTGTCTTGTTCACCAATGCATTTGCCCGGCCAACTGGACTGTGAACTTCTGGGATTCTTCTGTCCCCGGATCCCCCCTTGGCACCTGCTCACTGGCATTGGACGTGGGCTCTCAGCACATCCAGCTTTCTGTGGCTTCCGGCTATGGGGACTCTGGTGCCCACACACATGTGCACCGAGCCTTTTTCCCAGTCTCTGTTCTTTGATTCTTTTGGAGACCAAGTTTTGCGTAACCCAGGCTGTTCTGGAACGTTCCATGCAGTTGAGGATGAGCAAACTTTTAATCCTCCTGCCTCCACCTGCCGAGTGATGGAATCACCGGCATGCATCACCTCTTGGTTTACATGATACTAAGGAGCGAACTGAGAGCTTCATGCATGCTAGGTGGACACCACACCAACTAGTCACTATTCACAAGTAAGTAAACAATAATCTCAAGAGCCTTGAAAAAGGAGTTGGAGAGGGAAGCAAGAAGAGTCAGATAACAGGTACCAAGCACACTTCCATGGGAAGAGTTAGTTCTCCTATGCTATAGCATAGTGGGGTGTCTATTGCTTGGAGCAATTTATTCTATAGTTTATAAAAGAGAGGGCTATGACTCAACAGCAGGGTACTTACTGAGCTTACATAAAGCCTTGGGTTCAAATTCCGGCAGTGCAAAAAAGCAGGACTGAAAGAGCAGAGTTTGAACATTTCTAAAGTAAAGAAATTAGATGCGCTTAAGGACATACAAGCATAGTTACATCATATATATAAAGTTATAACATTGCCCCCATAAATCTATATAGTTACTGTGTGTCAACTAAAATTTGTATATGTGTTTGCATGCTTAGCACGTGAAAGCCAGAGTTCAGTGGCAGGTACTTTCCTCAATCACTCAACCAGACTCATTGAACCTGGGGCTGGTTAATTCAGCTGATGCTGTGGCCAGCAACCGTGGGAATCTTCTTAGCAGGTTCAGGTGCCGCTATGTCTAGGTTTTTACATGGGTTCTGAGGATCCAAACTCAAATCATGTTTGTACAGTCCTTAAGAATTTTTCATCTCAGAAATGGAGTCAAAAATCAACATTGGGCATCGTTTGGGCAACAGTCATTGGGGGGCTAGAGGCTCGTTAGGTGGTCTCTGAGGCTCTGTAGTATGGACTGTGTCTCATAGGCAAGGACATCTTGAAAAAAAAAAGTCCAGCAACAAATTGAATGCACTATTCCATACTCAATAATGAAGATTTGCAAGAAGAGAAGACACACAGACTCCCGAGCCGTGAGGGGCGAGTCACAGACCCAGAGTCTGAATCTTTGTCTCCTGCTTTCTGTTTAATCTTAGGTCATGCACATAACTGCTCGGGAACTCAGCTTCCATACAACCAAAATCATCCATGACGTCAAACTGCTAAGTGTCCGAGGAGGTTCAACAGGCTCAACAACAATGACTCCGAGTCCCCATTCTGCTGTTAGCATTTCTTAAAATGCTTCAATCAGACTGGAGGATGCGCCTCAACTTCCTGTTTACCAGAAATATAGAAATAAGTTGTAAGGGGGAGAGCCTTGATCTAAAGACACATCGCTGAACCGCAGACCGCTCTTTGCCATACTCTACACTCAGCTAAGGCAGGTCATCTTCACTTCTCCACCTAGGAGCTTCCCTTTCTGAGTGGTGGCAGTGCAGATGGTAGCTCTTTCTGATTCTTCTAGAATCATGTCACCTGTCATGGTTTGAAATGTGTCCCCCACAGTCTCATGTATTTGGCAAGGTCATGTCACCTTGAGAGGTGGAGCCTTGCTGGAGGAAGGCAGTCACAAGGGGTGGGCCTTGAGGTGGATGAGTCCCACCCTACCTCCAGGAGAAGTCTGCCTTTGCAGCAAGCAGTCTGGCAGTTCTCAGCCTCCAAGATGTCTGCAGTGACGTAGCTTCCTCCAGCTTTGGCCAACCAGCCATGCCGCCTCCACCATGAGAGACTGTTTCTCCCCTCTGGAACCGTAAGCTGAATAAATCTTCCTTTTCCCTTAAGTTGCTTCACTTTGGGTGCTCTCTCATAGCAAGTTAAGAGTAACTGCTACATCACCTTCACAAGTAGGCCACACAGGAACAAGGGGGAGTTCAACACTGTCACCAACAGAGGCCTTCAGTAAACCTAAATTGTGGGAAAAAAGATAATTTCTTTCAAATAATAATTGTGTCAACTTGACAACTGCAGCCTCAAGAGTTTGGGCACCTCTATGAAGATTAATACTTAAGGCAAGCCTGTGGGAGCTTGTCTAGCTGATGGAAGCTCCAGCCCATAGTTGGTAGGACCATTCACTGGGTGAGTGAATAAGATGGAGAGAGCTGGTTGAGAATTTTGCCAGACTTTGGAAAACATGCCGTGCTGGCAACTGAGAAAGTTTGTCCCTCTTTCAGCAACTTCTGTGGATATGATATGGCCAGTTCTCCTGATTCCTGATACTGACATGAATTCTCCTGACATGCTGACAGAGTGCAACCAAGAATTGTAAACAAGAATAAACACCATATTCCCCTAAGTTGTTTGAGTTCTGTAGTCATATCAGCAACAGAGGGAAACTGGGAATAGCAAAGATAATGATCCTGTTGGAAAAGTTGAAAGAGTCACATAAATCAAACAGAATAATTAGGTAAATTATTAAATATTTTCTTGGAGATGCACACACATATATCATTGTAGATAGATAGATAATAATTAGATAACAGATGATATATAGGCAGATAGATTGATGATGATGATGATGATGAAGATAGACAGACAGACAGACAGATAGATAGATAGATAGATAGATAGATAGATAGATAGATAACAGATGATATATAGACAGTGTCATAGTTAAGCACAGATGTCAACTTGACTATTGAGTGTTTGAGCTCTGAGCACAGGTGTAGAGAGTTGATGGTTAAGCCCAGAGCAAACCTGCAGGAGATTGTCTAGCTGATGGGGAAGACCCAGCCCATGGTGGGTGGGATTAGGCCCTGGATAAATCACAGAGAGCTGATTGAGAGAGTTGGCATCCTTCTGTTCACTTGGCCAGACGTGCTGGTCTGGCAAATAAGGATTGTCCATCTCTCAGCTGTTATGTGGTGATGGTGTGGCTAGTTCCCTAGGCCCTGGTGTTGGTGCGTGCTCTCCCATCAAGCTGGACTGAGAACTATAACCAGGAATCGGAAGAGAGAATAAACCCTTGTTCCCTTAAGCCGTTTAATGGTCATTTATCAGCAATCATACAGGCGGACTGCAACAGGCAGATAGACAGACAGACAAACAGACAGACAGACAGATAGATAGATAGACAGATCAGCTCCTGTAACAAAGCTTCCATTGATCTCCTGAAACATGACAGGAATTGTGCTTTGTCCTCGGTCTATAAAGCTCAGGAAACCATGGAAAGTAAATCTCCACCACTCGTTCACTCTTTCCTGCACACATGACTTTCTTTAATTAGTATTCATGTGTACAATTCCTGGGTCACGCCCTGGGGACACACCAGGGAAACGGGCCCTGTCCCTGTCTATAAATCCTGGGTCCATGGGTCCCTAGGGACGGCCAGCACCTTGTAAATACTCCTTAAATCCGGAGAAAGAACAGGAAACTTTTTACTCACTCAGACCTTGTTTGCATTGTGGGCCTCTAATCCAGCTGCACTGCAAGAGCAGCTGAATATGGCCTAACTTCCGAGCCCTTTCCCGATCTGCCGTCTACACACTCCTCAAACCTACTTCGTAATGGAGTTGAAAACGTAAAGATGAAGAGATTTCGGAAGCATTTGAAGAGGTCACTCTTCCTGAAAGAAACTCTTTTGAACAGAGAGAAAGTATGACCAGCCCCCAGGATCCACCAGGAGGTCCACCAGAGGTAACCAATATCTGTGATGCCCAGGTTCCTGGATACAAAATGGCGTTTGATTTGCCTAGAAGAATCTATGCACATCTTCCCTCTGAATCAACTGTAGCTGTATTGCAGTAAATTCTCTGTAAAGAATTGTTGCACTGAATTATCTAGGGAATAATGACAAAACAAACAAACAAAAATCCATACATGTTCAGTATAGATGTGATTTTTTTTTTTCTTAAAGATTTTGGTCTACAATTAACTTGATTCCGTAGACATGGAACCTGTAGATACAGAAACCAACTCTACGTGAAAAATGTGACTGACTGTAGAATGGCCTAAACTAAATCATCAGCACATTTTCCCAAATAACTAGCATAGATAAAATTATGGAAAGGATTGATATTCCTTAGTATAGGAAAGTTCTAGAGTATTCAATTTCCTATATCTTACTCTTGTGTATGTGTGTGTGTGTGTGTGTGTGTAACCAACTGAGTCCCTTCCACTCCATTCTCCCATCCCCCAGTTTAATCAAGAGTGAATTAAGAATTCTCACCAATCCCGCCATATGACATTTGGGCAACAGAACTCACACCGTTTTCTTGCATCCTGATAGGATGTACTGGTCTTTAAGAACACTTCATTCCGAGCTAGGGAGATGGCTAAGCAAGAAAATGTTGATCACAGTCACACACCTTCCCCATTCTATCTCTCCCCCGCCCAGGATTCTCCTTCCCCTCAATCTCACTACTGTGTTCAGTTGTATAGATAGGAATTGGCAAGCACTTGAATACTTGAATATCTTTATTTAGCCAAATAAAATGCGAACTATTACAGAGTTCCATTCATATACAAAACCTGCCTGCCACCTCTCTTTCTCCACAGGTTTCCTCAGTGTAGCTTCGTTTTCTTCCTTTCTTCCTTTTTCTTTCTTTCTTTCTTTCTTTTTCTTTCTTTCTTTCTTTCTTCCTTCCTTCCTTTCTGCCTTTCTTCCTTTCTTTCTCTTTCTTTCCTTCCTTTCTTCCTCCCTTCCTTTTTTCTCTCCCTTTGTTTCCTTGTTTCTTTCTCTTACTTTTTCTTTCAACAGGCTCCCTCTATGTAGGCCTGGCATAACACTTCTCAAGCTCAGACTAGCTTGTATTCAAGAAAATCATTTCTTTTCCTTTCCCTGTGCTGGGATTAAATCTCTGTTAAATAAATATAAATTTAAAAAAAAAAACTGTCATTTTCAACCCTTGAGTTCTCCCTCTGTTTCTTCCAGTGAAACCTTAGAAGAATTACCATTACATAATTTTTAATTCTTTTATTTTCTAGAGGAGGATAAAGAGAAGGGAGAGAGAGAGGAAAAGTATGTACAGGCATGTTCTGGCTCGTGGATAGTGGCCATCTTCTGTCATGTGACATTCTGGAAATAGAACTCAGGTCACCACGTTTCCAAGCAGGCGCCTTACCCACCGAGCTATCTCACCAACCCTAATATCTTTCTTCTGTATAGATTAGAGGGGCTTCTGGCTTGAATCTGCTATGTCATTGAGAAAAGGTTACAAAATAGATTTGAGTACAAAGCTCTCCCACCCTTGTCTCGTAACAGGAATCTGAGGTGTTGAAACTCACAGAGACAGAAGTTAGAAATCCGAAAACTAAATCAGGCAAAGAGTCATCCCTCAGTCACAGGCCCCACTGGGCATGTGCCAAAGCAATCGGACACATCCTCTTTGCCCTGTCTATGTAGCACCCACTCTACAGCAGGCACCTCCTTGTTGCGTGTAACCAAAAGGGGTGCACATCTGATCCTTTGTGAAACACACTGCTAAAACCCAGCTCCTCCTCAATGTGATTACTCAGCAAAGAAACTTTGGTGCTTTGCTGGAGAAGAAAAAGAAAAGTGTTATCAGGTGACTCAACATTTGGACAGATCAAATGTATCGTTGTGGATGCCGGTGATGAGTCTCGTGTAATCCAGGTTGACCTGGAACTTGTGTGTAACCGAAGAAGCTACGTAGCCGAGGATAACCTTGAACTCAGGATCCTCCTTAAAATACACATATTTACCACCAGACCCAACCTGGCCTAGTACATCTGCTTTAAATGAAACCTGCAGGGGGCTGGAGAAATGGTTCAGGGGTTAAGACTCTGCCTTACAGGCAGGACTTGAGTTTGAATTCTAGATTCCATGTAAAAACCCCAGGCAGAAATGTTTTCTGCTGCCACTGCTAACTCTGGAAGGCAGAGCCTGGGAAATCCCAGCGCAAAGCAATAAGGAGATAGAAACAATTAGGATGATTCCCAAAGTCATCCTTGTGCCTCCACAGGTACACACAGTGCCTACTGACACACACACACACACACACACACACACACACACACACACACACACGAAGCCTGCAGTCAGGTATGATGACTCTCCCCTGTAATCCCAGTACTTGGGAGTCAGAGAATTCAAAGTCAGCCTGGACTACGTAATGGGTTCCACGCCAGCCTGGGCTACTGAGTGTGAGCCTGTGTCGAAATAGGCAAGACAGAAAAAGAACAGAGATGCTTGCAGAGACACTTGTGTTTTTGACATCAGCATCTCCATCCTCTATGCTACTTGGCATGTGTATAGATTCCTACTTTAGGACTCTGTGTGTGTGTGTGTGTGTGTGTGTGTGTTTCTGTCTCTTCTGCTGGACAGTGTACTACCTGGGGGACAGACCACTGTGCCATCTTCATACCTCCAGCTCCTGGCACTCAGCCAACCCGGAGCCATCTCCCCTCGTGACCCTTGACAGGCACTGTGAAAGCCACAGTTCTCTCGTTCGACAGGTGGCACGTCTTGCCACCCTTGGTGATGTTGTTTCGTCATCATTTCCAAGTTCTGCTTTACCCAGGCCTTGGCGCCTTCATCACACTTCCACCCTTGGCAAGACGCCCCAGCAAACCAAATGCCCATAGGCAGAGATCCGAAGAGCAGACAGAGGATAATCAGCCAATCTGGGGGAAAGTGGCCGGCAGCCGCTGAAGGCCCCCAGGTCCTGTTGGAAGACAGTGTTTCGAAAGCCTTTACCTAACCCAGAACCTGCTCGGAGACAAGAATGTCCCCAGGCAGAACATTCTAGGGTCGGAAGACTAACGCCTAGCGTACGTGCCCGTAGCCACTACACACTGCCCTTCCTCGCCGCTGACTCACTGGGAGGTTGAGCAAGGGGCCCAACTTCAGGAGCTCGTTGCTCCTCTGCCTGCATAATGGGAGGGCTGATAACAGATGGAACTGATTATGGGTCTCTGAGCCATGTAGAGACAGAACCCACAGCCATCGCCACAAGCGCTCAGTGCCACAAACAGAACCTTCAGAGCGCCAAGCAGAAAAGAAGACAGGGGACCCAGCTTTTCTTTCTCTCAAGCTGCCTCTCTGGGTTTCGACCACTTATCTCTATCTGTGCAAAGGCGCCATTACATACATTTCCCGAGAACATATTCAGGAATTTAACCATCCCCAAAATGCAAAGGCAATATAATCAAATAGTAGGTACAAGAATCTGACCTCCAAGTCCACGCCTTGATTTTTCTTTTGTTTTGTTTTTGCAAAGAACCCGGCAGAGCGAGAAAGGTAATATGGTTTACCAAAGACTGCATGGTTCATTCAGGATCGCCAAGGAATGAGTTCTGAGATACCATTCTTGGAATGATTACTAGAACCTTCCCCATATTTCTGGTAAAGCAGTAACCTGAGATAACCCTCCTGAAAAGTAATTTAGGCCATCTTTTTACAACAGTCTTACGCGGATGCATGCCATTTGACCCAGAGAATCTATGCACAGGAATGCTCCTTAAGAAAGTAATGTGAGGGGTACAGAATGGCTCAGTAACAGAATGAATTGCATGCACGAGGCCTTGGGTTCAATCCCCAGCATTAGAAAGGAAAAAAATAAGCAGAGAGAAATCTAGTACTTCCACATCTCAAGCATATTATAAATTTTGTGTGTTCCTATCCCTATTTTTTTTAAAAGAACCAGAGAAATGCAATGATAAAGTCACAGAACTGTTCACAGCAAAGCCATTTGTGGTTAGAAAGGAAGCAATGTGTAGGTACAATTATAATGGCCGATTCAATGGCTAAGGCTATATCTAAGGACAACTATGCAAGTACTGAAAATTATACTGTAAGAGATTATGTTGCTGGGATTGCTAGATGAAAATGGACAATGACAAAACGACTTGCATGTGGGATCCAAATGACATAAAACATAATCTGAAGAGAATGAACAAGCGCAGATGAGATGGGACAGGATCTAAGATGTAAACAAGATGGCATGTGCGCACATCTACTGTTCAAGTCCTAATGGTGAATGTCTGTGGGGCCTCAGAGCATCGTCACTTGACTGGTACTGAGATGTTCAAACTAAAGTCGCCAGATGGAAGCAATTATTCAAGGGATGGACAGAAACGAGGAGAGTGGAGAGGTCAGGAATGAGCTCCGGTGTAATAAAAGGGGGGGAGGGGTTGTCCAAGGGGTGTAATTCGACATGTGAATCCATTAGAGATATGAATGGAATTGGGTGGCACTCAGCTGATGAGTCAGAGATGACTGATAAGCTCTGACCTCGCCAAGTTCATGATAAGACAAGAGAGAGAGAGCCTAGGCAGGCAGCAACGATGGTAGGGTGTGCCCACGACTTAAAGAGGGGCGAAAGCAAGACCCTCAAGATGGAGGCACTCTAGGCCATTTCCTTGGTTACAGGATGCTCTGTGGCAAGACCCCAAACTGTACCACGTGGAATTATAATGATGACAATTTCGCATCTCAGGACAAGATAATTTGTAGTATTTTTTAACCCGCGTGAGGTCCCAGCAGACAGGCGATACCTGCCCTCACTCACCATCTCTGGTTTTACACAGTCACGAGAGGGAAAGAATCTGTCAGAGAGCTGCAGTCAGACACACCCAGGTGTCTTCACTCAGTCTGACTAGCTGAGATTCAGGAACAACAGGATCCTACTGCACAGAATAGGAGCTAAAACAAAAAGAGCTAGGATGTGTGGTGCACCCCAGAACAAGACTTCAGTTCACTGCTCCCCATTTCTCTGGGCCAGTTCCTGGCAAAGAAAGAGAATCTGGAAGAGAGAGACAGAGAGAAACAGAGAGATAGAGACAGCGAGACAGAGAACAGAGACAGAGATAGATAGAGATAGAGAGAGGGAGAGAGAGAACACCAAATCTACCAAGCACGGTCTGTCTCCAAAATCGTGCTCACCATGATTTTTAACCCAGATATTGTCAGCCTTGGCCAGCTGTCCTTGCTTCTGGTAGACACCACGTACCTAGCTTGGACGCACCTGGTCTACCACTCCAAGTGAATCTGTTGATGTAGCTGAAGGTCTTTCTGTTACAGTGGAGCCAGAGGATTCATCATGCATGTTGCAAACATCTGTGATTTCTTAATGTCCCCTTTCTGGCTCTAGAAAATATGTTTCTCACACCAGTGCCTACCACCCTTTAAATAATGATTTTGTTCAATGTTTATTTATCTCATGTGTGGGTGTGGGTGTGTGTGTCGCACACATACCATGGTGTACTTGTGGAAGTCGGAGGACAACTTGTGGGAGTTATTTCTCCTCTTCCACCATTCAGGCTCCAGGGATCAAACTCAGGCCATCAAGCTTGGCCGCAAATGCCCTTATCCACTGAGCCATCTTGCCGACCCCTCCCTTTCATCCTGTCTCACCTCTACACACACATCATCCACACCAAAGCAACCCAGAGTGGCTCCAACACAAACCAGCTCCTTAGGATCAACGCTGCAGCCACATCGCACTTCGGGTGCAGTTTTTGCATGAGTGTCTCTCAAGGCCTTGATTAACATCTTCAGAATTATTAGCCGGTGTTAGAAATAGATTCACAGATTCCCAGCTGAGAATAATATCAAAGCATTCTACAGAAGGGGAGAAACATGCTCCATTCTATTCTATTCTGATTCCTAGGGGGTTCTCTTTCTCTGCTGAGTTGAAATCTACCCATTCGTCACTTACGCTTATTCACACAGAACCTTCAAATCACACAGAACAAGTTTAATCCTTCCCCATAGTCCACACTGGATATGCAAACATGAAACATTATCCCTGATCCTAGACTATTGTTAGAAGTAAATGCGACAAACAAACAAAGCAAAGCATGTCCCAGGGTAACTGCTAGAAAGTAAATTAAGATGAAAAAGGAACTGGGGCCAACATTAAAAGTGAGATGAAGGACAAGGACCGTGAGCCTCATTACTGCCCTAGTTCCTTTCATATTTAGGCACAGGAATGTCTAGGAGAATCTACAGGTAAATAGTCGGTAAGGCCACCATTACTCGAGGTATGCAGACTCTAGTCCCACTCCTTTACAAATGGGTTGGAAAACACACAGTAGGAAACTTAACTCCCAAAATGCACTACAGAGATAATCACATCATTATAACCATGATTATTACTATTTTCATATTAATAAAGCAATTTATATTTCCAAATAACTCAAAGTCGACATCTAGTCAGAGAATCCTCAGAGAAAGAAACTAAAGCAGGAATTAAGCCAGGCATGGTGCTGTATGCCTGTAATCACAATAGAGATGGGAGGATCAGGAATTCAATGTCAGCTTCTGCTACATAGTGAGTTCAAGGTCAGTCTTCACTAAATAAGACCCTGTCTCCAATATAAATAGAACAAAAATAAACATAATAAAATAAATCAAGTGTTATCAGCACTATATTTCAGATTAGGTCCCTAGCAAAAGTTTGGAAACATGCTTAAACTTGGAAAATTCATTATTATTCCTTGTGGAATTACTATGTTTTACTTTAGAACTTAAGCGAACAGATTCCTTAAGGAAACCCGTTCAATGGGTCTTGAGAGACCACTGCACAGGTGAAGGCACTTACCACACAAGCCTGGAAAACCTAGCTTGGACCCCCAGAAACCCTGGAAGGAGAAGTGTACTACACATGCATGATGTCAGTGCTTTGCGGGGAGGTGGGAGGCAGAGTAAGAAGCCCCCATAACTTGAGGACCAGCAAGCAGCCTGGTGTATGCAGCAGCAGACCAACACAGAGTCCTGGATCAAGCAAGGCTGAAAGAAAGGACAGACATCCAAAGTGGTCCTCCCGCCTCCGTGTGTGCTACCTGCATTATTACACCTTCATACCACCACCAGCAGCAGCAGCAGCAAAGAGAAGGAGGGAGGGAGAGAAGGAGGAAGGGAGGGAAGGAGGGAAGGAAGGAAGGAGGGAAAGGAAGGAGGGAAGGAAGGAAGAGAGGAAGGATGGAAGGAAGGAAGGAGGAAGGAAGGAAGGAGGGAAGGAGGGAGGGAAGGAGGGAAGGAGGGAGGGAAAGAGGGAGGGAAGGGAAAAGAAGGGGAGGAGGAAGGAGGATGGAAGGAGGAAGGGAGGGAGGAAATGAGGAAGGCAGGAAGAGACGAGAGAGAGTGAGGAGGAGGAAGGAGGAAGGAAGGAAGGAGGAAGGAAGGAAGGGAGAGAAGGAGGAAGGAAGGAAGAAGAGGAAGGAGGAAGGAAGGAGGAGTAAGGGAGAGAAGGAGAGAGGGGGAAGGGAGGGCTGTGGATGGGAAGAAAGGAAGGGGAGAGGAAGGAAGGAAGGAAAGGATGGGAGGGAGGGAGGAAGGAAGGAGGAAGGAGGGAGGGGAGGAAGGAAGAAGCAGGAAGGAAGGAATGAAGGAAGGAAGGAAGGAAGGAAGGAAGGAAGGAAGAAAGGAAGGAAGGGAGGGAGGGAGGGAGGAAGGGAGGGAGGGAGGGAGGGAGAGTGAGGAGGAGAGAAGAGGAAGACATAGACCACAGAGAGACACAGAACAGAAACAACAGCTGCAGTCTAGACGGGGCTTCAAGAGACCACCCCACTCACACTTTTGACCTTGGGCTTGCGGCCTCCAGAACTACAGGAAATACGTTTCTGATGGTAACAATGTCTAAGTCCAAGGCATTTCCTTATAACCTGCCAACCCCAGGTCTCTTGATTCCCAGCTGCCTGTGCATCGTATGACCATCAAGCCCCATGAGCGGCCGCACAGCAGCCAGGGTCCAGGGCTCCCAGAGCAACTTCATGAGTGACATGGGTGGTCACCAGAGGGACAGAAAGCACATGACACTTGTCTGTCCGCCGCTGTGCAGGCCAACCCGCAGCCTCGTTTCACCCTGTCTTCTTCACGTGGGTTTTTGCCCACAAGCTAAAAGGCCAAAAGAGTCCCCTGGAAACCTGGGGTGGTTTCTTACAGAAACCCCTCACTTCTGAAGCTTCCATGAGCACAGGTCTGTATAGTGAGAGCTAACGGTAAGGTCCCCATGCGTTGGTTTTTGCTTTTGTTTTTGCGTGTGTATGTGTTTTACTGGAGAACACTGGAGTGCGTGTGCCTGTGGAGGCCCAAAGGGATGACTTCGGAAATCATCCTAGATCGCTCTTGCCTTCTTACTCTTTTCCTCTGGGGTTTCCCAGGCTCTGCCTTCCAAGGCCAGAATTGCAGGCTACAGCCATATCTACCCAGCATTATTAGGTGGGATCTGGGAATCTAAACTCAGGTCATTTTTCTTGCAAGACAAAGGCTTTATTTAACCCTGGAGGCATCTCTCCAGCCTGTGCATATTTCTTAAGTAGCACAAAGCTGGGTGAGCTACGACGCATGACCTAAGATGCCCCTTCCCTGTGCTGGCACTCGGGAACGTGGCTCGCTTCTGCATGAAGGGTTCAGTTGCTTCCAGAATCCAACCGAGACGCAGGTCTTCCATGTGAACAGAAAAGAACACCAGGCTTATCTTTGGTTAGGAGGTGACCTCCAGTACCAATCAGGATGGACCAAGGGCGGTGAAGGAATAGCAAAACTGAAAACAACAAGAAACCATAATTCAGAACACCAGAGACCCTACATTAATCACCTGGAACCAGACCAGCCAAATCTCTCCCCATCCTAAAGCTCAGGGAAACTTGCAGAAGAGGGGGCGGCAAGATTGTAAGAGCCTGAAGATGGGGAGGAGCAACGATATGCAAGATACTCCACACAAGTAGCCATAATCGGACTTTGCTTGACCTGAGCAATGACTGACATGTCAATGACCCCCCAAAGTCTAGCATGGATCACAGGCACTAGGATCCTTAGAGGCAATGGATTAACCGTCATAATAGTGTTCCCATACTAAAGGGGAGTCCAAGAAAGGGCTCTGGGCAATGCCACTGAGTCCTTACACCTCACTTGAGTGGAGGACTCAGAGGGAAGTTTGACATTCACACAAAAAAAATGTCCAGAGAATGGGAAGGGGGAAAAAAGAACACCAGGCTTTCCTGGGTGGGAAGAAAGGAAGGAACCCTGAATCCTCCCACTGGCTCCCTACCACACATCTCCTTCCTTCCTCGGTTCACAGGACTATAAAGCTGGTATGAAGTTCCAATTTCATAGCTGCCTCTTGTCTCAAACTGCATCGTGTCTGCAGAGCAATCGATCCTTGTGTTAGGTTTGTCTATAGAGAATTGTAAGAGTGTAACCGAAGCCCAGGCTGTACTGACAGAGGACCACACGTTCTATTCTGGGACTTCTTTGAATAATTAGTACCAAACCCCTGGCAAAAAGGAAGCTGCGCTTGGTTTGACCACATAGTTGGTCCCTAGTAGCTGAGCCTTTAGGAATGAGCTTTTCGAGCAATCTGGGGTAAGCACAATGTTCCAGGTATTCCTTGCGACCTCTGTCCGACACTCACACTTACATCCCAATCTCCCAAGGTAAAGTCATTTAGGTGGGGGAGGAGCTCATGCAGGGTCATGTGGTTTCAACAAACCTTGGAGAGGCACTTATCAGGGTTGTTGACTCCAGGAGGCGGCCAGACTTCCTTCACACTGTTAGTCAGCTATTGTGCCATGTTTTCCCAAAGACTCACAACTTGCAAGAAAATGCTTCTGTGTGGGGCTGGAGAGGTGGCTCAAGGGTTAAGCCTCTGCCTTGCAGGCGGAAGGTCCTGAGTTCGGATCCTAGACCCCACGTATAGACACCGGGCAGAAGCGGGGGTGGCCTGCTTTCCGGTCCTGGTAGGGCGGAGCCTGTGAATCCCTGGGGCAGAGTAAACAAGGAGGAGGTGGAGGTGGTCCATGGTGGTTCCCGCATTCGTCTGTGGTTCTACACACATACATATATACACACACATACATACACACATGCGCACACGTATACACACGCAATTGAATAAATAATAATAAAATAAAATAAAATGCTCTGTGTGCCTTCTCCCTTCTTGACCTTTAGCAGAAGGAAGGGATCACATTCAAGGACGCGACTGATGTTGATGTGTGCGCGACTCCGCACTCCTTGGGTGCTTACAGGGGGCTTAGAGAGACATATTCTTTGGGCGTGAAACAATGTTCTATAACATATACCACATGCTATCTACCAGAGGCCCATGAGAGTCCAGGTCGAGACCATATACGTTTCCTTGATCTTTCTGGCAGTTTGCAGTCATGGTGGCCCTTGGGAGCTCTTTATAGATACAGGCAGATAGAGTCGGTCTATTGAAATGCAACAGGAATCTACAAGCACAGCAATGCATGCAATTTCGTGGAGGTAATAGTGGATTCCTCAGAAATCCACATGCCCTTCACGTGGTTACAGGAACAGTGGGAGAGATGGACGAAATATGAAGCGAAAAAGTCCCCGGCTTTTGTCCCATGTCAGAGTCTCCTTACTTCACCAGTCTCCCGCCAGCCTGCCCACCCCCCACTCTATGTACAGTCCATCTGCCTATCTCCCCCTGCCCCCCTCCCTCGGTTCCTCTTCTCTCCCCCTCCAGGCTAGAATGCATTTGGTCCAGCTCCCAAACCTGCTTCTAACCAAAGCCATCTGCCCAGCATCTGTCCCCCGCTGAACGTGACCAGAGGAAATCACACTATTCAAACAACAGGTTCCATTTGAACTTTACTTTAACTCTCTGAACTTTCATAAAATGCCAACTGGCCTTTCACAACGTCCTAGAGGCTAGTGGCCACCTGTACGTCAAATTGCAACCCTCTGACCTGGTCACGTGCTTAGTAAACTCCTATTCCACACACCACCACCACCCCTTTAGTCTTCCAATTAATCTGTTTCCCCCTCGCTTCTAAAGCACTTTCATCCACATACAAAAAATGCTTCAATAGTTCATCTGTTTAAAAAAAAAGCAACTTATCCCACATACCAGTGTCTGGGCCCCTTTTCCCCATGCTGTGTTCCTCTCCACCCATCCCTTTCAGAATTTTCAGAATCCCCACACACACACACACACACAGTTGCCCTGGTTGGGATTGTAACATCAGATCTGGTCATGCGTCCATTCCCCGTCTTCCAATTACAGGCATGGAGAGTGTGGTACATATCAATAGTATATGGCATGGCTGACTTTGGAGCATCTTGTTTTCAGACCCCCCACACGCTTAACAACGTTGTCCCCCCCTCCCACCAACACACACACACACATACACACACACACACACACATACACACGCACACACACACCCCTCCCCTGTGACAGGTATTTCAGTATTCCTGAGCTCAGTACCCGCCTCGGAGCGCACCCCTCGAAGATTTGGGTGACTTCTCCTAGACCTGCGTCTTGAAACGTCATCACACACTGGTGACTCCCAAAGCTTATCTCCAGCGCTGAGCTTTATCTGACATGCCGAGCTTCTGGATGGTTCTGTACTCCGTGTCCTCGCTTGCGACCCTCCAGTCAGAGCTCTGCGTTTCCCAACCTGCCCTGCTTCTTTCCCAATCCTCCCTAGCTCTGCAGGTGCCTGCGCCAACCCCACAGCTGCTCAGACCACAAACCTGGGAGTCATCCTGCTGCCTCCGCTCTTTCCTGTCATGGGCAGGGCCTCTCTCGGCTACTGAAACCCTCCCAAGCCTACCTACTGCCCCCCAGCCCCTCCCACTGCCCCATATTCCAGGTCACCGACTGCTCTCTGTCCTCTGGAGTCAGGCAGCTGGCATGCCTGCATCTGTCTTCTTCCACAACACAGTATTCTCCCCGAGCTGCCAGAACGTTCTTTCCACACAATAAATCAGATCACCTTGTTCCCAGCTAAGCCCCCTGCTTCCCATGCACCACCAATGAAATTCAAGGTCATTATTTCAGCCTATTAGCCCTTAGTGATCCAGCCACTGGACCCCCACGGCTCATCCCCTTGGTGACCCCCCTCAGCCACACAGCCTCTTTCACTGTCCGCCTTTGTCCCCCCACCATCTCCACCACTACTCCAGATCTCTGCTCAGATGTGATTTCCTGTCGACCTATGAAAGGGCAAGGAACACCCCAGTCCACAGGAAGGAAATCTCACTTGGTTTCTTTATCATTGTAGCACCAAGTCCAAGAGGAGGCTCTTTGATTGAAAATATATATATTTCATTTAGGGCTGAAGAGATGACTCAGGGGTTAAGATTCTGCTTCACAAACAGAAGACGGTCCTGAGTTCGGATCCCAGATCCCACATAAAAAATAACAATAATAGTAATTAAAAAAAAAAAAAAAAAAACTCCAGGAGGAAATGACTTCACTTCCAGAGCCTGAGAAACCACAGAGTGAAGCAAAACAGATTTAGAAGCAATCCAGGGTGATTCCCAAAGCCATCCTTGGTCCTCCTCAGGGACATAGTGTCCTCTGATACACACATATGCATGCCCCCCCACACACATACACACACTAAATAAATAAATAAGTTTTAAAAGATTTTATTTATTTGCTTATTGATGAGGTCAGAGAAGAACTACCTGAAGTCAGAACTTGTCTTCCACCGCATGACTTTCAGGGGATTCAATTCGGGTTGCCAGGTTTGTAAGCAGGTAAGCGGGAGCCTTACCGCAGAATTATCTCGCTGGTCCCAGATGAGACATTTTCAAAATGACTAAAAGCGTGGTGGTTCAGGCCTGTAATCCCAGCACTGGAGAAGCTGAGGCAGGAGAATGATGGGTTCATTCAAAGCCAGCCTGGGCTACATTGGGAGTTCCAGTTTGATTACAATGTGAGACCTTGTCTAAAACAAACAAAGCAAAAAAAACACAAAAAAACGCAAACAAAAACTGGTGACGAAAGTCGGGGAGGAAAGCAGACAGAATTGAGGAGAGAAAGCATGCTTCTGGCAGGGGGGAGGGGGGTCTTTGCATGAATCCATCAGAACAACTTCCAAATGAGTAGAAACATCTTCGTGGTTCCAACTGGGCAAAAACACTAGAAGGAACGGACTTCAGAACCCTACCGGGCTCAGCGTTCCCTTGAAATTAAATGCCAGATCTAGATTCCCATCTAGCACATGCATTCTTTGCCTAGGCTCCAGCTATCTACTGCTCAAAGCACCTGGCGCTACACAACAGATATGCTAATGAGATTGCCCCGGCCACCCCTGGAGCGTTGAAGAATGTGAACTCCTGGAGGTCACTGCCCAACCCATCATTACCTACGAAATCAACTTCAAATGGAGATGAAGCAGGTCCTCTCTGTTTATGAGACCCTGGGCACAGCTGGCTGTCCGCCAACAGGATGGCTCCTACAAAGCTTAAAGATACCACCCCTGGGGGTGATGGGGCGGGGACACACACACACACACACACACACACACACACACACACACACACGCACAGTGAAAATTTTAAAAAGCAATGGCAGATCTTAGTTCCCAATCCATGGCTTTCACCACGCGTCCTCAAGGTAGAAACAAACTCTTGAACGTCTGTCACTTCCCCAGGAAGATCTTTCCTCTTCACCACCTTGCCCAACGCACCTCGCCTGGGCGGGTGGCCCCATAATGGGTCTACTGAAAACAGGTTTTCCTTCCTGCCTTGGTCCCTCTGCCTTGGTCATTTCTTCTGTAATACTAAGAAACCCACACTAATGGATTCTATTGTCTTTTTTTCCTCCTCTGGAGACTGGGAGGTCCAAGACCAAGTTGCCTGTAGATTTGGTGGTCTATAGAGCTGTCCTTAAAGACCCTAAGTTGTTTGTTCGTTTGTTTGTTTGTTTGTTTGTTTGTTTGTTTCAGTATGTGTGTGTATCTGAGGGTATTATGTGTCCCTGTGGAGGGCCAAGGGTGACTTCGGGAGTCATCCTGGATTGCTTCTACTTCCTTTTCTCTTCACTCTGGGAAATATTTCCCAGGCTCAGCCCACCAGGGAAGGAAGTACCTTTTCTGCCTGGTGGCTTTTAAGTGGGACCTGGGATCCAAACTCAGGACCTTCTGCCTGTGAGGTAGAGTCTTAACCCCTGAGCCATCTCTCCAGCCCAAGACCCTAGGTTTTTATACAGTAACATAGTAACAGGGATTCCTTAACCTGCTCCATTAGCCAATTTTTCATATGCTTAACTCCTCCCCAAAATCACAGGCTTGATTCTTAGTTTCAACCTAAGAATTGGGAGAGCCAGCATCCTCTTCTGAGTCCCCTCCCTCCTTGTCTAATGGCTGGTGTGATTGGAGGGGGAGAAACATTTGGCACATCTTTCTGGTTGTCATTTGAGTTTCATAATCATGGAAAACCGGCGCCTTCTCAGTGCCAGTCTGCTCAGGCCTCCATTAGCGCCTGTCTCCATGGTCTTGTTGGGGTCATTCTGAGACGGTCTCCTGTAGCCCAGGCTGACCTCCAGCTCACAATGTAGCCAAAAACCACCTTACACTTCTGATTCTGATCCTCCTGCCTTCACCTCCCAAGTGTTCAGATTCCAAGTGTGCTTGGAGTTGATGGAGCACTGGGGACCAAACCCAGGACTTCAAGTGTGCGAGGCAAGCCTTCTCCGGGTTTCTCCTTCCCAGCCTCTGAGGGCCCCTTCGCCTGCACCCAGCACTTCACATGTGCTCCCAGACAGTCCTACCTGACGGCTGACCCTTCCTGACTCCTGGCTGGGTTTTCTGGTGTACCGGTAAGAGACAAGGTGACCACCATACCTCCCAGCTGTCTAAGCATACCCCCAAGGACCATGTCTTCCAGTTGACTTAGAAAACAGACATTCCTGGGTTCCTCCTGATAGCTAATGTCCTCCTTATTGATAAACATTTCATTTAGAGTGTCTGGGGTGTTGGCTCATGCCTGCCATTCCAGCACAGGAGGCAAAGACAGGAAGAAGTCTGAAGCTAGCCCGCTCCACAAGTTCCCAGGAGGTTTTCCTCTTTGATTTAATATAAGCAGATGTTTAAAGCCTTCAACATGACTTGTAAGCTGGTTACCCACAGCTAACATTGACCAAGCAAAAAATTACCCTTTAGAAACTGGCCTGAATGACAGAAGCCCCCTGGCAAGAAGCCCCCCCCCCGTTTCTGTCCAGGGGCACCGTGACTTCCGCTCTAGGTATCTGGGTGTATCTAGGGCTTCTTCCCACAGCCCAGTTTCTCCCATACCTGCTCCGATGGGGAAAAACATCTCAAACGTGTCAGCCAAGAAAAGTAAAGCAAAAAGGCTGGAGATAGGACTCAATGGCGTATAAAAATAGTTACCTAGTGTGTACCAGAGCCTCCCCTCCACCCCCAGCACCACACCAGGACACAAAAACAATAACCCAGAGCCCGGGAGTGACAACTGACTTCCCAAGTTATACTCTGGACCCCCCGGCCCTGGTATCTCTTTATTTTCTCCCTCCTTGGCACGAGTGTCCTCTCCCACAATATAAACAAACAATTAAACAAGCTTTTTAAAAAATTAAAGACCCGTATAAAAGCTATACAGTTTTTGTCAAGTATTCCTCCATAAGACTGCTGGGGTTTTTTGGGGTTTGGTTTTTAATTTTGAGAGAGCCAACCTCTTCTGTCAAAAGATGGGGGAAATTTTTTAATTATTACGTTTTTCTTATATGCATTATTTGTTTAACCAGTCAATCTATTGATTACTAATAGCCACTCTCCTCCTATTTTTAAGTGGTAACATTTGTATAACAGGAGAGAAATACATTATAAAATAATACTCTATTTTAAATATATCCTTTTTTTTTTCTGGTTGGACAACTGGGGACCAGACCGGGGACTTCGCCCAAGCTCCGGAGGCATCCTGCAAATGAGCTATGAGCCAGTCCCGCTCACTTTTTATCTAAAAAATAATAATAAAAGGAATCTTTCAAGAGGTAAGTGGAGAGGAAACAAAGTTGGCAGAGTTGAGGGCAATGGGATGAGGAGAAGTGGATTGTGGGAAAAGGTCCAGAAACGCAGGCGGACTAGAGAGTAGGTTGCTTGTTTCAGAACCCACGGGCTGCAGAGGTGAGTCAGAGCCAGCCATGGGGGAATATGAGCTTTCGGCCCCCATATTCAGAGTGGGGCTCACGCCAGTGGATCAACAGGTAAAGGCGCTTGCGAAGCTGACCGGGAACCCTGAGTTCAAGCCCCAGAACTCACATAACAGAAGGAGACCACAAACCCCGCAAAGTTGTTCTCTCAGTTCCACATGTGTGTCATGCCATGATATTACATTAATAAATAATAATTTTAAAAGACCTAAGTGTAGTCAGGCGTCCCTGTCACCCCAGCGCTTGCTTGGGAAGCCGAGGCAGAAGGATGCAGGGTTAGACGCCAACAGGCACTCCATCTCAAAGAAAGAAAGGAAGGAAGGAAGGAAGGAAGGAAGGAAGGAAGGAAGGAAGGAAGGAAGGAAGGAAGGAAGGAAGGAAGGAAGGAGGAAGGAAGGAAGGAAGGAAGGAAGGAAGGAAGGAAGGAAGGAAGGAAGGAAGGGAAGAAGGAAGAGAAGAAGGAAGAGAAGAAGGAAGAGAAGGAAGGAAGGAAGGAAGGAAGGAAGGAAGGAAGGAGAGGAAGGAGAGGAAGGAGAGGAAGGAAGAAAGGAAGGAAGGAAGGAAGGAAGGAAGGAAGGAAGGAAGGAAGGAAGGAAGGAAGGAAGGAAGGAAGGAAGGAAGGGAGTTTTTTAAAAAGTAACTCAAGAAGTCCAGACTTGGGAGGTTTAATGTTACAATTTTAAATAAATTACATTGGCAACAGTTTGGAGAGGGGACTGTCTTGGTGCGTTCAGATGTATATGAAATACCTGAGACCGGTGGATCTATGAAATACATAGATGGCATGGTTTGTAACAGACATCTGTCTGTCTGTCTGTCTGTCTGTCTGTCTGTCACAGGAGGCGGGACAATCTCTGCTGAAGATACCTGTGATCTGGCTCATCCAAGGCACCTTGCACTGTGGCCTTGCCTAGTGGGCGAACAAAACTCTGGTGTCTTCTGGCCCGGACCCCACGCTCATTAACACCGTCTAATGATCCCAGAGACCCACCCTGCTTCCTGACTCCACCACGTCGGGGCTTCAGCACTCTGGTGGGAGAGGGCGCGGGGCTGACCTGTTGACCGTGGCAAAAGGAAAGGCTGCAAAGAGGAGACAGCTGGACTGGCTTGGAGGCCGGGGGAAAGGTGAAGCCTACGGGGAGCTGTGATTGGTGGAAGAGGAGGAAGTGAGGCCGGAGCCAAACGTAAGAGGCCCCGGCACAGGTGCGCTGCGGGTTATCTGCCCGGGAGATCTCGCGTGTGTGATTCATTAGATGCGGAGGCTGAGGGAGGAGAGCAAAGGAGGATGACGCTGAGGTTTCTGGCCAGAGAGACTGCACAGGTGGTGACATATTGGACAGGGGGAGTGGAGGGGGGAAGGCGTGGGGAGCAGGAAGGCCAACTGGTTCAGGGAGCAGAGCCATGCATCCACTTGGGCTGGGATGCATACATCAAACGGGAGGGGCAGGAGGAACCCCAAGAACAGATGACAGCAGAAATTCCCAGCTGCCAGCGCTGGCCAAAGCCATGACATCTTCCAAGGAGAATGTGAGGAGGAAGAAGAGGGAGGGCTGGTCGCTGAAGAAGCTCGCAGTGTGGAAAAGAGAAAGATCAAAGAGTCCTTTCAAGTAGGGTGTGGGAGGAGGTTTGAAGACGAGAAGCGTTTAAGGTTAACAGGAAACGGACATGTTCACTGGCCATCGTAGATACAGGTGTGAACTGGACAATGGAAGGCTTGAGCTCTGGACACAGAGGTGAAGAATTAATAATAGTTAAGCCCTGAGCAGATCTGCAGGAGATAGTCTGATTGATGGGGAAGGTACGGCTCATGGCGGGTGGGACTAATCCCCGGGCAGGTGGAGAAGATGGAGGGAGCTGGTGAAGGAAGTCGGCGTTCTTCAGTACACTTGGTCAGACATGCTGGTCTGGCAAGTGAGGATCGTCCCTCTCTCAGCACTGTCTATGGTGTGACCAGTGCCCTTGGCTCCTGGTATTGGTATGAGTTCTCCTGGTGTCATGGTTTGACATGTGCCCCCCCATAGTCTCATGTGTTCGGAAAGGTTGCGGCACCTTTGAGAGGTGACACCTTCCTGGAGGAAGGCCGTCACAGGGGGTGGGCCTTGAGGTGGGTGAGTCCCACCCTACCTCCTGGAGAAGTCTGCTTGTGCGGCACGCAGTTTGCCACTCTCAGTCTCCAAGGTGTTGGCGGTGACTTAGCCTGTCCCCAGCTTCTGCCAGCCAGCCTTGCGGCCTCTGCCATGACAGACAGCATCTCCCCTCTGGAACCCTACGCTGAAGACATCTCCCTTTGCCCCTTAAGTCGCTTGACTTTGGGTGCTCTCTCACAGCAGCGGGTAAGAGCAGCTGGTGCACCCGGCGAGCTGGAGTAAGAGATGTAGCCCGACCACGGTAAAACAGAATACAACCCTTTATCCCCCCTAAGGTGTTTGATGGTAAACTTTATGCGCAGTGTGCAGAGCATCCATGGCGCTGGCTTAGGAACAGCAGCAGCTAATGGAGATGAAGCAACAGCACATTCAGGAAAGAGTGCGGTGCCTGCGCACAGAGATGACGGACGCAGCGGGGAAGCTGGAGGAGCCATGTCAGGATGCTGACTTCAGGGATCAGCTTCGGAGAGGAGGGATGTGCCATCTTGCCAGAAGGATGCACAGGGTGTGGCACGATTGAGGCAAGATGGAGAGCAGGGGCACTGGGGGCCCCCCAAGGCTCTCCACGTCCTCTGTAAAGAGGAAAGTGAGGTCAGTTATGAAGGCCAGGGGCGGAGCGAGAGGATCCGCAGAGCCTGGAACAAGATGCTTGGCCAAGAGGGAAGGAAGAGAGCTGGGGCAGATGAGTTCCAACAGGGACCCGCAGCCCTTGAGTGCCTCTGCTCCGTGGCCCGGGCTGGCCTGCTCTCCAAGATGGCCGAACCAAGCAGACCCGAGCTAAACCTCCTGGAGAGCTGACCGGAGTCGTTGACTTTGGTGGGACCAGGGAGATAGCTCAGAAGATTGCTCAGTGTCCACCTACAAACCCGATGACCTGAGTTCAATCCCCAGAACTCCATATGGTGGAGGGAGAGAAGCAGCCTCTGACCTCCACGAGAAAACCATGGCATGCATTTACATCTTCTCTCTCTTTTTCTCTCTCGCTCTCTCATCTCTCTCTCTCTCTCTCTCTCTGTCTCATCTCTCTCTCTCTCTGTCTCATCTCTCCCTCTCATCTCTCTCTCTCCTCTTTGTGAAATAGTTTTTAAAAACTTCCAGATGGACTGGAGAGATGGCTGAGTTAAGACTCTGCCTCACAAGCAGAAGATCCTGAGTTCAGATCCCAGATCCCACTTCAAAACACCAGGCAGAAACAGCAGCACTTCTGGCCCTGGTGGGCAAAGCCATGGAAATCCCAGAGTGAAGCAAAAAGGAGGTGGAAGTAATCCAGGATGATTCCTGAAGTCACCCTTGAGTCCCCGCAGGGACACACAATGCCCTCTGATACACACAGACACACAGACACTCAAACACACACACACACACACACGCACACAAAATAAAATAGAGTAAAAAAAAATTTGCAGGTGATGAATGGTGACCCCGCTTAATGCCACCCACTCCTCCTTCCTCATTGGCTTCTGCAACAAAGACAGGTGGCCTCAGTTGATCCTGCACTGGGTGGGAGTGGAGGGCTGGGTTTTTCACACCCTCCTACAATCATGTACCACCTTGGCTTCTTCCTCCTCTGTCTGGCTGCCCCGCCCGGTTCCCATCCATTCAGGGGTGTGAGTATTAGGAGAAAGGGCAAGAAGCGCCCCACCAGCTGTTACGGAAAGAGTGACTCAGCCTGGCGCTGCTGTCGTTTGGAACCTTTAATAGTAACAGTTAACGTTCAGTCTCTTGAACCCTGGACCAGGCACGGGACTCCACTTCCTATCTGGAGTGGAGGGTTGGGAAGATACATGCTTTCTACATAGGTTTTAGGGATCCAACTCAGTGCTTTGACCCATTGACCACCTCTTGACTTAAATTCACTCTTTTTTTTATAACTCCATAGGGCGAGGCAGTCACAATCCTCGTGGAATAGACACTCCATTACCCAGCCTGCTCTAAGGAAGAAAACCAAGGCTTTGCCCAAGGGTATAACAGCAGAATCCCCATGCAGACTGCCTGGCTGCAGCCTCGTTCAATCCATCCACCTTTCTGCCTGTCGAGCAAGGTGGCTTCCTTCGAGCAAACAGGCTTCAGACAGTGCCTTCCCGCCTGCGCGGGGAGCAGGGGTTTTCCTAGCAGCAACAGTAGAGACAACCCTCACCAGCCCTTCTGCACGTAGAAGACCAGGGAAGAGAAGTCCATCTCCTACACTGGAAGCCTAGTTCTGGGGGTTTCCGCTGAGCCACAGTGGACCTTGGGAAGGGTCCCCTGCTAGATCTTGGATGGACTCTTGACTCCATGAAACCCTAGGGCATTTGGTTGCCTTACACCTCCCAGAGGGAGGTTGCTTGCGTGTGTGGCGCTGGGGGCACTCAGAAATGGCCAATGAGAAAACGCTCAGTAATCTCAAGAATGAACTTCCAAAGTAGCTTCCCACTGAAACCCAGCTCTGTGGCCAGTAACTCACAATTTGCTCGAAAGGTACAGGGCGGCTTGGTAGAGGCCTTCCTCGTTGCTGCTAATGAGGCGAGATCCGTAATCTCTGGTTTCCCTTCAGGCTGATGGACTGACTCACCCGCCCTTCCAAGTCTGGCTGCTTGTCAGTTCCCCACACACACTCAGGGACGCATAGGCTGCTCTCGCCTGAGGAGGGGCAGGGTCCTGGGTCAGAGAGACCAAGCAGAGCATCTTCAGTGTGAAGGTCAGGAGTAGGCTCCCAGGTGCTCTCCGGATGGTCCAGGACAGCAGTCTAGTTTGTCCACCTGGAAGTCGCAAGCAACCTCTGGGAAACTGTGTGTGGAGGCTGCAAGCCATCCACCAGCTGCTTCGCCCTCCTGGGCGTTGCGAGTAGAAAAGAACCAGCAAGTAGAGACAGGACCACAAATTCAGGAAACTATAAATAAAAAAGAAAACGTGAGCCAAGCTTTTCACACTGGAGGGAGTTAACATATGGAAGAAATTACTGGAATAAGCGGCTGGGCAGAGGGCTTGAATGAGTTCAACAGATACCTGTTGGGTTGGTTAGGACAAAGACGGGAGGGAAACCGATGGAGAGCGGAGCGATAGATTTAACAGTCATGTGCGCCGTCAGCACACATCAGTGAAGCCTGACCCTTGGGAGGTGGAGGAACGACAATCTTAAGTTTAAGGCCAGCCCGGACACACACGCATAGATACACGCACACCACGCACACACATGCATACACTGCACATACATGCATGCATACACACACACACCACACATACGCACACCACACATACACACCACACATATACATACCACACATACACATACCACACATGCACACACCACACACTGCACACACATGCATAGATACACGCACACCATACACACCACATATACACACACCACTGCACACACATGCATACATACACACATACCACACACACACCACACATGCATGCACGCATCCATACACATACACCACACACACACCACACACACTGCACACGCATGCATACATACATACACACCACACACACTGCACACACATGAATATATACACACACACCACACACACACACCACACACACTGCACACAAATGCATACATACATACACACCACACACACTCCACACACATGAATATATACACACACACCACACACACACCACACATTGCACACACTGCACACACATACATACATACACACACCACACACACATGCATACATACACACACACCACACATACACATCACACACACTGCACACACATGCATACATACAACACACCACATATGGCACACAAACCGCACACACACACACACACACGCACACATACACACATACCACATATGCCACAAGCATCACACACACCCCACACACAAATATATACCCCCAGGCACACACCACACACATATCACATATACTATACATGTACACATCACACCATATCCTCACCACATATACTACACACATATACACCTCATCCACCCCATACAACATACACATATGACACACACTCCACACACGCCACATATACCACATACACGCCACACCACACACACACACACTAAATAAAAAAATGTTTAAAAATTGTAAAAAAAAAAAAAAAAAAGTAAGTGTTTAAGCATGTGAACACAGAGGACTTTGGAGATAAACCTACTTTCCACCTCTGCTGGGTCGGTGCCTTGTTTCCTAAACCAAAGCTGCTTCCACCCCAGGCAGGAAAGACACCAACTCTCATGGTAGTGATGGTTCTTCTGTTGGTCACATGCAGAAACCAGGGTTCTCTTAGCATTGCAGAAATGACGGATGCTAGAGAGGTAGGAAGAAGCCAGGCTTTGCCGCTTACTGGCTGTGAAACGTTAGTCGGTGTACAATTTTCAAATTATTATTGATTTTGTTTATTTATGAAATTATGTGTTGATTTGAGGAAAGAGGAATAGATATATAGAGCCAGAGAAAGAGATGGCACGCCACTGTGAAGGTCAAAAGATAATTTTTTAAATATCTCATTTATTTATTTTTGAGAAGTATTTATTTACTTTTGTTTGGGGGAGAGAAAGACACACACGCGTGTCACGACATATGGATGGAGGACTTTTGCAAGTCAGTTCTCTCCTCCTGCCAAACTTGGGTCTCCAGGTCACCGGGCTTGGGAGCAGGTATTAACCCACTGAGCTACCCTGCTGGTCCCAGAAGATGATTTTTTTTTAATTTTTATTATTATTATTATTTATTCAACTGTGCACATGTGCGTGTGTATGTACGCGCGTGTGTGTGTCTGTGTGTGTGTGTGTGTGTCTGTGTATGTGTAGAACCACGGACGAATTCGAGAACCACCATGGACGCCTCCACCTCCTTCTGCCCTGGGATTCACAGGCTCCGCCCTACCAGGGCCAGAAGCGCAGGCCGCCCCCGCTTCCGCCTGGCGTCTATAGTGGGATCTGGGATCCGAACTCACGACCTTCCGCCTGCAAGGCAGAGGCTTAACCCCTGAGCCACCTCTCCAGCCCAAGATGATTTTTTTGAAAGCTTGTTCTCTTCTTCAACAATGTGTGTCTGGGGTCCAACTCAGGTTGCCGGATTTGCACACAGACACCTTTACCTCCTGACCCATCTCATTCTAATGATATCTACCTTGTTGCATGCATGCTATTGTCTTGCACAGAGAGAATACTAAATTAAAAGGAGATATTAGGAGCACACTTCCTTAAGTTTTTCTCTTCCAGCCTTCCATAATTACTTATTGACTCTCTGAGATCAAAGAGGATAAACATGTAGCAGAACTTTCTGAGGCAAGAAATTTCCCTGTGGTGCTGAGAATCAAACCCAGGGCCTTGTATATGTTGGGCAAGTGCTTTACTACCAAGCTGCATCCCCGGCTGTCCTGCACTGCCATGTTGGAAAGCTGCACAGGTAATCAGATGCTATGGAATGACTCCATTTATTCGTAGAAAGATACGGCGTGGCTTGGAGAAGCAAGACCCCCACACCCACACTTTCCTGCATTGTTCCAGCTAAGGGGTTGGAAAGTATCTGATTGTCAGACAGCTGGAAATCTGGGCAAGAAACGAGCAGACAGGAGGCCCAGCATTTTGGGGTGTAGTGTGTACTTTTTTTTTAATTTGGAGAGTATTCTTGTTGCACTACCCTTCTATTTCTTGCTGCTGTGAGACAACTCTTATGTGTGACTTAAAGAAGAAAAGGAAATTTCTTGGCTTACGGTCCCTAAGGAAAGAGAGTCCATTATGGTAGGAATTACATCGTGGAAGGCTGGAGGCAGAAGCAGGAGGCTGGCTCAGTCCCTGCAGCGTTAAGGAGGCAGAGAGAAGAGCAAAAGCAAACTGAAAGGAAGAAGAGCAGGGGGCTACCCCACCTCAAGGCCCACCTCCTGGGCCGTCCCTTCCTCCAGCAAGGCTCCATCACCTAAAGATGCCACGACCTTCCCAACACCAGCATCAGCTAAGGATTCAAGCGCATGAGCCTGCGGGGGAGCAACACATTCAAACCACGCCAGTTCTAGGAAGAAGGAAACCTGCACACTTAGCTGTCTCAGCACTTCTGCTCAATGGCTTGGATGAGAAACAGTAAACTTGTTTTATTTTTGCTTAGGGAAAATTTTTAAAAATTAAAAAAAAAATTTTACCAGTGTATTCAGTCACATACAAGTTCCCTTTACAGTAAGTTTACTGTATGTTGAAAGTCATTTGGGTTTTATATTTTCAGTTAAAGTTTGAACTGAGATTACAATGTCACATAAAAAATTTTTTTGCATTAATTCAGTATTACTAAACATACCAAACAGAAATACACAGTTCAAACTTCAAGGTTAGGAAAAATTGTCTTCACCCAAGGCTGACAGTAGTCAAAGCTACCAAATCATTCACATGCAGTATTTGCAACCAAGCTGATTACACGCACAGCAGTTCTCCCATGTAAGATGGCAAAACGGATGTGCTACGAGCTCAAGCCTCACAGTTAAACCACGGACTCAAAGCTGTGCCAGCTTCAGAAAGGTTTGGCATTGTTGGGCCAGGAAAATGTTCAGAAGCACCTTTGAGACCTGGGGAGATAGATTAGAGATTAAAGCCTTTGTCTTGCAAGCAAAAAGATCTGAGTTTGGATCCCCGGGTCCCACATAAAAATATCAGGCAGATATGGCAGCAGCCTGTAATTCTGGCTCTGGAAGGCAGAGTCTGGAAAACCCCAGAGCAAAGCAATAAGGAGGTAGAAGAATCCAGGATGATTCCCCATGTCACCCGTAGGCCTCCACAAGGACATACACTCAAGTACATTCTTGTATATATACGCAAGAAGAAGGAGGAAGAAGAAGAGAGGAGGAGAAGGAAAAGAAGAAGAAGAAGAAGGAGGAACAGGAAGATGAGAAAGAAGCTAAGGAGGAAGAGACGGAAGAGGAGGAGGAGGAGGGAGGACAATGAGCTAGCCATGGTGAACTCAGAGCAGCACTCTGCTGGCCCTGCCGTAGGAGACGGTGGTCACCAATATGCTTTAAAAACAATAGTCGTAATTCACTGCGTTCACCTTTCCCACCTCCCGCCCCCTGCCCTGCAGCCTGCCAAGAACTCAGCCTTCACCTACAGCGGCACAAGCAGACCCTGTGTGTCTCCAGCCCTCCCCAGAAAGTCCCCACCCACGCGGAAGAGCGCACCCCGTCGGTAACCTAGTATTAATCCCTGCCTGATGAGAACTGTTTGCTCAACACCACAACACACGTAGTTCCCATGGGTGTCGATGGGACTTCCCCCACAGACACATGAAAGAGAGGAGGAGCACCTTGAACTCGGACAAATAGGACCTTCGGCTGAACTCAGACGTTATCTCATTAATTGCCTCCACATCCCCATGAAATAACTAGGGGCCAAATATTATGGTGTCTGGTATCCAGATAGAGAAGTTGAGAAACATGTTATTTGGTGTGATGCAAAAGAAGGCCTTTAACACAGAGAGAGGTGAATCCCTGCCCCCCAGCCCTCCAAAAATTTAGGGCTCTGCTGTCCGGTATACTGAAGACGCTCTCTTAAAGCACTGGCTCTGTGAACCATGTGCAGAGAACATACAACTTTCAAAGCCAGAGTGGAAGTGTGAAATAGCTCATTCGTGTTGTTTATATCGATCGTCCGGGAGACAGTTCAGAAGATAAAGCGCCTGCTCAAATCTTTCCACCTGAGTTTGATCCCTGGAAGGCCACGTGGTGGAAAGAGAGATCTGACTTCTGAAAGCTGTCTGTGGACCCCCACCTGTGTGTGCATGCCTTTCTCTCTCTCCTTTTCTCTTAAATAAATAAAATAATGTTTATACCAATTCCATGGCCTAAATAAAACATGCCATTAAGTTTCATTTCATTTGTTCCTTTCTACTTTTTTTAGGTAGCTACTGAACATGCCTGTTTGGCAGCTTACATTATTCCTGATGGGCAGAGGTCACTCAGCATCCTTTCGTTCATTCATTTTGTTTGTTTGTTTGTTTCACTGGTGCCACAGCATGAGTGGAGAGGTCAAAGGACAACTTTGTGCATCTGGGCATAGAGAGTGGAAATCTGTGGGCAGGAGGCACACAGACAAAGATGACTTTAAAAACGTCCTTCATTCACCGGCATGGTCCTCACCGTGGATCTAACCACCAAGCTGCCTCATTAAGATTCCCACATCATGGGTAGACTCAGTGGGTAAAGGCGCTTGCAGAGCAAGTCTGAGGATAAGAGTTCAATCCCCAGAACCTATGTCAAGCTACAAGGTTGTCCTCCACACATGCATCGTGGCATACCTGTGATCGATCACACACACACACACACACACACACACACACACACTCTCTCTCTAACACAATAAGAGTGAAGTTTTAAAAAAAATATGTAAGATTGGAGAGATGGCTCAGGAGTTAAGTCTTTGCCTCATAAGCAAAGGTCCTGAGTTCAGATCCCACATAAAAACACCAGGTGGATGGTGGTATTCTATACTTCCAGCCTTGGAAGGAGGAGCCTGGAGAAACCCCAGAGTAAAGCAATGAGGTAGAGTAATCCAGGGTGATTCCTGAAGTCACTCTTGGACCTCCACAGGCACACATGATACCCTCTTCTATATTCACACACACACACACACACACACACACACACACACACACACGCACACGCACCCATACATATGTATACACCCCCACCCCCACAAAATAAAATAAAATAATAAAACAAATGAAGTGAAAAAATTCCTAATACTGCTACATCCCAGGCCACGTTTCCATCATACTAAACTTTGAGGGATGAACCAGACCCAAAACATCTCATCTTCTGAGTGGCTGGACAATGGAGAGCCAGAAATGTGGCCATACACGACTGGCCATGGCTGGCCCTCAGAATGAACCTAAATGAGTCTGATCTTCCCAAAACAGCACGTGATTCCAGGCCCACTCAGCCTGGACAGCTCCTTTGAGTCACCGAGATCTTAGGCTGAGTTCAGCGATATTAGGCCAGGCTCTGACCAGACAACACAGGCAGCTGGAAGATCCCACCCACTTTATTTCAACTTAAGTAAAAAAAAAAAAAAAATTCTTCTACTCTTGACTCCGCTTTTTGAGATAGGGTCTCCTGTGTCCTAGGTGTGTCAGGAGCTGGCAAGGTGAGGGGAGGCTGACCTCAGACTCCTCATCCTCCTGCTTTCCAGTGCTGTGAGTATGCCGCCGCCCCTTTGAAACAGACCTGGGGTTACAAGTCACATCTCCAAAATGCAAGGCCATCACTGTACCCACTGAGCTATGGCCCCGGCGAAGGTGGTCCTTTGAGTCTTTATGTGTTCTCTAGATGTCCTGAGGGAGGAACTGGCACCCCCACGTGTGCTGCACCCTATCACTAGTCACCACCCTAAGTATTCCGTTCCCTTGGGTTTTAAGACATTTAGGGAAGAGAGTAAGTAATTCGTGTCTGCTTTTCCCACTTGCGGCAAGTTAATTACACGAAATCAGCCTCCACAGATTGTGGTCTCACTGGCTACTCTGGTGGGGGCTAGCCACAGCCTCTCGGACCTACATCCAGACAACCTTAAAAGGAGTCTCACTACCACCCTAAATAAACATCATCACAAACGACCCTCGCAACGTTGTGCCCGTAATCAGAACAGTACTGACCAACTCCATGAATGTCCTCCAAACAACGGTTACTGCTGTCCACTGTACAGAAGTCCACCTTTCAGTTAGCCTGAGGTCATCGTTCTCTCCAGTGGTCTCCCCATGAATGGGGTGGACTCTAGGCTTCTTCGTTCAACTAATTCATGCCAGGCAGAGCCTCCTGTGCACTCAGACAGATTTGCAAACGAAGGCAGCAAGCTCGCAACTAAAGGAGCTGAACATTTCAGCCTGGACCAACGCTACTCCACGGAACCTCTGAGAAGTCACCTGCTTCAGCCAGGCGACAGCCACGGCAAGGTCTCGAGACAACACTATAGGCAACCCCCACCCCCACATCAAACACCATGCTTCAGTTCAAGCCAGACCCCAAGTGAACTTGGAGCTCCAGGTTTCCACAGCAAGCTATTCATATCTGTTGATTCCTCTGTCCGGGCCGTTTCCAGAATCCTTCACCCACCCGCTTGAGGATGACCCACTTTGCTGGCTAATTAGCAGCGGCAGAAAAACCCTCTGGCAGCTGTTCAGTTGGCTGCTGGGTCAAAGCATCTCTGAGACATGGCACTCAGTCGTCCCCCTTCCTCCCCTCTCCCCCAAAAAAGAAAAAAAGCTCAGACTTCACATTCTCGAGAAAATTGTGGCACTAACAGTCATCTAAAGATACCTCAGGACCTACCATTCCTCCTTACCCCATGCCTGACACTTGGCTAAGTACTTTTGGTACAATTTGTTCTTTCTGCCACCTTAGAAGTGGTTCACTGTCACATCACTTCACACGGACAAGGTTAAGATTTTTAGCAAAGCAATGTATTCAGCCTCTCATAGGTAGGAATTATGGAAATCGGGTTTTGGTGTCAAGAACCAGGGGCTGGAGATATGGTTGAGGGGTTAAGTCTTTGTCTCTCAAGTAGAAGGACCTGAGTTCAGATTCCAGATCCTGTGTAAAAATGGTGGGCAGAAATGGCAGGCAGCCTGCACTTTGGACGCTGGAAGGAAGAGCCTGGGAAACCCTGGAGAAAAGCAATAAGGAGGTAGAACAATCCAGGATGATTCCAGAAGTCACCCTTGGTCCTCCACAGGCTCATACAGTACCCTCTAATACAGACAGACAGACAGACAGACAGACAGACACACACACACACACACACACATACATACATACACACACGTACATTCTCACCCCTCTTCTCACAATAACACTGGAGTTTCAGGCATATGCAACCAGGCTGCTTTTAATGTGGGTACTGGGAATTTGAATCCAGATCCACATGCTTACACAGCAAACACTCTTACTGAGCCCCAGTTGATTTACTTTAAGGGATGGTCTCATGACAATGCAGGAGTTTGGGCTGAAATGTGTAGGACAGGCTGGCATGCTGGAAACTCAGGCAGAAGTTACTGCCCACAGTCTCAAAGGTGAATTTCTTCTTCCCCAGTAAACCTCAGTGTTCTCAACCAAAATCTCCAACTGATTAGATAAGGTTCTCCTTCCCCACCCCCCACTGACCAGCAGGTAGTTGATTGCACATATTCACCTTATCCACAAAATACCTTCAGTGCCACATCTATACTAATGTTTGATCTCTCAGCTGGGGACTGTGGTCTAGCCAAATGAACATGAAAAACTAGCACCACTTGTCAAAATTTTACAAGTACCTTGTAAGCTGGGGGTGGACATAGCTCAGTGGTAGAGTAGTGACCTACCATATGCAAAGCCCTGAGTTCAAGCCCCAACTAAACACATCAAAATAACATAATATTTAAGAAGGTAGAAATGCTAACCCGTCCAATTCACATTCATGGGCCACATTACCTCACTTTGCCCTGTAAATAGGCATAATAGAGAGAGCAATCATTTATTTGATAAACCTGGTATGGCAGGACTATAATACCCACCTATTTGGGAGACAGAGGTAGGAGGACAAAAGTCCAAAGCCACGTGGGCTACAAAGTGAGTTCAAGGCCTGGGATATAGCTCAGTGGAAAGTGTTTCCCTAACACGTGTGAGACTCTGGGTATGAGCCCCAATACGGGGAAAAAAAAAAAAGCTTATCAAAGAGCCAGCACATCTGGATTTCCAATCAGCACCTACCATGCTGTTCCTTGCCCTGGTATGGGATTATTCAGTCCCCACATGCTGGATGCTTTAATTAGCCTTTGATCCCTGGCAAACAACTTCTAAACTTTCCAATTCCAGTTTCGTCTCCTTTGCTAGCACCAGGAAGATAAGTCCCAAAGAAGAATCCAGAAATGGAATTAAAGGATGGCCCTGCTTGGTATGGATTTATTGGGGGGAAGGGGAGGGGGTAAGAATCCTTAGAAGGAAAGACCTTGGAGAAAGAAGTTAGGCCACTGGAGGGGTGCCTTTGAAGGGGATCTGGGACCCCAGCACCTCTCTGGGTTTGGTTTTAAAAGGTCTGTCATAGTTGGGCACAGGTGTTAACTTGACAGTCGAGGGTTTGAGCTAAAGGCACATTTGTAGAGAATTAATAGTTGAGTTAAGCCCAGAGCAAACCTGCAGGAGATTGTCTAGCTGATGGGGAAGGTCCAGCCTATGGTGGGTGGGACTAGGCCCTGAATAGGTGAATAAAATACTGAGAGCTGGTTAAGGAAGTTGGCAATCCTTCTGCACACTTGGCCAGACATCCATCTCTCAGCTGTTACGTGGTGATGGTGTGGCCATGTCCCTCAGCCCTGTCAAGCTGGACAGAGAACTGTGACCAGGAATCATAAGAGAGAATAAACCCTTGTTCCCTTAAGCCGTTTGATGGTCATTTATCAGCAACCATGCAGGGGAACTGCAACAAGGTCCATGATGGTTTATTTCAGTTGTCAACTGGATTGGACTAGCAAACACCTAGGTCCTAGATCTTAGGACATTAGTACACTGTAAGACTGTTTTCAGAGAGAATTAGCTGAATGTGAACATCACCAGCCCATGGGCTTGGTGGCTGTGATGGAGGAAGGGGCGGTCGCTAAATCCAAAGGAAGTAGGTAGATAGCGTGAGGAGCTCCAGCGTCCATCGCTGCCTCCCCTCTGTTTTCTCATCCACCCACATGTGAACAAGCAGCCCCCTGATCCTGCTGCCAGAGCTGAAGGCTCCTCCTACCACCACGCCTTCTCCTCACAATGGACGCAACCCTCCAACCAAACCATGACCCTCAGTAAACCTTTCCTCCTCAAGTGGCTTCTTCTCAGGGTGGGTCAGCAGACAAGAAGAGTAACTCATAAAAGTCCCCCCGGGCCTGGGAATTTACATGCATGATTTGGTAAGAAAATGCCAGAGTAAGCTCTGTTTACTGTCAGTATTTTCACACGGCTGCTTCCTGAGACTGTCCATCTGCTTTCATTGCCGCTCAATTGCTTATTGAAGATTGCTTTCAGCATGTCTTTTCACTCTCTCCTTCAAGGTTTTATAGAAAATTTTATATGCCTATCTTCACAATGAGGTGAATTCAAGATTCCTAAACCAAGAAGAAATATTTTCCTGGCTGGTCTCTTACTGCTTTCTCTGCTTGGAATAAAACCCAGTACAAATAGGTAAAAATCATGGCTGGAGAAGGTGTGGAACCAAGGCTGTTGTTCGGTTAAGGAAGGTGTTGCAGTTCGCCTGCATGGTCGCTGTTAAATGACCATCAAATGGCTTAAAGGAACAAGGGGTTTCTTCTCTTACAATTCCTGGTTACAACTCTCAGTCCAGCTTGACAGGAGAGCATGCACCAATACCAGGGCCAAGGGAACTGGCCACACCATTTCTACACACAGCTGAGAGAAGGATGATCCTTACTTGCCAGAACAGCATGTCTGGCCAAGTATACAAAAAGATGCCAACTCTCTCAACCAGCACTCCGTGATTTATTACAGGACCTAGTCCCACCCACCATGGGCTGGACCTTCCCCATCAGCTAGACAATCTCCTGCAGGTTTGCTCTGGGCCTAACTCAACCACTAATTCTCCACAAATGTGCCCAGAGCTCAAACCCTCAACAGTCAAGTTGACACCTCTGCCCAACTATGACAGAAGGAAGCCTTGAAACTGTCCTTTACGCCTGAGAAGAGGACAAAACTTGAAATAACCACCTGGAAGGCTAGTGTGCACGGTGTGTTCTGCTGTCTTGTGAAACAGAACAGAGCTTTAGCTATTGTAACTGATTTGGAAATTGGTCAGTGATCCATCTCCAGATAAACGTTGCTGTATGAGCCAGACCCAGTGGTGCAGGCCTGTAAGCCAGCTCCTGTGGAGGCTGAGGCCGTCGGACCACAAATTAACCTACAGCTTGGGCTGCAGAGTTCACATAAGGTCACCCTGGGCAACTTAGGGAGACTGTTTCAAAATAAAACATAGGAAAAAAATTGGTCGGGGATGTAATTCAGGGCTAGAGCTCTCCTCGTGTGTGTGCGAAGTCCTAAATTCAGTCCCAACCCCGTCCCCTTTTCTTTAATCAAAAGTTGAGATTCAAAAGCTAAGGCATATTCTAGAGAATACTGGGACTGTCTACCTCAGATCACCAATAATTGGAATTGCCAATGGGGAAGTAACTCAGTGGTAGAGTTCATGCCCATCATGTGCAAGGTCATGGTTTCTATCCCCAGAACCACAAGATGAAGAAAAAGAGAGAGAAAACTAGAATCTTAAAGGTCCTGGGCTGGGGAGAGGGCTCAGGGATTAAAGCATTTGCCTCACAAGCAAAAGGACCTGAGTTCAGATCCCATGCAAAAATAGCATGTGGAGATGTCAGCTATCTACATTCCAGGATGATTCCTGATGTTACCTTTGGGCCTCAATAGGCACATACACTCAAGCAGCCTCTCATGCATACATGCATGCACACATATACACTCATCCACATGCAACACTCATGCATACGCATGTGCACATGCAAAGAAAGACTAGGGATAGAATTTCAAGTGTCCCATAGAAAAATAAAGTATAGAGTAACATACTTTAATTCATCAACTCATTTATATTATGTGAGGGGTAAAAAGACTTAGTTTTAAAAAAAAAAAAAAGATTTTTTTTAAGCCAAAAAAATCAAATTCAAATTATATCTCTAACCACTCAAACCGCTACCACTAGAAACTGGAACGCAGAGGTCATAAGACCAGCATCAAAACTTAGGGGTCCCATGACAACTAGCTTTACAGACCACCTAGAGAAAGAGCATGCATGGAGGGGGCGCCGCAAAGACAAACCCAATATGCACAGATGTTGAGAAAAGAAACATTTTGAACAGAAGACGCTGTGCCTTGGCATGCTTTAGCCAACCCCCATGTTACCTGGCAGCAGAAGGAGCCATAAGATCATTCAGGCACCTGGCGGGAGAAAGGATGCAGAAAAGAGACATTTCCCCATCAGTAGTGCAAGTTGGAGCAACCACCTAATCTCAGCCCCAGGCAGGGAAATGGGTCTCATCCCCCCCCACACATGTTTCCCAAGGCTTTGAGTAGTTCATCTGTCCGATCCTGAGTTCCTCCCATCTGTCTTGGGAGATGGGACTCATTTCACTTCTACTTCACAAGCAGATGGCAACCATCAAGAGAATGTCACGTGCCACCCATGAATATGAAGGGTGAAAGGATGCTTTCGTGGATTACTGGGGCCCACTGTCCCAGGAAGAAGCCGCATCAAGGTCTCTTGCTTCATGTCTCCCCTTCTGCATATCACAATGTCACATCGTTTGCCCACATACGACAGCAATGCTAGAACCTTCCTGATGTTTCCACACTAGATGAAGAGCATTCGTTTTCCTGGCTCCTTGACCTCATTTTTTGGTTGACTTTTCTGTCAATGCTGTTGAACTTGAAAATTATGATTTATTGGTAGATCTTGAAATCTCCCTACCTAGTGGTTTCCCAAAGTAGCTATTGGCGTCCTGCTCTAAAGAATGACGTGTATGATCAAAACTATTATTTATTTGAGAGAGAGAGAGAGAGAAAGAGAGAGAGAGATCAGATGCAAATGTTCAAGGTGTGTATGTGGAGGTCAGAAGATAATTTTTAATAATTTATTTTTGCGCATGTGTGTATGTGTGTGTGAGTGTGTTTGTGTATGTATGTGTGTGCAGAGAAGTGTGTGTGTATAGAAGAGGCACCATGTGTGCCTGTGGAAGCCCAAGGGTGACTCTTCAGGAATTGTCTTGGTTTGCTTTACCTCTTTTTGCTTTGCTTTGGGGTTTCTCAGGTTCCACCTTCCAGAACCAAGAGTACAGGCTGCCATCATTTCCACCTGGTGTTTTTATGTAGAATCTGGGGATCTAAACTCAGGATCTTTTGTTCATGAGATAAAGGCATTAACTCCTGATCCCAGTGAGTGAGGATTCGCCAAGAACATTCAAGAAAGAACTAAGTCAAAGAATGCTTTCAACATTGATAGCTTGACTCTTAAAGGTTAGATAAAGTCTCTTTTACTCTTAAGGTGCTGATGAAGAAGTGGAAGTTGGATGACAATATCATTCTAGGTAATTCACACTCAGGCTAACAACTTACCCAGGAATACTTTGTTAAAGTAAACCAGGCCCCCTCAGTCCCAACCAATTGACTGGAGGCTACAAAACACCCTGCGTGTGTGTGTGTGTGTGTGTGTGTGTGTGTGTGTGTGTGTGTGTATAAGCACATTCATGTGTGTTGTGTGTACACCTTTGTATATACATAGGTATGCATGTAACCTTATTTGTATGTATGCATATGTGTATGTGTAACTGTGTCTGCATATGTGTACATGTGTGCATGTGCAAATAATTGTGCTTGCATGTATATGTATGTGTGCATGTGTATATGTATAACAATATATGTACATGTGTTGCGTGTGTACATGTACAGATATGCATGTAACCATGTTTGTATGTATATACACGTGTACATGCGTCTATTGTAGCAGTGAGCGTATGCATGTGTGTTCTTATGTTGTGTGTGTGCATGTGTATAGGTGTGCATATAACCATATATGTAAGTATATATAAGTGTGTGTGTGTGTGTGCGTGCACGTGTGTGCCTGCGTTCATGCTTGCACTGGGATCACACCCAAGATCTCACTTCACATGTACTAAAGTCACACTGCACCAAGCTCCACCCCCACATGCACAACGTACACTTTGGAACTGCGCACCTACCTGCACATGCTAAGCCACATCCAGTTTCTGAGTCTTACTCCAGCCCTCTCTTTCCCCCTCTGACCTCATTCAGCAGAGACCAGATGAAAATATATGAACCAAGGGGAATTAATGTGTATCTTGACCTCCATTCATTTATAAAAAAAATAGAGGACAGCATGTGTAAATAATATATCCACATTACTGCCCATAAGAAGCCAAACATTCTTCTCTTTCCTTTCTGCTCCCTTGTTTTATAGACCTAGTCTGGTTTCATAACCCAGGCTGGCCTTCTGCCTCAACTTCTAAATGCTAAAATCCCTGGCTGGTGCCACCACACTGGGCTCTTTCAAGATTCTTACTCCGGCACAGCCTTCTTTGCTCAGCTCTCATTGTTTACATTCCTATTGCCTCACTCCATGACCTACATCATCATCAGTATACCTTCACTACCCTGGAAACTTCAGGACCACAGAGGCTGATATCTACGCCCCTAGCATGGCTGATGTGAACTGCTGATTTCCATGAGCATCCTCAGTTTAATAATATAGTCCTAAGTTCTAGGAAGATGCGTGACAGATCTCTTTTCTTGAGAAACTTAACACACTCAGTTGAACAGCTATTCAATGCATAGACAAATCAGAAGTGTTGGTTCTTTGCCCAAGTTGATTTTTCCAATGAGAGGAGTCTTGGCCCGAAACAGATCCAAAGAAAACTTTCCTATGGGACTTTTCAGGTTAGGGGCTCCGGTTACATGTAGCTCAGCTGGGAACAGTGTACGGAAGCACTGAAAATGTCTGAGAATGCAATGCAGAGTCCACAGCTCCTTGATTGTGACCCTCAAACATAGGTGTCAACTGGTATAGGTTGAACTTTGGGCACATCTGTAAAGGGCAGAGAGTCAAGGGCCTGAACAAATCTGCAGTTGATTGTTTAATCGACATGGGAAAATTCAGCCCATGGTTGATGGGACCATTCCGTGGCAGGTGGATAAGCTGAGGGCGCTAGTTCAGCCAGTTGATATTTTTCAGCATATTTGGACAAACTTGTTCAGCAAGTGAAGTTTGCCCCGCTCTCAGTAATGGATACGGCTCAGCCAGTTCCCTCGCCTCCTGGTGCTGGTATGAGCTCTCCTGCCTGACCTCGCAACTCTAACAGACAACCGCAGATGAAAATAAAATGTCGTTCCCATAAACCTTTTTTGTTTGTCTGTTTGTTTGTTTCAACAACATGCAGGCAAAAGACAATACTGCTCCTTTTGCTGATGTAATGTTCAAAGGCAGCATATTTTTTTTAAATTTATGAGTGCCATTGTTACTGATTCAAAGCAGTGAAATCTGAAGCAAAAAGAAATATGAAGAGGGTCGCTTTGCAGCCTGTCTGCGTGGATTGGTGGTGCCCGTCGGATCGAGGGTGAGGGTTCAGTTTCGGATACTAAAGATCAAGGGACCCAGCAAAATTTAGATGTCAAGACTGCAGAAATAGCAGAAGAACTTGACAGAAAATAATTGGTGTTTATTTGCATATAATTTCCTATATGTTTTATAAGTTAATTGAGGTCAGAATGAACATTAAAATCCCCTTGGTCTGTGTATTTTATCGTACGCATCCTCAATTCACGCCGGCCTCTGTTGAAGAGGGTCACACTAACCCATGGGGCAGGGAAACATTTCAGTACAGCTCAGCAGCAGAATGTGTGCTTAGCATTCTCAAAGAAAAACCCTCAGCTCACTCCACAGCATTTAAAAACTCACCTTGGCTCAGCCAAGGCCCGAGTTCTCCACTTACTGTGTTACCGAGTATCTCAATCCAACATCTCTAATGTCACCTTCATCTTCTTCCCCTTCTTCCCTCCCCGTAACCCAGGACTCATGTGTGCTAGGTAAGTGTCCCATCCTTGCATCACATCCAGAGCCCTCTCCAGATCGTCATCTAACATTAAGACGCCAGGCAGAGGATTAACAATCAAGTAGGAGATATGGCTCAGGGGTTCAGACGCTGCCTCGTAAGCAAAAGGACTTGAGTTCAGGTCCCAGATCCCACGTAAAAATGCCTGGCAGAGATGGCAACAGCCTGAAATTGTGACCCTGGAAAGCAGAACCTGGGAAACTCCAAAGCAGAGAAAATAGGAGGTGGAGATTCCCAAGGTCACTCTTGGGCCTCCACAGGTACACAAGTGCCATTTCTCACACAAATAAATTTTAAAAATAAATTAAAAATAAATTAATTAATTACATAAAAATAAATTAAATAAATTTTTTTTAAAAAGTTACCAGGCTGGAGACATGGCTCAGGGGTTAAGAAGAAAGCCCTGAGTTCAGATGTCAGGTTCCACGTAAAAATGCCAAGTGTAGATCAGCCCTTCCAGCCCTGGTGGGCAAAGCCTAGGAAATCCCAGTGAAGCAAAAAGAAGGTAGAAGCAATCCAGGATAATTCCTAAAGTCACCTTTGGGCCTCTGCAGGGGCACACAGTGCTTTCTGATTGGTGTGCGCACGTGCACACACACTAAATAAATAAATAAAGTTTGTTTTGTTTTGTTTTTTTAAATCACTCGTGGTCCTAGGACGATCCTTTGTAAATCCTAAGTCTGAACTGTGGATAGTTTTAATGCTCTTTAGTGTGTAGATCGAATCTCCAGCTGGTACCAGGAACTCAGTACACTTGCGACTCTGCCTCCAGTGACTTTCATTAGCCCCAGGCTTCAGTGACCCTTCCTGTTTGGGTGGGAACACTGAAGCCCACCCCAATCAGAGGACTGCAGAGGTCTGAGCCCCTGGGCCCGTGAGCATCCGACCTGACGGGACAGGCTGCAGGACGTGCCGGACACATGCACACCTGTCCACGCTTCCTTGTTGAGTAGATCAGGGCTTGGAAGCTGGTTCCTTGGCTACCCCCATTTCCAAGAATGTGTAGAGTCTGTCTGTTTGATTGCTTGATTGTTGTGTTTGTGTATATGCGTATGAGCGTGCATGTATATGTGTGCTATATGCATGTGGGCCTGTGTACAAGAGGACACTGAGTGTGTGTAGAGATCCAAGGGTGGCTTTGGGAATGATCCTGGATTGTTCTACCTCCTTATTGTTTTGCTCTGGTCAGGCCAGAGCAGGGCCAGAATTGCAGTCTGCCATATCCACCCAGCATTTTTCCATGGGATCTAGAGATTCGAACTCGTATCCTTTTGCTTTCAAAGCAAAAGCTTTAGCCCCTGAGTCCCAATCCATGAAACGTGTAGCTTCCAAGGTGAGAAGCTTTAGCCTTTCCAGCTTTGCTGCAGACCACTAGAAGGTTCTAACACTGAGATAGAGGATAACTCCCCCCCCCAAGAGGTGTATGCTCCTCTTTCCTTAAAGGCAAGACGGAAACACTATCCGTACGTCTGTTTCCACACAGCTTTTCGTTGGGGGGGGGGAATCTGAGACCAGTGAGATGGCTCCGTGAGAAGGTGTTTGCTTGATAACCTGGAGACCCAAGTTCAATCCGTGGAAACCCGCATAGGTGAAAAGTTGTCCTCTGACTTCTATCCATGGATCTGATTTGCTTGTGTTCTCTCTCTCTCTTTCATTCTCTCTCTCTCTAACTAATAAATAAAATCTTTTTTAAAAAGACCTTCTGATCTTGGAAAAAGACAAAGTAAAGAATGACATGTGATTGTCAGGTTGTAATAACTGTATGTATCAATCAATCACCACCCTGGAGGGATAAGATGGGCAACTGAGGGATGGACCAAGAGCTCTTTCACCACACATCATTTCCCAGATGTGTGCTCTAGAGCATACAAATGCAACATATATCTAAAAGTCAGTCACATTCATTTTTAAATTGTAACAAAATGCTGCTATAAGAAGTTTTGACCAGCTAGAGAGATGGCTCAGGGATTAAGACTGCCTCTCAAGCAGAAGGTCCTGGGTTCAGACCCCAGGTTCCACATTAAAAAAAAAAACTTCCAGGTGGAGCTGGTGGTGATCTGCACTTCCAGCCCTGGTGGGCGGAGTCTGGGAAATCCCAGAGCAAAGCAAAAAGGAGGTAAGAGCAATGGAGGGTGATTCCCAAAGTCACCCTTGGTTCTCAGAGGAACACACACATACACACACACACACACACACACACACACACACACACACTAAACAAACAAACAAACAAACAAACAAGTAAATAAATAAAGTTCTAAGAAAAAGAAGTATTGACATGGGGCTAGGGAGCTAGCTCAGCGAGTAAGAGTGCCTGATGAGCAAGTGTAAGGATTTAAGGTCAAGTCCCCAGCAACGATGTACGCTGGGCACGGTTGCACATGAACCTGCAATCTCAGAACTGTAGGACGGGAGGAAACAAGAAGATCTGGGGCTTGCTGACTGCCAGCCTAGCTCCAGGTTCCACAAGAAACTGTCTCAAGAAAGTAAGACCCAAAGAGATAGAACAGGACACCCAGCATTCTTCTCTGGAGACACACACCACATACAGATGGACATACATAATAGACAGACACTCGGGGACACACACACACACACACACACACACACACACAGTGTTGACATTGATGACCTCTAGATAGCAAAGCAAAAGGTGGTGGAAAAGTTATCTCCTGGATCCACCAGTAATGTAGCAGCACAGATTGGGTGACTTCAAAGAGCAGTAATGTATCTTCTTGTGGTTCTAGAATGAAGGAATCCACAGGGATCCAGTGTCTTTAGAACTCTGGGGAGATCTCTGTTATTGCAGTTTGCCTGCATGGTTGCTGATAAATCACCACCAAACAGCTTAAGGGAGCAAGGGGTTTATTTTCTTATGATAATCCGGTTGCAGTTCATAGTCCAGCTTGACGGGAGAGCTGCACCAACATCAGGGCCAAGGGAACTGGCCATATCATCTCCACATAATGGCTGAGAGAGGGACGATCCTTACTTGCCAGACCAGCATGTCTGGCCAAGTGTACACAAGGATGCCAACTCTCTCAACCAGTTCTCTGTATTTTATTCCAGGGCCTAGTCCCACCCATCTGGGCCTTCCCCATCAGCTAGACAATCTCCTGCAGATTTGCTCTGGACTTAACCCAACCACTAATTCCCCACAAATGTGCCCAGAGCTCAAACCCTCAACTGTCAAGCTGACACCTGTGCCTAACTATAACATCTGTGGTCTCTTTTGGACTTGTGAGCACCCTTTGCTTCCAGCTACAACACGCTCACCTCCACCTCTGTCTTTCCTCCCTGTCTCTCTATGTCCAAACATCTGTCTGTCTATACGGACACCCATCCTATTATGTTAAGTAGCTAAGGAAGCCCTTGGGCAAGCCCGCATGAGAGTATCCAACGGACAGGAAAGACCCAACCCCACCGTGGGCGGGGCCATCCCCCGGTCAGGTGGGTAAGATGGAGAGATCTGCATAGTGCTTTAGCGTTGTCCAGCATCCTTTGTTAGACATCTAGACATTCTGGCAAATGAAGAAGTTTGCCCCTCTCTCAGCCATCCCTGGGGACACAGTGTGCCCAGTTCCCTGGACTCAGTGAGGGCAAAAACTCTCCTGCCCAGGTGGATCTAGAACTGTACCTGGATGATCAGAAACCAAACTAAAGCCCCCTTGTGCCCATAAGGCATTTACTCATGAATGTATGGGCAGACAAACAATAATGAATGCACTGAATCTGGGGATGGTTTCGGTGGGCGCTATTGTCTGGCTGGCTGGCTGGCAGTTTGCTTGCTTTCCAGCAAACTGAAAGAAAAGTTGTCCAAAAACCCATGCGAGGGAAAGGTGCTCACAAGTCCACAGCTTCCAGTAGCTCCAATGTTTTCATTACTTTGGTACAGGCTCGAGAGACCCTACCCGCCCAGAGCCCTTGGAAACACAACTGGCCCAAAGCATCCTTCCTTTGGGGTTTACAGCCGTCTCTTGTAAATACAGGAGGGGAGCACATATGGATCACCCAGGACCCCCCTCTCCAGCATTTATTAATTATCCAATAAAACCTATTGGCTCCATCATTAATTCAGATGACGCCCCTTCACCCAGGAAGCCCAGGGAAATTCCACCAGCGAAAAGGCCGTCATCCGCACGGCAGCTGATATTTCAACTGCGATATCCTGGAGGAATTCATTTGTCAAAATGAAAAAGCAGTTAACTGGCTCGCCGGCAACAATTCCGAGTTGTCGGGGTTTCGGGGAGGCTGGGCGAGAGAACGCTGTGCTGGAGGAGAGCCCAACATGGACCCAGAACACTGCAACTTAACAATGCCGCTTGACCCTTGCATTTCTTGGAAGATCTTTTGCAGGTGCAGTAGCACAGACCTGTCATCTCAATGCTCAGGAGGCCATAAGCCAAGGCCTAACCGTGGGCTGGGGGACAGCCTGGTCTATAGGATGAGACCCTGCCTGAAACAATAAATAAATAAATAAATAAATAAATAAATAAATAAATAAATGCCTCTGGAATTGAAATTTTGGAAGCAGCTTTGACACATCAAGAAATCAGCTTTACTCATCTATTTATATATTTTTTAATGTTTTATCATTTAGGGGGAGAAAGTAAGAAGAGAGAGAGAGCATGTATCTTCATGCTGTAGCTCATGGATAGAAGCGAGAAGACACCTTCTGTCAGTCAGCTTCTTCCTTCCACTATGTGAGCTTCTCAGGACCAAAGTCAGATCACTGGGTTTGGGAGCAGGATCTTGTACTAAGCTATCCCATCGGCCTGTTACTCAACTGTTTTCTTGTGAGTGCATGCGTGTGTGCATGCGTGTATGTGTGTGGTGTATGTATACAAGAGGGCACCTGAGCATGTGTACTTGTGGATGCCCAGGGGTGACATCAGGAATCATCTTGGATTGCTCTACGTCCTTACGGCTTTGCTCTGGAGTTTCCTAGGCTCTGTCTTCCTGGTTCAGAATTGTAGGCCACCCCACATTTTTATGCAGGATCTGGGGATCTGAACTCAGGTCCTTTTGCTTGTGAAGCAAATGCTTTAACCCTTGAACCATCTCTCCAGTCATACTTACCATTTTCAATCCTTCCATGCATTCATCCATTTATTGTTTCATCCATTATACATTATGCATTATCCATGAACACATGTTCTCTCTGAAAGTACCCACTGCTAAATCTCATTTGCTGACTTTCATTTAAAGTTTTTCAGTCTTAAATAGATAAATCTTCACTGAATGTACTTGATTGCTGGACAAAGCGAAGGGGTGGTGGTAACTCTAGAGTAGAGGACTCACTTGACGTGAACTAAGGCCCGCTTCTTATCTCAACACTACCAACAATATTACTATTATGCTACACTGATCTCTGCCAATTGCTGCAGATAGCAGAGATATCAAAAAAGTCAAGGTCCCGCCCTCATTAAATTCACCTGACCAAGGAAACTGACATGAACAACTGATGCAATACAAGGCAGATGTGAATGTCCTCATACTTGGTTACACGGGAATTCATTGTCCCCAGAGCATGCTTAGTGTGACATTCAATGACATCACAATAAAGACAAAGAATGCTCCGTGTAATGGTGTTGCTCCTCTTTCACGACAGGAAGCTTTAAAAGAATGAAGGCAACATTGACCAAGGTTACAAGGCGTGTGTGATAGAAGGTCAACGAGACCTTGCTTCTGAGGAAAGGGGGTCTAGACATATTGGAATCTTGCTCCATAAAAGAAAGGAAAGATTTTTTTTTTTTTTTTTTGGAATTGAGGTTATTCTCCTTGTTTTATAGAGACACGTTACTTGATTTTGGAGTTCTATGATAATGATCAGGGAAGTGTTTAGCAGTGATGTGTCACAGGTGACTCTGCACAGAACGAGGCTGACAGGGGCCGGCAGGTGACTCAGTGGGTGGACGTCCTTGCCATGGAATCTGATGATCTGAATTCAGTCCCTGGACTCTGCATGGTGGAAACAGAGAACCAACCGTTCCTCACGGTTGTCCTGACACGCGCACACTGGCATGCATGACTACAAACACTTTTTAATAAAAAGACCTGATCTGGTCTGTACCAAATTCATAAAAGAGTTAGAGAGAGAGAGAGAGAGAGAGAGAGAGAGAGGCTTATGTAGCTTGGTCTTCAGCTCTTGCTTAGCAAATAGAAAGGCCTGGGTTTCATATCCGACACTGCAAAACATACCAACTTGCTACATGAGGTGAATTTAAAGTATAAGAATTTCAAATATGTGTATTTACATATTTGTAATGTCTTGGAGCCATTTCATGGGACAAAAGTCCTAAAAAGTAATACGGTCATCTCTGCCCTCGCTGGCCAGGAAAAGAGCTCTCGGAGGGAAGGAGGAGAAACGACCCACGTCGTTGGACCTGGACTCAGGAATGTAAACTGGAGGTCACAATAGAGTCCACCCTTGAGCCCAGTGCAGACCGGGACGAAGACAGACAGGAGACACCAATGTTGGGAAGGGAGCCCCAGAATTGGCATCTTCCAAACGCCCTCTGCATTCTCTGCAGCTTTACAGCAGAGCCTGCATCTCATTCAGTCAGCATCTCTGCAAGACACTCTCTACTCACCATGCCCATTTGACAGATGGAAAACGGAAGGAGGTACTGGGGGAGATGGCTCAGGGGTTAAAGCCCTTGCCTCGCAAGCACAAGAACCTAGGTTCAGATCCCCAGATCCCACATAAAAAGGCCAGGTAGATTTGGAGGCGACCTGCACTTCCAACCCTCGAAGGTAAAGCCTGGGAAACCCAGAGCAAAGCAATAAGGACGTAGAGCAATCCAGGATGATTCCCGGTCACCCTTGGACCTCCACAGGCACAAACACTCAAGTGCCCTCTGGTACAAACACACAAGGGTGCACATATCTCTAGGGACTTGCCCCACAACTAAAAACTGTCATTTCCTCAGTCTGGAAACCTTCTCAACCTCGGTAACCTGCAGGTACAGCCATCTTCATTCACGCTGGGATCTATGCCCACGAAGGCATCTCAAGTTATAGCTAAAACCTCTAGAATATTTAGAAGTTTGAAACCTAGTGTCCTTTAAAAAGTTGCTTTGTACACACACACACAGAGACACACACACACACACACACACATATACGCTCACCCACGCTAAGTTTCAGAGTGAAGCAAATGTTAGCAGTCAACTTCCAAACTTTTGAAATGGTGTCATGAAAGGAGTAACAGCCACGATAACAAGACGACAATAAAACAGTCCCATTGGCCTGTGGTGTGAATGGGAAGAATTGTTTGTGACATTAACTTAGGAATGCGGGTCACCGTTCTCATGCCTCCTCTATGCCTGATCTGCAACATTAACAGACGGCTTTTTGTGTCCCCAGCTATACGGCTATGATATGTAACTGGACAAACAGTCACTTCACAGGAGAAGGGTTTACCCTTGGCCCGCCAGAGCCTCTGACCTAGCTGGATGGAAATGCTATTCTAGAGAGAAGCACTATGGACTGGTTTGATTTTTTTTTTTTTTTAATCCTTCCCAGTCTCCTGGAAGCCTAGTTTACGAAGTCACTAGCTCCAGCTGGCTGAGCTTTGTCCTTTGTTAGCTAGGAATCCTTAGCCAGGATTTCTGCTCACACAGCGAGCAGGCTTGTGGCCTCCTCAAAATCGCCTTAGGACACCCAGACTGTGTTTGTGGGCGGTAGTTTTCTTTTCCAAACTTCAGCGACAGGAGAGACAGAAGTTGCTATTATGCTTTGTGAAGGGGGCCATCCCAGGTAAGGGAATTGTCGTGACTATTTTGCGGGTCTTTCCTGCCTTGGGTCACTTTACTCCTGTGACTCAGTAATGATCATTGTTTCTGATTTCTAGAATGCTGAGATTCTAGCTGTCAGCACCCTTTGCAAATATGTCTTCTGTTCCCTGGCTTAAATGTCCTTTACACAGTGAAAAATTCCTTCCAACATGCCTCCAAAGCATCCAGTCTCAGACTCCGTAGTTTCTTGGGTTAAGCTCTGGGCAAGAGGAGAAGAGGCAATTGTAGTTGTCGAAGGATGAAAACTGCAAAGCAGAAAGATAAATTATACCCAGCCTTGGGGAGGAGTTCATTGCCCGCCATGTATTCAGATTCCAACTCTTCACTCACTCCTGCAGGAATGGATACCTTTGCCCACAAGACAGTCATCCATCTAAGAAGTGTGGAATTCATTCGAATTGAACCCCGATCCTCTCCAGGTGCCAAGGAGTTCAACAGCTTTGTTTCTCAGTGAGGTAAACTGGGACCCAAACCCACCTTCCTACACTTCTGCTGAGACTGCTTATTTCTTAAGGAAGCTACAGTCATCCTTGGAAATCTACTTTGCTGTTATACAGGACTCTCTAGGACAAGCAGGGAATCTGAGATATTCCCACAAGATTCTGCTGGTTGATCCCAGGGTCTCCCGAGTGCATTAAACATGCGTGTTACTACTGAGTTATGCCCCGCCCTCACTCCAGCCAAGGAAGTTTGTCAATCAGTGAAGTGATGACAAATTTTTCTGCAACATCTGTCATTTCACTATCACTGCTTTTTAACCAACTATTTGTATATATGTTTGTGTGGTGTGTGTGAGTGTGTGTGTGTTTGTGTGGTATGAGTGTGTGTGTGGTACGTGTGTGAGTGTGTGGGGTATGTGTCATTGTATGTTTGTGTATGTTTGTGTGGTGTGTGTGAGTGTATGTATGGTGTGTGTGTGTGTGTTTCTGTGGTGTGTGTGAGTGTGTACGTTTGTGTGGTATGAGTGTGTATGTGCATGGTGTGTGTGAGTGTGTGTGCAAGTGTATTGTGTGTTTCTGTGATGTGTGTTTCTGTGCATGGTGTGTGTAGTGTGTGTGTTTGTGTGGTGTGTGTGAGTGTAAGTGTGTGAGTGGGTGTAGTGTGTGAGTGTATGTGTGTTTATGTATGTGTGGTGTGTGTGTGTGCGGTGTAAGTGTATGTGAGTGTTGTGTTTATGTATGTGTGGTGTGTGTGGTATGTGTGATATGTGTGAGTGTGTGTATGTAGTATGTGTGTGTGTGTTTCTGTGGTATGTGTATGTACGTGTGGTGTATGTGGTGTGTGTGTGTGTGTGTGAGTGTGAGTATGTGTGTGTGTGTGTGTGGTGTGTGCTAGGTCTCAAACCTAGGACTTCATGCCCCTGCTCTACTATGCAGTAGAGTCCTAAGCTGGTAGCCTTCTTACAAGGACTCAGTGGACTGGGGAGGGGGGGAATCAAGCAAGCTCTGGCTAACCGGGTGGTTAGCAACATTTTATTTCATTATCGCCTCCTCCAAGGAGAGAAAAAAAATTAATTCAATTTAAAGTCTAACAAGAGAAATTAAATCTGAAGGAATAAGATTTGGTTGGACGGGGTCGAGCGTGGAGGACCACAAACGATTGTAATAGCTGATTATTTTATCCCCAAGAGACAATTCTGCCCTTCTATGGACTGTCTCATCCTAGCTGGAAATGTGTGTGCTAGCTTCATTCCGTGTATCGAAATTATCAAAATCACTAGACTAAGCCAGTCCCATATGCTGTATAAATCTTATTTTACTTTTTAAAAAAAATTATTTATTTACTCTGTGCGCGCGCGTGCGTGTGTGTGTGTGTGTGTGTGTGTGTGTGTGTGTGTGTGTGTTGTGTATCAGAGGGCACTTTGTGGTCCCTGTAGAGGACAAAGAGTGACTTCCAGAATCATCCTGGATTGCTTCTACTTCCTTCTTGCTTTGCTCTGGAATGTCCCAGGCTCCGCCCACCAGAGCAGGAAGTGCAGGCCGCTGCCTGTTCCACCTGGCGCTTTTACGTGGGACCTGGGATCTGAACTCAGGACATGTTTTCAAGGCAGTCTTAAGCCCTGAGCCATCTCTAGAGCCCTACTATTATTTGTATGTAGCATGTTCGAGTGTGAGAGAGACTGCATGATGCATATGTATACCCAGTATGTTTCCAGCATGCAAAGCTAGAGAAGGACTCAAGTGCCTTATTCCTCTGAGACAGGATTTCTCAGAACAACCCGGAGCTAGGCTCGTTCCCACCCACACAAGACATAACCACCCTACTTTTTAGACCACTTCTTGGGATTCGAACCCGGCTCCTCTTGTAGGCACAGCAACTACTCATGCCGGCTGAACCAACTCCCCAGCACTACTGCATGAATCATTATGAGTCTTATCTTCCTGTTCTATCGGTACTTTTCACTCACCCTCTCTCCCCCATTCCTACCCTAACCTCCCACTCTTACCCCTTCACACCATTTCTCAGTGGCATGATTTTTTTTTACATTCCTAGCAATGAGACACAAAAGTTTAAATAAATGCAAGAACAAGGAAGGAATGAGCTAGAAAGACTGATTAGTGTAACACCTGAAAAACCAAGGTACTCTTGAAGCTCTGCCTCTGAATTCCTTGAGAGCGGACATTAAAGGTCCCTCCAGGTGTTGCCCCAGATGAGCGACTCTCCTGCAAAGGCACCAAAGATTTTCCAAACAGGTGCGGGAGGCGGTGGAAGAGCCCCAATGTTTGTTTGATGTCTTTGTGACCATTTCTCTCCTAGACACAATAAGGGGTGGGAAGTAGCAATTATGTTGTCTCCAAACCGCACTGCAAATTTCCTCACAAAAATGAACACTTAACCTTTCTCACTGTTCTGCCCAGACCCGTCGCTGAGAGTGCTGCCTACAGGGGGGCTGAGGCCCCCAGGGCAAAGCCAAACAGAGCACCCTGCAATTAGAAGGGAGGAGAACCCCAAGAAAGAAGGTGCAGTGGGCAGGGGCTTCACTCACTCCTGCCAAAGAGACCCCACAAGATGCAAGACTTGTCTTTTTTTTTTTTCCAATCCTGTTTCTTGGGCCATGAGATGGCTCAGCGGATAAGGTGTCTTCTCATAACCCTGCAGCCTGAGCCTGAACCCCAAATCTCTAGAAGCCTGCATACTGACAGAGAGAGCTCCCCAAAGCTGACTTCTGATCATGTATGCATGTATGCATACATATGTGCTCTCTCTCTCTCTCATAAAGAAATAAATAAAATATTTTTTAAAAAATTAAGTTTCTTCCATTTAGTGCGCATGCTCATGAAGCCCTTACCACCTGTTACCCCAAAGCAGTAATACTCAGCCGTGGCTGCTGCTATTAAGTGGGTACAGAAGGTATGGCTGATATAGATATGAAAGAGCATGTAAGAATAATTTGGGGGCCCAGCAAGAAGGCTCAATGGGTAAAGGCTGTTGCCACTAAGTCTGACAACCTGAGTTTGATCGCCAGAACCCATATGGTAGAAGGAGAGAACTCGTTCTCAGACTCTGACCTCTGACCTCCACGTAGGTGGTGTGCTCATGCACCCTCACAGTTAGTTAATAAGACAAAGACGTGTAAAAGAATCATTGGTGAACTGATATATCTTCTCCAGCAGTAAACATTTTCAAAGCATTTCCTTAAGTGGACTAACTTTACTGTATCCTAGAGAGCTGCGGGCCAGGCTCACGTGGCAGGAAACGCTCCAGATGAGTGTCAAATAAGACCTGAGTTCAATTGGGGAGTCGTCAATCACCCATTGCTGGCCTCAGGCACAGGGCTTTCCTTGTCTGAAAGATACGTTGACTGGGTAGGCAGCATTAGTGCCGCTTCTAAGGCCCTGGATTCCATCCCCAACACAGATTAAAAAAGAGAGATGACCCAGGGGTCGCAACCTGTCTCACAGGCAGAAGGTCCTGAGTTCGGATCCCAGGTCCCACGTAAGAACATCAGGCAGAAATGACAGCAGCCTGAAATTCTGGCCCTGGTGGGTGGAGCCTGGAAAATCTCAAAGCGAAGCAAGAAAGAAGTAGAAGCAATCCAGGATGATTCCCAAAGTCACCCTTGGTCTTCCACAGAGACTCTCTCTCTCTCTCTCTCTCTCTCTCTCTCTCTCACACACACACACACACACACATACACACACACACGACTGAATAAATAAAGTTTAAAAAAGAGTCTAAATGATCTAAACCTTGCAAAGAAGAGATGGAAGTAACTAACAAAAGATACAAGCTAAAATATCTGCACAGGAGGGGGGCAAGGAAGGAGTACTTCTGATAAAAAGTAGAGAGACAGAAAGACAGGAAACTGGAAGTGTGGGTAGAGGAGGGGAATGTGTAAGCCCAAAGTAGTATAAGGTGACGTACTGAACCCTATTACTATGTATATTAAGTGAAAAAATAAATAAAGCATAGTCATTAGTATTAGCATGTGTATTTCGAGGACATGAAATGCTAAGTGATATGCACAAAGAATGACCCATACATTCAAGAGAAAAGAAGGCCAAGTATGGGGCTCAAGCCAGTGCTTAGGAGCCAGAGATACTATGGAGATATAGCAGCAAACAAGATATTAAAATTCTATTTCTACCATCTATCTATCTATCATTACCTACCTATCAGATATCTATCTAGCTATCATCTATCTAGCTATCATCTATTTAGCTATCTATCTCCATGATAAAAAAAATTTGCTTAGTACTGAAAATACCAAATGCTTGGGTTTCACAGTCTTATCTTCCATTATTGAGTGTCCCTTGGTTACTTAACTTTCTGTCATTGATCTTCAATCATTCACCTAGCAGACAAAAATCTATCAGGAATCCCTAGCTACCGAACACCAGGCTGAGCACAGAAACTCCAGGATAAGGTCTGCGTGCAGCTCAGTGGAAGAGCAGGTGTTCAGCATGGAGTAGGCCCTGGGTTCAATCCCAGGAAGAGAGGAGGAAGAGAAAGAGAGAAGGGGAGAGGGAGGGAAAGGAGGAGGACATGCCGGAAGGCGCCCTGCTTTGGAGCTCAGATTCTGATTTGGAGACAGTCAAGGATTTGAACTTAGGCTTTGCTTCTGCTCCTTTGCCTACTTAGGCTAGAAGAAGCTTGAGTTTGTAACAGGTTCTGTTCCAAAGGGAAAGAAAGGAGCATTTGGTGATTCTGATACCATTCCTCAGAGCTGTCCTTCCATCCCACCCCTGTAGCTCCTGGTCACCAAAGACACAGGTGAACGACCCAGAGTGCACACAATGCAGCAGGACTCCTGGGGGCCTGAGCCACCGGCAGCTGTTATTTTAATTATGATTGTACGGTAAGCACCACCTTCCTTCCCCTGCCTGCCTTCAGCGGCAATGATGTATGTTACTTTTTGGTAACTGGATTTCATTAACATTTATGAACTCTCATAAAGTAGTAGAAAAAGCAATTTGTGTGGAAGAATTTTCCACCTCATTAAACAGTGTTCTTTGGGGGGTCAAGCTGATATTTTTTTTGTTGTTGTTGGATTTTTTTTTTATAGGTCCTTTGTCCTCCCCTGAGCCCTGAGGGACGAGCGGAGAGCCGGTCACATCCAGCTGGGGCTCAAGCACGTTACAGAGGGCGCTAGACAGAGGGTGGGTTTCCCACCCGCGGCTGCCTGCTGCTGCCACACTCCTCAAAGCCCTGGTGGACACCCTTCTCTGCCTGGCCACATCTGATTCCTTTGCTGCTGCGGACAGTAGACCTGGCTAAGGGCTGGGTACTGTGGTGTTCTGGGTCTGACCACTGCACCGATCTAGCGCATTAAGTGGGCATTTTCCCAGAGGGTGTTTGGTGTTTTCCTGCCTACGAGGCTGGCAACGGCTCCTTGACATCTCTTGGGCCCAAGTTCGCTGACGCGCCTCACCCAGATCACGGTGGTTCCGAAAGAGAGTCCCAACGGCAGGGAACCTTCGAGAAAGGGAAAGGGAGATGAGAGCACTGAGTGTTTGGGCCGCAGACAGAGTCCTTAACTACGGTAATATTATTGAACTTTGATGCAAAAGATGATGCCACTCCCCAGAGATCTCACTTGCGCCTCGTGGGCCCTGAACTTCAAGAGCACAGTTGGAGACTGTTGGGGAGAGGGCGAGGTTTCCCCCTTGCTAGTCCAAGAGAAGTGGGGGGAGGGCTGTATCAGCCACTGGGTGGGGTCTCGAGCGGGCTCCATCTTTTCTCCTTCTCTCTGGGTCTGTCCTCAGCCAAGCGCACCGCCTCCAGGTGTCCCAAGAGGAAGTAAATACGCCTCATCAGAACCCCAGAGACGATGAAGCAACAACAAGCCTGGTGACCAGTGCTGGGGGGGAAATTAGCATCCAAGACCTGCGCTCTCTATTCTGCATGTAAAACAAACAAACAGACAAAAAGCAAAATAAACGCTGCGTGTCCCACTCCATGGAAAGCCAAAGCTGTCGGAGAAATCGGTTATTTAGTGCTTGGGGCGCGCGGATCAGACACGCAGCTTCCAAATCGGATCATCTGAAGGGGTCCCTCCGGACCTCTTGCCTGTTAGCAGCTTCTGCCGTCCAGCATCAGGAGTGGTCGTTCCCAAAGGCCAGGGTAGACCTGGTGTCTGGGAGCGGGGGTGAGGAGGGTCCTTCGGATTCGCTGGGTCAGCAGCGTGTGCCGCGCCCCGGGCTTAGCAGCTCGCAGCCCCGCGACTGTGTCGGGCCCACGGCTGCGTGGACTTGGTGGTGTAATTATTGTTTTGTTTTCTCGTGTGTAATTACTTTTTGTCGTCCCTATCGTGAGCCCACGGAGCTTGACGGAACCCGCAAGATGGATTGAAGATGGGAGTTGGGATTCAACGCCTGGGAAGAGAAGGTTTCTGCGTACCCTAAGGACCGTGAGGCACCCCTAACTCCAGAAATGCCTAGTTCACTTACAAGAGGCCTTCTTCCAACCTGATCCCCTCGACCCACATGCAGTTTCCCCAAATGGCTATAAGCAAGTATATCTATCCTCCCTTCTCTCTTCTCTTCTAGCATAGATTTTCCAGTATACCAAGTGTATTTTAAAATATTTATTTATTTATTTGTGAGAGCAAGAAGAGAGAAAGAAGGCATACACATGCGTGGGATGGCCGATGTGTTTGAGGATCATCATGTGGGCTTCTGGGATTGAATTCAGGTCTCCAAGTTTACCCACAGAGACATCTCACCTGCTCTTTCTTTTTCCTTTCTTTCTTCCTTCCTTCCTTCCTTCCTTTTTCCTTTTTCTTTCTTCCTTTTTCCTTTTTCTTTCTTCCTTTCAGACATGGTCTCTCTCACATATTCCACATCTCAAATTTGCTATGTAGTAACACAATGACTTGTGACTTCAAATCCTCCTGTTTCCATTTCCAGAGTTTTGAGAATTGAGTTACCTCACCCAGTGTGTAACTTGACATGTGCTAGGCAAGCACTCTACCAACTAAATACAGAACTTAGTGCGTGTTAGCCAAGCACTTGATGAGCTGAACTTCAGGGCTTAGTACATGTTAGGTGAGCACTCTACCGACTGAGCTACAGGACTTAGTGCATGCTAAGCAAAAACTCTACCAACTGAGCTACAGGACTTAGCACATGCTAGGCAAGCACTTGATGAACTGAGCTACAGGACTTAGCGCTTGCTAGGTAAGCATTCTACCAACTGAACTATATCCCCCACCCCTTTCCTTTTCTTTCTCAATCTGTCTAGCATATTTACAAAGACATGGTGCAAAGAAGAATGAGAGGGAGGGCAGAGAGGAAGGGAGATGAGAAAGAGAGAGAGAGAGAGATCTTGCCTGGCAACAGGCAAGTTCCATCTACTTACACTTACTTCATCATGCTATGCTGTAGTGCATCACACTTTAGTGCATCCCCAGAGAAGGAACACTGCACTGGTTATTCCAGCCAAGTGAAGGAGGAGCTGGTGCTCCCTACTTCCAGAGGAGACCCTTCACGCCTCACTTGACAACTGCTTCACACCTAAGTCCTGAAAACACAAAGAGTAGACTCCGTGAGCCCTCTCCCAAGAACTCAGCATCCTAAGGCAGCACTGAAATGTCCCTTCCCCCTTCCCCTCACACCAGGAGGAAGTTCAGTCCAGTGCTAAGCCTCCAAGTATCAGTAGCCCAGGGCCAAGCAGAACCCACCCAGCTCCCTACTGCCCAGACCCAACCCCACCCTGGCAGGCACAGGAATAAATGTTCATCCTTGCAAAAGGGACCCACAGCCTCAGGCATGAGTTCTTGGCCAGCAAAAACGATCTATTTTCTTTAACCATTTGCCCCACAGCTGCCAGGTTAGCCCTACATTCCTGTCGGCCTGGAAAAGAATGTGTTAAAATTTCTTGACTGGGGTTGGGGGAAGTCTCCCCCAACACACAAGCCACACCGTGGCTTTCCAGCCGCCAGGCACCGGTGCCTAACCCCAGCCACCTTCTCCCGTTAAAATATGCACATCGCTCTTCAATAATTTAGACACCTGGGACATTGGACAAGTATAATTTTCCCCCCAACACACGGGCAGTGTGGTCGGTCGCCATCCATCACGTTTCTGTTTTTTTTGAGATGGGCTTTGTGTATTTTGCTGCCCCACTCTATCCCATTTGCATATGGCCGTTTAATGGACATTTATTTTAGCTTTGAAGATCTGCTTTAAAACCTAAACCCAGAAAAGAGGAGATGGCATCATTCCCTTCCACCCTGGCCTCCCCACGAGTGTGCTTCAAATAGATTTGGATTTTGGTTCTGAGGTAGGATATGTGGTGGAACCAACAAGATAGTTTCTGTTTCCCAAATTTCAGGGTTTCTTTTTCAGTCAACAATGTTCCCTATCAGTTTGTCTAAGAGACAAGTAATGGTCACCCCACATGCTTAAATAAATCATCGATGGATTGGTGAAATCGCACACGTGCTCACTCAAAGTGTAATGTGGTTAAGAGATTATGAGACTGAAGCTAATATCTGGTCTCCTGGCTCCTGGCTCCTAAGTCTTGACATTAGAAATTTATCAACTACAACTGTCCTGAAATTTACAGCTGCAATAGATGTCTAAGGACAGTGAAAGAAAGAGACGCTCTAAAAACTAAGCGTGTGTGCGTCTGTGTGCGTGCGCGCGTGCTTTCTCCTAAAAAGGACACAGAGACGATGGGGCGAGGATGTTGGTTTCTTTTATCTTTCATAATTTTTTTTTTTTTTTTTTGAGTCCGCAGAGAAGGGGTGGGAGGGGCTGGCGGGCGGTGCGTCTGCGAGCTGATTACGGTGCCCAGAAAGCGGCTCCATCTCCCGCACGGCGGGTAAGTCCTTTATCGGGGGCAGCCCCGGCCTCGCCCGCAGCCATCCGTCGCCCCGAGGCGCGCGCTGGGCCGGGGCGCGGGAGCCGCTTGGCGTCTCCGTAATGACCCGGGTTCGCCGCAGCTGCGCCCTGACCCTTTGTGATGGCGTCGATAGCGCTCGGATGAAATTATGTCCTTCTCCGGGTGTGAAATTACCATGTTTATTAATTGAGCCAGACATTCGCTCTACCTTTTTCATTCTAAGCCGTGAAAATTTGTGATTCAGGGCAAATGATTCTCCGACAGACGCGGCGGCTCCGGGTCCCCCCTTCGCCCCCTCCTTTCCTCTGTGGGGGTTCCCCTTTCTCCTCCTCCCCCCCACCCTACCTCACGTCCCGGCCAGTTCGCAAGCGAGCTTTCTAGATTTCTCTGTTCCGGGGAACCCGATTGGAAAAAGACACCGGCCTGCGAGCGCGTATGCGTTCCCTCTCCTGCAGGAATAACAAGCCCGACCCCCGAGTTACAGCATTTCCCTCGGAATTCTTGATCAGTAAAACCCAAATCGTTTTCAAGACAAAGAAGCATCAATCAGCGACAAAGACAGATTTAGCGTATTAAATCTTTATTAAAGTGAAGTCATTCTTATTGGAATGATGTATTGGGTTACAGAAAGATTGGATTTTTTTTTTTTTTTTTTTGATGGTACATGGGATAGAAATAATGGTGGAGAGTGGCCAGCGCTTTGTCCAACCCTAGTTACTGCGGGCTGCGATGGGGTGGGGGGTGGGGAATGTACTTGCTGGGCAACAGGGTTTGGATTCCACCAACAGAGACTGGTTTGCTTCCTTCTGCTACCATTCACCTTGGTTTTCCGAGAAATAAGCGTAACCCTGCCCCTCTTCCCTTGTTCTTGGAATTAAGGAAATGGAAGCACTGAAGGTTCAGTTTCTAGAAGTTGGAGAAATTAGAATCTTTGGAAACCTAGGAAGGAGATTCAGCTGCGTGCATAGCTTAAAGTCACTGTGCCTGGGGCCTGAAGGAAAGAGGGCTTGTGTTGGGTCCTAGCCTGCCAGTCTTCACAATCCTTCCTTCCTTCCTTCCTTCCTTCCTTCCTTCCTTCCTTCCTTCCTTCCTTCCTTCCTTCCTTCCAGCCTGCCTGCAGAATTGGAGGCAGAATCTGGCCTTCTTCCCACCTGGGGTGAACCTTCAATTAAATTGGTCCTTCTGACCTTGCATCCTGTGATCAGGAAAAGCAGGCCAAAGAGGCAGTTCAGAGAGAAGTCCTATGGCCCAGGGGTGAGCTAGCCTGAGCTCTTCCTGCTGCCTGTGAAATGGATCCAATTCTTATCTTCCCAGGAGCTAAGGCTAGAGATTGGGGGGTGGTGTGGATCGAAAAACCAGAGGGCTTTGCAGAACTGCAGCTTTGTGACTCTACCTTCAGACCCTCAGATGTCCACACTGGCTGAAAATCAACGGTTGGAATCAATTTTCTTGGAATAGTCAACTTTTTTCTATCGTATTTCAGCAATGGGTTGAATGTTCTGGCTAGCTGATTCAATTTAGTATTTGCATAACCATGAATGGGCCTCTTGTTTAGAGTGTGTGTGTGTGTGTGTGTGTGTGTGTGTGTGTGTGTGTGTCTGGGCTTTTAAATACGGGGGGGGGGGGGAAGGTGTCGGGGAGAAACTGCTGTTGAACTGAAGATGGACTGTCGGGTGGTCTTCCACTCCCCCGTGTTCCCTCCCTATTCTCTGACCCGCCCACAGAAACCTCTACATTCCAATAATCACTAACAAGACTTTGGATTAGACAATGCTTTTGGTGACTGTTGGAGTCATTTCATGACCAGGCAGGAGGGCAATGCTACCCCATACTTTGCACACAGGAAAGAAACCCAAGCAAGAATTTCTCCAATACAGCCTGTTTTAATAGGATTCCAACCCAGGAACTAATTAAATATTTCACAGCTCCCCCAAGTTAATGTGCTAACACAGAGAATTTTTTCCCCCAAATCATACAAATTAGCCTTCTCTAACACCACCCCCGCCCACCAACCCCCTCCCATGAGCACCCACCCACAGACACGCACTCTCTGTGCCACAAACTCCCACTGACTGGTTTTCTGAATGGCATTACAAAGAATTTTGTTAAAGCAAAGTCAGACTAATTGCTGCCAGAAGACCTGACTTTTAGAGCAGTCTGGTTTTCATAAACCAGATTCAGTAAAGGTTGTGGTTAAAGCTAACAGAAGGTTCTTACGGTTTTCTCAGCACAAAAGGGGGACTACAGGAACACTAAGTTCAGTAAGAACACAAGGGTGGAAGGGCGCATTATGGAGGAAGCATTCAAGAACGTTCTCTGAACTCTTATTTCTGCCTACCTTCCTCTCTTACAAGAGTCTTCTCAAAGTTACTAACAGCTTTTGACAAGGATTTCCTAGACAGCTGCTTACCAGTACTCAAGAGTTGACTTGATTCTCTTGATGTGGCATTCATTTCAAAAGGCTGGGACTTACCCTAGAGGGAGGAGAGGGGTTTTCCAGACCCAGGATTCCCCTTGGTGCCTTGCTGTTGACTGAGTTCTGCAAGTTTCCTACTATGAGTAACAAAATAGCTGGCTTCTCCTCCCTTCAAGCTATGTCACTAGGAAGCTTTGGGGGGTCGGGAGCTCAGAGGGGAATGACCCTCTAGGTGTCCTGTCAGTCCTCTCCCGGACTTCCCAGAGCCAAACCAGCAGGACACTGCTTGGCTTTGAAGCAGAGAATTGGAAGGTCGTAATGAAGAGGGAGGTGACTGGCATCTTGACCTCTGGTTGAGAAGTAGAAGGATCTTGTTATGAAGGGGCTGATTTTCTTTGAGGTTTCCTGAGTCCAAATTGTTCTCCAGTGTCTTGTTCCCAAAGTTTTGTAAGTGTGGTCTCAGAGTTCCCATGAACTCATCATTTCCTAATAAGGGGTCTCCCCCAAACCCACCTCATTCTAGCTGATAGGAGAAAGTTGGAACGACCTGATCATGTTTCATCATGCAAAAAGATGAGAGAGTTAAATCAGGCACACACCTATAATCCCAGCCCTGGGAAGATACAGGCAGAAGGGTCCAAAGGTCAACCTCCGCTATATACTGGATTCCATGACTGCATTTGAGTCCAGCATGGGCAACATGAGTCTTGCTCTTATGGAGGAAAAAAGTAAAAGGCAAAAGATTTATACGATCTGAAGAGAAACCAGAGTATAATGGAGGAAAAAAAGTGAGAAATTCATTCAGTTTCCCAGTCTTTGAACTTCATGGGAATCTTCCAAAAACATTTTAACTTTGAATAAACACTTTCCTTTTAAGGCCTATCCCTACCATGCTCGCTGATACATTGTTGAACCCTTATTCTGAAGTCCTTCATATAATGAGCTATGGAAAGTAGGAGTGAGAAACAGAACCAACAACAACTTCATTTATTAAGCATGGTCTCCACCTGAGAGTTCTCACAGCCCTTGCCATCCTGACAGTTAGTACTGAAGTTCACCTTCTTCCCTAGTTCACTATGTTTTATCTGAATCTTGGCCATCACCCTTGTAACTACAGAGATGAAGAAAGGGCAGTCAGCCCACTGTTACTGAATCTTTGGGGATATGATTAGAAAACCATCCTTATATGGGCAAATGGATGAAAACGTTGCAGGCTTTCATCATTTCTCCAGTCTTCATGGGTGGGATCAGTGAGCTTATCTATTCCATCCTTCCTAACAAATTTGTGCTGCTCCAAAACTATGAAGCTATCTAGTGTATCCCATTTTTCAGGTTTTAGGAAGAATCAGGACAGTCTTGGTCCTCAAATGCTGTCACTTATCCCATGGTCTAAACATTGTAGAGGCTTAAGGAAGCATAGTTACAATTACATGCTAAAACTGTGACCAGGGAGGCTGGTTTATTATACATGGCAGACACCATCATCAACATCCTTCTCTTGGTCCATCCAGAAGACTTCAATGATGTCGGCTGACTGTAGAAACAAGACTATGAACATTGAGGTTGCCGTGGAAGATCCATGCAATTGTGAACTGGGAAGAATTGGGAAGAATTACCATTCTCAAATACTTCAGTCTAAGGAGTCTTGTGAGCACGCCAATGCCCCCCCCAAAAAAACCTCCATCCTAAAGAGAGATCAGCTGTATTATGAGACTTCTGAACAGGGACCAATCCATTAGCTCTGTTTACCTTCCCTTAGTTATTGGGAAATAAATTGTTGCAGAGAGTATAAAGACTGAAATCAGTGTCAACAAGGCATGATTTGGAATGTGAAGAAAACTACTCATTGGCCTGGTATCTTTGTGGTATAAATAAACTACAAAGCTGGCATCTCCTAATGCAACTGCAACCCCTCTCTGTGTATTTGCATAATCACTGTACAAAATTACACCTTATGCCTTCCATTTTTATATTTGCCTTTCTTTTTTCTTTCCTTTAACATCACAAATCCATTTTAAACCTGCTCCTAAGGTGTTTCCTAGAGTTCCTTTTACTTAATCATCCTCTTGAAGTCAGAATCCAAGGAAAACAGGAATGTGTGGGACTTCCATACTTACCAGCAAGGCAGGATCATAAGGTAGAGATGCAACTTTTATCTGTGCCTGTCACTGGCAACAAAAGAGACTGGTCCAGGATTGTAGTCGTGGGATCAGTTCTGGAATTTTTTTCTTTTTGGCTCAGCTGTTTGAGAAAAAATTCAGGTCTAGTTGGTCCCTCAAACTAAGTTAGTCTCTCTCTCTCTCTCTCTCTTTTTCTCTCGTTTCTCTCCTTGTGCTCTGCCAGCGATCTGCCTTTCCATACTGCTGGACTGTCCCAACACTCCGCCAAAGCAGTCCATAAGTTTCAACGAAATATACAGAAAATGACATGAAACATGTTCTTTAGAGGGTGACCTGATACTAGGGACTTAGGAAAGACCTACTTGGGTCTAAGCAACACGGCGCCCCTCTTCTCTCCCTCCCTTTCCTTTCTCAGAGACTGAACTCTGTGAAAAGTTGTTACTATAATCGCAGCTCGCTGCTCAGGCCCAGAGAGGCCGGCGGAACACGCGGGGTGTTTTGTAAAATGCTCCCGTCGTTCGCAGGGGCTGGGACTTGATAAAAGGAGACAGTTCTCTGAAAAGATTTGATTGAAATGGCGTGTGCCAAGACGGATGGGAGCCAGCGAGGGACAAAGCGCAGAGAATCCGTGGACACTCCAGCAATTATGTCTCCACGCTGAAGGTGGATTAGCGCGCTGGAAAGAAGCATATGTTTGGCCCGGGGCGACACTTCCCCCCGGCTGAGCTTAGAGAATGAGCGAGGAGAGCGGCTGGACCCGGAATATCAACGACTGCGGAAGCCCCCCTCGCCGGCCCTGCCTGTCCCCCCCCCCAAAAAAAAAGCCAGAGTGCGTCTTTACAAAGAGGAGAGTAAAAGGAGAATAAAGAAGGAGAGAGAAAAAAAGGGAGAGGTGGAGGGAGGGAGAAAGACAGACAGATGGAAAGAGAGAGGTGGAGGGAGGGAGAGAGAGAGAGATGGAGGGCGAGGCTAGTTGGGGGAGGAGTGGGAGGGAGGACGGTGAGAGAAATGAGCTCAGAGGTACTGAGTGGGCCAGGACTACCCTGGGGAGTCACCCAAGCCTTTCCTGTTGGATCTGCTCAGGGGACACCTGCCTCGGGTGTCCCGTGAACGCTCTGGTTAGGAATGTCCCCACCACCAAGGTAGTTCAGGCCGGGACGTCGTTCAAACGGATCCTGAAAGGTGAAGGAGCTGTGACGTCAGATCACGTCTCGGTGACTTTGCAAAGGCTTCCGCGGCCCAGGGTCGGGTGCTGGGGGCGGCGGAGGGGAGGAGGCGCCGGGCAGGCGAGGCCCCGCGTGAAGGGGAACGAAGGTCTGGACCGATCTTGGTGAAATGGGCTGAAGGTGGACAGCGCCAGAGGCGGGTGGGAAAGAAAGAGGGAGCCCAACGACTCTAACCCCGGGCCAGCCGTGCTGAAAATCCGGACGGTCCCGGGACTATAAAGGAGGAAGACAGTACACCTCCCTCCGCCCCCAGATCCTGCCTGTAGTCAATCATTAAAGTGCCGCTCTTAACAACTAGAAAACCCTTAAAACTGTGACTCAGCGCCTCCAAACGCCCGCCAGCGCGCGGAGAAAGAGAAGTGCAGGGCGCAGGCAGGTCCCAAACTCCTCTCTCCGGGCTGGGCCGGTCCAGGCCGCTCACACCCCACTTGGGCTGCCCTGGGGGGCCAGAGTCTAGTCCCGCCCTGCTCCCCACGCCCAACCCCAGGTAGGGCTTGAACCTCCCACCTGTGTTCCTCCTGCCCTCGGGCCTTCCAAATCAAGTTGTGAATTGCTCTGGACACAAAGAGGCTCGCCGCGGGGTGGGTCTTTTTTTTGGGGGGGAAGGGGGTAGATTTAGCACGGGCGGGGCCTTTCCCAAATCCAGGTGGGCTGGATAAAACCCCTTCAGGGGGTGCGCACCACGCCGACTCCATCCGAGTCGGGGGTCCCGGCGGGCGCCGAGACATTCTAAGCTTTAGACAAAGGCGCAGCCAGACTTGGTCCAGGGACACCCTTAAAGAAGAGTTGGTAGCTGACAAAGCAAATGGAAATTTGCTCAGTGACTCAGGAAAAAGAAATTATTTTAAGTTTTATTGGCTAAATGTATGAGTGTATGTGTGTGTGTATGCGCGCGCCACATCCTCAGGATGTTAGATTTTTAAAGGATGATGAGCTACAGCAACTCAAGAGTGCACTCTGGGAGATTTGTTCCTAGATAAAAAGCAGTGACCCCGGAATCACTAGAAACTCAGGACTCCAATTAAGAATGGATCACGATCTTCTTTAGAAGGCCTTGTGTTTAGGATTGTTACAGAATTCAAAAGCTGTTGGGGTAGGGTTTGTGCACACATGGGAGTGAGTGTGTGTGTGTGTGTGTGTGTGTGTGTGTAGCTTTGGCTTTGCAATGGTGATATAGTTCAGCGCTTCCTTTTGTTGCCAAGTGCTCTACTACCGAGCCACATCCCTAGCTCCAGAACATGACCTTTATTTCCTCAGAAAAATCCTACCTTGGATTGGGCCATTTAAAAAAAAAAAAAATCCTTTGCTGAGGTTGAAGATATTCCATCTCTAAGCAGGTGTGGAAAGTCAATCTGCAAAGCTTCCCCGGGGACTTGGCAACCTCACTTTCAGGGTGAAGAAAGACCCAGGGAGAGAATTGGGGGCAAAGTACCCACTGTGGAAGCTTCATTTTCACCACCCTTTCCTTGGTCTACACTAGAAATGCTCCATAGATACAAGCAATGGTGTGTTGTTCAGAATGGAAGCTAAACCTACTCTGCTCATTTTTTCCAGTTCTCAAATACGAAAGAAAGCCCTGATCTTACACATAAATTCAACCTACAACCCACCCACCCATCCTCTTTTTTAAGACATAAGCATTATTTTTTTTTAAACATGGAAGCCTCCCATAGACCTAAATTATGTAGTTTTCTTTGCCAACGTCCTCCCCTCTCAAAGCACTAGTTACTCCTTTGAGGGTGATACTGAACTTGGGTGCATGATGTGATTGGGAACATTTCTCATCTGTGTCCACTCATTGTACAGCTACTGTTGTTTATAACTTGCCTTCTCTTGCTCATCCTCATCTCTGAAGACAGAGACAGTTAACTAAAGTCTGCTCATTGGTGACATCTGTTTTTCTGACTCATGGTTAACTTAACCAAGAGTGTTATTATTACGGGTGAGTTTCTCTAGACGGAATACCTACAAGGGACACAGGTTCCTGTCAGTTCCTCATTCCAGGTGGGTCACAGGGAGAAAGCCAAGATGATACACTTGTGTGTCCTGGGTATTGAGCCAAGTTTAGTAGAGTCAGAGATTGTTCACTGAGACTCAGAAGGGAATATATTCCAAAGAATCCCGAGGCAGGGTGCAGAGGCGTGAGAACTGCCTCAGGTTCCTTAGTTCCTAGCTTTTAGGGTGGGGCGACCAGATGACATTTGCTGAGAGTTGTTTTGGGCTTGTTGGTGGTCATGGACTCCCTCTGTTCTTTCTTTCTCTTTCTTTTATCTCTCTCTCTCCCCCCACCCAGGAGTAAGCAATAGGGAGCAAGGAGGGTATTCTATTCCTTCAAATCTCCAATTCAGATAACCAAATTAAAAGCAAAATCCGGTCCTCTTGTCTCCACTGCTGCCTTCTCTGTATTTGTAACTCTGGAGAATGAAAACACTGTTCATGTTTTGTGTCTACATCTCGGATCTCTAGTGAGTCAACCTGTTTTGTTTGGTTTTGTTTTGTTTTCTGTTGTTGTTGTTGTTGTTGTTGTTTTAAGGCCTTTTACCCAAGCAATGAAGATTCGTCCCTGACTCTGCCTCCCCTCCACCCCACCTCTACGCGGTCCAGGAGATCCGGAACAGGCTGAAGCAGCTGCTGGCTTCATGCCCTTTTCTAACTTGATTATTCTTTGGACACGTTAGGCAAGCATTAGTGATTGATAATGACGCTAATTAACCCCTTTCCTTCCCAAAGAGTAAACGGTTGCCAGCAGGATGCAGCAAACAATAAACATAAAACATGCATACATCAATATCTGCTTAAAGCGCAGCTTCACTTGAGCACATGTATTTCTCTACTTAGTAGCACCGGTTAGTCAGGTTCCTCTTGGAAAGCTGAGGATAGACAGCTGAGGGAGGGAGAGGGTTAAGAAAAGGAGCCTGTGGCTTTAAGACCGCAAAATACCTGTCATTTGCCCTAAAGTTAAGCTCTAATGGAAACCAGCCTTTTTTTTTTTTTTTTTAACTTCAGTAGTACACTTTTAAAAAATGGATCAATCCAGTTTGGTTTCTAGCCTATTTAAACTTAGCACAAAGTTGATGATCATGTGTGATCATGTGTTGATGATCATGTGCTTTTAAATAGGGAAACTCCCCCTGTATGACATAGAATTATTGCAAATTTACTTTTGTTTGAAAGATAGGGAGATGTGGTTTCATGGAGAGGGTAGAATTTGGATTTTAAGCAGAATTTGGGGGGAACCAGGGCAAATCGAACTCGATCGCACAATCTAACATAAACTTAGTTGTAAAGAAATGTACGTTAAATTTGGAATTTTGATAAATGAATATTCCTAGCAAGTGAATAAAATGTATTCAATTAACTAAAACCCTGTGCACTTCTGAACTGAAGTAGAATCAACTGTAATTGATTTATTTGAAACCAGAGGTTAAGGACTGAATTAGCTAAGTACAACTGGGTATTTCAAGCCACTGACTTCTCAAATGTCAAACCCTTTCTATTTTAAATATTATTTCAGCTGCGGGGCATTGCGGTCTTGACGGTAGTTCCATCAAGAACGCAAATTATATTAATATTCGATTTTGGGGAGGATTGGGCTGGATTGTGAATTTTAAAGGGTGTTGGCAAATGGAAGAGATAAGGGTAAATACCAACCTAGAAAGAACCCGCGGTCCCATAAAGCAGTGTTTGGGTGCACCGATTAGCATAGCCTCAGGAGCATCTTTATAATTCAACTAGGTGTCCTGATTTGATTTAATCCAAAGAGAATCACTGTTGTTAGCATTTAAACACCTGACCTGTCAGGCAATCCCCCCCCCCCAACTTGTATCTAGGGAAATAGTCATTGGTCATAACAGAGAAAGCCCAAATCCACATAGCCTTTAGTTAGTACAATAAAAGAAATGTTTTTCATAATCATCTCCCTTATCTCCCATCCTTTAAACAAATGATCCCTTCTAATATTTTATTAAGAGTGGAAATACAATGAGTCTCTAACCATCCAGCTCCAGAATAAAAATAACTGATTCCCTGTATTATTCGGAAGCCACTGTGTTTATTACGACCCTGTGATGTTCTGAGCATTAGCTCTTTTCTGTCTGTCTCAGGACGCGAGGATTATGCTGGCTTCAGGTTTTGCAACATAACAAGCATCTGTAAATCCAGATATGAATGAATGGTATTTAATAAGATTGTTTTCATTCTGAAATGAGTATTTATGTGTCGTTGGAGAAAGAGCGGCAATGTATGGCTGTGTATGAACGCTATTGTGCCCGGGGTTAGGATCCCCCACACGATCCGAGACGCAGCCAAGAAAAACAGTCCTGATAAGACAATGCTTCACTTCACCTGCTTACGATGCTGTGTGCATTTCATTTCTGTCAAGAGGTATGTACAGTTAGGGTTCATTCGCCTCATTATTTTGTTACATCTACGTTACAGTTAACCAGTCTCTCTAGGAAATAATAAATAACCACTTTAAAAAACAATTGCTGCCTTGCGTTCTGAGAATACTTTCCGTTTGAATTTTTTTTTCTAAACCCGCCATTGTTATGAATTCTCTGGCTTTGGAAAATAGAATTTAGACTCCACCAACTCTCGTTGGTTTGTCGAGATTGATTTTCCATGGCCTCCCATAAGATTAGCAACCAAAAGGCTACAAAATGGGCACTATCATGCCTTCCTTAGGCTTCCACAATGCTAATAAGTGTCTTGTCTCTGTCATGCACACCTTTCCAATGACCGTTCCCCAATAGTTCCTCCCAGTAAGCCATGTCCATTTCCTTAAAACCAAAACCAACCAACCAACCAACCAACTAACCAACCAACCAAACAAACAATCACAAAGAGAATTTCCAAATCAGTTAACAATTCACCATTTACTAACTTCAAGGTTGGGCAGTTCTTCCCTCAAAGCAGGCACTCAGTCCATTGCCTAGAAGGTTGTGTAGCCCAGGTTAGCGCTAGCCTCCTCACAACCTTCCTCCTGTCCTCCTCATCCCACATCACAGACTTTTGGGTGCTTCTGAAATGTCTTAGGAGCCCAGCGATAATGGAAACGGGTGGGCCTGCATTTAGGGGCCAAACGGAAGAGACACCCGCATCTATCTATGTGACCATTCCCCAGAGCTAAGTCCTGAGCTGCTGGAGGATATACCCCAGTGGGGAATGCACCTCTAGCTTCTACATATCCTCTTTTTCTTCTCTCAGAAGATTTTAGCCACAGAAGCCAGAGCAAACAAGTGAAGATCGAAGTGGGTATTTGCTTTGTACTAACGAACTAATAATTTCAATGTCAGCTGTCATGTGAGAGAGATTCCAACAGTTATGGCGGTGGGGTGGGAGTCAGGTGGGGGTGGGTGTGTGTTCTGTTCTTCCATCCTCGCCATTCTTGGCATTCTTTACTGTTTGGCTCTGAGGGCTTAAAATTTGGTTTCCAAAACACAAACGAAAGCCTAAAGGATCAACATAAATAAAATAAAACTTTATTTTTTTAATCATAAAATTAATGTTTCTGGTAAGGAAAAGATAGTATGTCATTCCTTTAGCAGTACAAACAATCTTTTATCCAAAAGAATACATCGGGTTTTATTGTGTCATTTGTCTGAATACAGACTCAGTGGAATATCTAAATGATACCCTGCTCTGAACTCCAAGTTGAAAGTAAGTTTTTATTATACTTGAGGGAAACAATGGGTTCAGCTGCTTATTGCAAGGAGCAATTGCCAAGGGAGAGTTAAACTCAATTACTGTAACCATACTGAATAAAAAATACTGCCAAGAACAAAAATACGCCTGGGTAAAGACAGCCATTGAATAAAAAAAAATCGACATAAAGCGTATCAAATATTTATTTATCTGGGCAACAAAGGGCTATGATACATTGACAGGCAAGGAAACTACGGCCAGTACAGCTCGATACAATACATCTAGAACTGCTTCCAATACGGCCAGAGAAAATACAGAATACCAGGTGGTCCCAAAAGGTTGAAGTTCTTTAAACAAAAAGAGAGAGAGAGAGAGCAGGGGGGGGAACCCTAACCCTTGGTTTAAAGACAATATTCGTTTATTGCTCAAATGATGCTTTTAAGGGAGGACAGTGAACTGAAATAAACTTTTTTTTCCTCCCCACCATACATGGAATGGTTATCAAACCACTCAAGTTTTTTAGAACAAATTTTCCCAGGGTTCAGTACCACTTCTTTTCCCCTTTCAGCTCAATGAAAAGCTAAGTGTGATACTAATTATGTATAAAATTTTATTTTACTTAAAAAAATTTGTCCAGCTGTTTCATTGTCTTCTTTACATGCTACAACAGGGCTAATTTCATGAACCCCAGGGGAAGGGAAAAATTGCCCAACTTCGGAATTCTAAAAAGGAAGAACCACATGAAGAGCTAATTTCCAAACCCACTAAACAAGAGGTAAACAAGATCACCAGATAAATAAAAAAAAAAAGGTTTTAAACAGACTCACCATATTTACAAATCCCATTAAATTACACATAAATAAATATATACAGAGACGTGAACACTGATTCCCTTATAGAGCTGTGAATCATGTCGCCAGAGAACGTTCAAGTAGGTGGGTTTACCTTGCAGAGAGAAAGCTCCTACAACTGAAGACAGGACATGGAACTTGGTGTATTTGTGTTCAAGTTTATTCACAATACTGATAAAAATGTCATTATCCTCTTTGTGTTTTTTTTTTTAAAGTATGGCTACAATCTGAACTGAAGTACGCAAGGGGAGGTGATATGATAATTCAGTCCCATGAAGCTCATATATATATTTTTTTAAATTTTTTTACGTTCTTTTTTTTTTTTAAAAAAGTTTTAATGTTTTTCTTTTCTCCCGTTGCTTTGATTTAAAAAAGAGAGAGAGAGAAAGAGAGAGAGAGAGATTCACAAACTCGACAGAACTTTTCTTTTCGCTGGCTTGGCTGCCTGTCCTGTTCTCTTGGGCTCCGCAGAAGGGTGAGGGGGCCGTGGTGCTGATCGGGACGTCGAGGCAGGGCGCCGGGGTCGTCCCGGGACGAGGTCGCGAGGGGCGGCGCAGCGGTAGCAGCAGCAGCGGCGGGAGGCGAGGCCGGTCCCCAGCTGTCACCTGCCGGGCGGGCGGGGCGGGAGGCGAGTCTCACTTTCGGTGCTTCTCCTCTTTGTCGCTGCTTTTGGCGTTGTTGTCCGTGTGGCTGTTGGGGTTGTTGCTGAGGTACATTTTGTCCATGGCCTTCAGGGCCTCGGTGAGATAGTTCTGCAGGGCGGTGACCGCGGCGCACACGGCCGGGCTGCCGAAGCCGTGCGAGATGAGGTTGAAGTGGGTCAAGCAGCTTTGGATGCCCGGCTCCAGGATGGGGTTGGGCCGGGAGTTCCCCAGGGGAGATCGGTCCTGAGCCAGCAGGTCGGTGAACTCTTTGCAGATCTGTCTGCAGGGAGCAGAGACAGGTGAGACCCCCAGGTGGCAGCAGGCGCAGGGAGAGCGCTCCCCTGGGTACAGACCTCTGCCAGCCCACCCGCCCTGGGCCCAGGACCACGGAGTGGAGAGGCTGGTCACTACCAGACTCGTAAATGCACATCCAAAGATCTCTCTCTTTCTCTCTCTCCTCCGGCTCTCTTTGAATCTTTCAGTCACTGTCTCTCTGTGTGCATCTCTCTTTCACACACTTCAGATATAACAAACTTCTCTCTCCACTTTTCTCCCCCATACCAAACATCCTCCACATAGGAAACCATCTCACACACACTAGATGAGAGAGAGGGAGAGAGAGAGATTATAACAGAAGTCAGAACAAATTTCTTTCAAGTGTGTTATGATGTTTAAATCTTCAAACCAAGTAAGGCTGGGATTTGGACAGAATGACAAAACTTTGGGATGATTTGGCCTTTAAAAAAAAAATAGAAAGGGGGTTGGAGAGATGGCTCAGGGGTTAAGCCTCTGCCTCACAAGCAGAAGGTCCTGAGTTCAGATCCCGATCCAGATCCCACATTAAAAACTCCAGGTGGAAATGGAAGTAGCCTGTACTTCCCATCCTGGAAGGCGGACCCTGGGAAACTCCAGAGAAAAACAAATAGGAGGTTGAAACAATCCAGGGTGAATCTTGATGTGACCCTTGGGCCTCTACAGGCACACACAGTGCCCTCTGATACACACACACTAAATAAACGAATAAATAAACAAATAAGTAAGTAAATAAACAATAGAAAGGTGCACACACACTTTGGAATTCAAATTTGGGAAAGAAAAGAAATAAACATTTCAATGTCTCATCCCCCCCTTTACCACTCTCCCCAAAGAAAATTTCTTCAGGGAAACTACGAATAGGGGGTACCTCAGAAGCCAAGGGCACAGGACAATTTGACATTTCAGAAACGATCTTGTAAAGTCAGGAGGTAGGAAGTTACACCCCGGAAGCCATCTTAGCTGCTGCCTGCTTGGGGGGGGGGGAGGAGCCCTCAGCAGCTGATACCCCCAGGCCAGAGACAGCCTCCCCAAAGCCTTGGTTTCCACCCTCTGCTTCCACGTCCTCCTAGGACATGGACTTTTGATAATTGAGGGCTTCCAAACGAGCCTTTTAATTTCCAGAAAACACAGCAAAACAGTCATTTTCTTTTCCCATGGCACCTAGAGAAGTGTATTCAGCCCAGATACCTATGGGAATAGAACTTGGGCCATTTTGTAACTCATTTGACATCTTGCCTGTAGGCTAAAATGTGTGTGTGTGTGAGAGAGAGAGAGAGAGAGACAGAGAGAGAGAGAGAGAGACTTTTGAGGCTGAAAGAGAAGAGATAGTAAGAAATTGAACCGTGGATTAGGTGGAAACTCCAGCAGTTGTTGGCTGGTACCTCTGCAGACCTGTCTTTGGAAAATATACAGGAAGTGAAAAACTGACTAAGCAAGTCTGGTGGGTGTCCCTTCAAGGATTTTTCTTTTTCTTTGAAACAACAGAGTCATCCACATTTAGCTTCAATGAAACCCTTAATCCATACTATGCCACACCCCCTGCACGCTGATTGAAAAGGAACAAATTAGAAAAGTGAGACAAAAGAAGTCACAAAAATCACGCTGTCACTGCCTGCATTTCTCCTTGAACACACATTGTGGTGTCTAAGTTTGTGCTGCAATTACAACAAAGTTGATCAACTGCAAAGTCAGCGAGCAGAGAAGAGTTTGGTTTCTTTTGGCCGTGAGGCACCTGAGACCCCGCAGAGGTAAATGTCTTACTTTGTAGCCAGGAGCATGTTTTTTCTTGTCACTTGCTCATTGGGATCGGAATGTTGTCGGTTGAGAAATTCCGCTACTGCTTTGGCAGGAAATTCAGTTTCGCACACGTACCCAAAGTCCCTGGCTAGGTGGACGGCTTCTCCTGGCAAGAAGGAGGAGGAGGAAGGTGTGAGGGCTGCAGAATGAGGAGACTGGGAGCCGGCTGTCCCCGAGCACCCAGTTGCCTAATTTTCTTCACCCAGAGGTTGGAAGAAACAAACTTGCTCTTTTCAGGCATTGTATTTCCCCCTGCTATGAAATCTGGTGAATGAACTCAGCAGTAAAATGAGAACTTGTCCTATGAGGCCAAAGTGACTTGAAAAATGTAGATCCTACCCATCACACACACACACACACACACACACACACACACACACACACAACTGTCCCTGACTGACATTTCCCCAACTTCTGTTTGAAAATGTAGACTCCACCTATAATCTCCTAGCATACACATACACACACACATACTCACACACAACTGTCCCTGACTGACATTTCCAACTTCTGTTTGAAAATGTAGATTCCACCTATCACCCCCAGCACACACACACACACACACACACACACACACACACACACACACACACTACTGTCACTGATTGACACTGACATTTCCCCAACTTCTGTTTAGAAATGTAGATTCCACCCATCACCCCCACCACACACACACACACACAAACACACACACACACACACACACACACACACACACACACATTTCCCTGACTGATGTTTCCCCAACTTCTGTTTAAAAATGGCTCTTGTTTTCTGACCTCACACCTATCAACACATTCATCACCGATTTTCATGATTACGTCTTGAGCTTTTCAGCCAGGGAACAAGTCAGGGTTTACATTTTAACTTGATCACATATAATTATCTGTTCATCCAGACCGATTAACCAAAAGGATTCGAGGGTCACTCCACTGAGTCTGTCTGTGTTGCTGATTTTCGAGTCTTTGGTTTTAATTTCCTGAACCAGTTGGTTTTTACTGCGGGGCTTCCTGCCATTAGCTCCAGCTCCGGAAGAACGCATGCGCCAATTAGGGCATCAAAGCCCTCTCCGTGGAGTTGTTTCCATAAAATGGAGCGGATCACAAACAATAACAGTTCTCCAGAAACTGCTGCACAACGCAACCCCCAGACCTGGAGGAACTCTCACGCCCCCTCCCCCCCACTGTCCTGGCAAGTAATTCTTCGGGGGTTCTGAACAGGGGGTTCTCTGCCTACCACCATTGTTTTACTATAATGTTACCATAGCTGAATTTTTGGCCCTGAACAATTGCTGTTGTTTTGAACAGTTACACTATCATCTTCGATACCATTTAACACATGGAAATCATAGAATTCCTCTTCAAAAAAAACCTCTGACTTTTTTTTTAAGAGTTGATTTACAAAGAACACGAATTCAATTGGAATATCTCCTCCAACACAGGATGCAAATGAGATTAACGGTCTCCTTAAAATATGAATGCTAATTTTAAATCTGCCTGCTAATAAATTATGAACAGCAGCACTTTTTGTTTTACTTATGAGACACAATAAGACATAAAGAAAAGTACAAGCTAGCTATGAACTCATTCCAGTGCTCGATCCCAAACTTAAGCCTGTTTAGCGTCAGAAAAAGTTAGGATTGTAGAGGTGCACAGGATCATGTGATGGTGTGTCTACCACAGTCTTGACATTTTTTGTTTCTAGGAACTTCCAAAGGTGGCTGTCTACACATAATGTGAAAACTGCTATTAGAAGAAACTTTTGGCCAAGTGTATGTTTCCTTTCTTCTTTCAGCTATCAACCAATCCAAATTCTCTAACTGTTCACTTTCTTCTCCTCCAGGAGAGAAACACAATTAAACAAGAGATAAGGAGCATATGTTTGGAAAACAAAAACATACAAGGTCATATAACCCTGAGCGTTCAGGATGGTCTTAAATCAGGACTCAGGTCAAAGATTCCCAAATGAATTCAGGAAGCAGTGGTCACGCATTTCTCAAATGCAGATGTCAGAAAAACCTAAGAGATTTACTGCCGACTTCTTTAAAGGAGACAGGAACTCTGAGAATGTGCAGTTCTAAAATTTGGACTTTTTTTGGGGGGGGGGACTCAGATTTGTGTTGGGAAGGTATAATTTTATGGTAGAGGGGAAGAAGAAAGTATATATGTAAGAGTGATGTACATAGGGTGTTTCTTTCTTTTTTTTTTTTTTTCTTGGCAACCATTCTGTACATTTCCAACTATGGCTGTCATCTGTAGAATGGTGAAACTACCCACCGGACACAAAATGCATCCAAACATCTGGCCACCAAGTATTAGCCCTTTTCCCAAGACACAGCCCCCCTTCTCATTAACAAGTGGATTCGCTTACCCTCCACTAGTGACGTGAGCAAGGTAACGTTGGCAGCTTTACGTCTCCCTGCTGGCAGATTTAATCCTATTTTGTCCAGTTTTTCTCTTAAAGATCTTCCTCCATTTTTAGATTTCGCCCTGGATCATAAACATACGGGAGATGGGGATTTAGAAAACCTGGGGTTACTCAAAAGCTAAGATTTTTTTTCTTTTAAATCAAGAAGCACATTTAGAGGAGTAAAGAACAGGGTGAAGATTCTCAAGAGATAAACAGTAAAGCACAACTTGCATTCAGATATTACTGCCACAGTTGAGGCAAACTAGGAGCTTTTCTCTCCCAACTCCCAAAGTAAGACACACACACACACAGCTTTCTGCTTGATAGAATTGGTGGTGCTCTTGAGTTCAACAGATTACTGTATATTCTCCTTGTTGCTACAATCACATAAATCTCAATGGGGTCTTTAAATTGTCTTTCTGCTGTGTGGCTGTTCTCAGTAACCAAAGTTATCATCACTCTTACATTTCATGCTCGAGGTTTGGCCCCAATGGGAATCGCATTTCACTAACGGTTTACACACCAGCCACTGGCGACACTGGAAATGTCAAAAGGCTGATATCAGCCTTCAAAAATGTTCCCGATTTCAGAGACAACGGAGGCGCCTCTAAATAGATGTCTAAATAGACTCCCATATTCCGAAAGCAGTTAGGATAAATTGTTTAAATAAAACAGCAAATTAATTAATTTCAGATTTTATTCCCTACTCAAGTGGCTCTTTAATTGTGTGGATTAGATTATACTCCCTTAGGTAAACAGTCTCCAATATTGGGGGTGGGGGAAAGGGAAGAAAAAAGCAGGAAGCAGAGAAGGGTATCTTCTCAGTGAAAGATTACTAAGGGAAGGCCAAGCAGCGGTGATAGGAGGGGATGGCTGGTGTTAGACACTCTGTTAGATGCTCTATCCACCGGGGCCGAACGATCGGTCGTGAATACACAAATAAATAAAGCTAAATAATTAATTTGTGCATCACGTTTGCAAGGAGACCAACATACATAGTATTTGGCGGCCGAGTTCATCACGAGGCCTACAACTAACTCACAACATTGTACATTGCACAACCCAACCCAGGAGGAAGGCCACACCATGGGCCTGGAGGAAAAGGTGCCTTTTCCCCCTCCTGGGCTCTAGTGAAATGAATCTAGGAAATGAGAATCCCGGAGCCACGTGCACGTTAACAGATGCATGCATCGCAAGCAACTACCTACAATGCCCAGAAACGTGCTGGCACACATCAAAACCGTCTAAAGCTGGCCAGTGCCTCTGGCACAGGGTGAGGGGTGTGTGTGTGACCTCTGGCACCAGGGGTGACCTTTGGCTGGAGGTGAGGGCCGCAGGGGTAAGGGAGGGCCGGCGTGCAGACTGCAGAAACAGCCCTTCTCTTTGGTCAAAGGCTTTTCTATGAAACCCACATCCCAGGACATCCGGTTCCCGTGGGAGGCTCTGCAGGGTTAGCGCGGCGAGGCGGGGAGCCCGGGAGGTTCCCCGAGATTCGCAAGGTGGACGCGATGAGGATCTGGAAACCGTGGCTGCACGGCGCCCCGAGGCTGCCGCGGCCGGCACTGAGCCCGCGGCGGCGCCCACCGCGCGTGCGTGCAGAGGGAGCCCTCCGCTCCGGGCCCCGCCTCCGCCCCGCCCCGCCCACGACCACGCCCCCGGCCCCGCCCCGTGCCCGCGCGGGGAGGGCGGGCCGCCGCGTGCGTCACCGACGTGCGGGCGCAGGCGCCCGGCCTCACCTCCGCAGCACTCCGCCCAGCAGCGACGCGTTGAGACACTCGGGCGGCGAGAGGCGCCGCTGCACTTCCGCCACCGTGACCTTGTACTTCGAGGTGGAGCTCAGCAGCGACAGGCGACCCGGAACTGAACAGAAGACTTCGTTGGGGTTCACCACGCCGCCGAAGAGGTTGTCCTTGTTGATAGGGATGGCGGACACGGCGTTGCTGCTGGACTTGGACAGGGACACGGGGCCTGCGGAGACACGGGAGGCCGCGTGTGGGCGCCGGGGACCCCGCCGCCCGTCGGGCTCTGGCACCCCGCGGCTTCTCCCCTCCGGTGCCTGGATCCTCGAGCTCCGCCCCGCACGAGGGTGCTGTCTAGGGATGCGGGGTGCAGGCGCCTACCCCTTGGGCAGCGAGCCTCTCGCCAGGTGTAGGAGCTCGGGAGTCAAGAGGGAACAAGGGGCCGGGATCTAGGGGTGCCGCGGGGCTTCGCGGCTCTCGAAAAAATTGCTGCCATTAAAACCAGCCGACAGTTTGGATACCCCCAGTAGCCCATAAATGCAGTAAATGAGCATTTCAGCGCAGGCATCCAGCTGGGAGGCGTAGGGTTCTTTCTGTGCACGCATGTGCTTAGCGTCCTTTTCATCAATAGACCCTTATGTTCGATTTTGCAAAGGACTCCGGCTCGGGCCATCCATTCCAAACCCAGTTTCGAACTGGGGGAAAGGGTTAGAAGTCAAGAACTGGCCTACAGCAGAATACTAGCATTGTTGTCCTTTTTGTGTAATAACAAGCACTCACGGGTCTAGTCCGCCCACCTCCTTCGGGGACAGAGGGGGTGGGATTTCCAATCTGGTTAAAACCATAAACTATCTCTTCACGGGTTGGGCCCGCCAGCCTATTGTTAGAAAACAAATTCAAGACCAGCAAAAAAAAAAAAAAAAAAAAAGTAGTTCACGGGTTACAGTTCTCAGCACCAACGCGATTCAGACGCATCCGCAACCATTTAAGTACAGTGCACTCGCATTTGAATATTCCTACAATAATTATGCACGCAGCCCCAGCCTACGGTTCTTCATGGAGATAGTCCAGCGGTGTGGACAGTGGGGGGCTCTAGGTTTTGGATAGATCACTTGTGACATTAATAGCTCTGAGGAGGCTATAAGAGACAATAGGAGTTAAACGAACTCTTGAGAGATTACTAATAAAAGAGCCAATTATCACGTCGACTTGGAAAGAGCATCTCTTAAGATTTATCCCTTGCACGTCTAATTTGACGTGACAAAGGCTTCACAGATGCAAAAAAAAAAAAACTTTAGCTGACAATATGCTGATTGGGTTAGAGATAAGAACAGTTTTATATAACATTATCCTCTGGTGCCTAGAATTCTGAAATGTAACAGTGCCATCATAACAAAAATACTCCGCTACAGAATGTCACAAAACCACTACTCAGTAAACACAATGTTAAATATAAATCCATTCAAATAACACTTTCCAACAGTTTTTGTTCTGAACACATATACCAACAATGACATACATGTTCAAGATACCTAAAGCTAAGTATCCTTAACCCAATTCACAAAGTTTTAAAGCCCTTAAACAGCCGACAAGAAACTAAATTGAACGTGAAAGTTTGCTCCCATGACAAGGAATGCTTTAAAAAGAAAGCAACCTGTCCTTTTCATAATATTATTTGTCATTTCAGCGTTATACACTTCTTAACCCTCATGCCCTTAATGCCACACAATGAATTAACTATTAAACCATTTCCATATCGAAACACCACTTCCAAATCAGGTCAACCATCACCCATTCCATGTGTTTGTCCAAATATCATTAAACTAAATTAAATGCTCAAATCACAAATCAGAACAAAGGCAGCCTGTTGCCCTGACCAAGATCCCAAAAGCCGATTGTTTGAGCATTGCTCTTCTGCGCCCATCTATTTGCTAATGCCGAGCCTTTAGGAAATCCTATTTGAAAAAAAATAAATACAGCTCCGCAAGCTCTTTTAAATAGCACTCTGCCTGTGAGGACATGCTTGGAATGCAGAAGGAAATGGCTTACCTTTCTTAATTACAGTTTGATCTGGGATGTTAATACCCGGGTCTTCTACGTGCTGCAACAAAAGGATACACATGGATGTAAGTATATAATCAAAACAAAAGGAAATGAATATTCCCTGCCAGGTGGGGGAAGGGAAGGTGTAGATTCAAAATCTTCCCTCCCCCTCACAATGACATTTATATATAAACACCTCATCTTGGCTTATTGGAATTTGGGGCTTTGCAACTGAAGAGGTCTCACTGCATACACACAGCCTGTTTCTCCACTCCCCCACCCCCATCCATTGAGGTTCCCACACTGAAGAGGATGGGGAAATCAAACTTTCTTTGGAAATGTAATGAAGTTCTCGTTCCCTCACCTCTCTCACAGTCCCTTCAGTCTTTAGAAATGCACCTAGCTTTGGTGTGGCGCCTCAAGTAGATTCAGACCCCACTGATCCATCTCAGCATTCAGGCAGCCAAAGCCAGAGAAACACAATAGCAGTGACAGGGGCCGAGGTATCAGCAATGTTGGGAACTGTAGGTAACGCAATAACGTGCAAACGAGCACCTTTGTCTAAGGAAAACTAGAAATAGGTTTTAAGACCACTGCCCAGCTAGATGTGCTAGGAACGTGTAAATGTTAAAACCCAAAACCCTTTCAAGGCTAGTCTCTTATCCAGTGGCAGTGTGGGATTACCCCACCCCCTCTCTTCTGGTGTGTGTGTGTGTGTGTGTGTGTGTGTGTGTGTGTGTTAGAGTCAAAACGTGATTAGAAAGTAAAATGAAATCATGTTTTCTAATGCAGAAACTGACAGGCAATATAATGTCTGGCTGTGTTTACAAATTAGCACCAGGCTGCTGAGATAGAAGATTTCGCAATCGTTACCAAACACAGGCATTACCATTTAAAAAACTATTACTTCCTTCTCTAGTCTTTGTCCAACAATAATACTGATTCGAACACTTTCCATTCTGTCTTGGATTTATGCTCCTGTTAATTGTGCCTGATCGCAATGATTCCGGGTGGATGGTACTAAGTTGCTTTATTACAGGTTTTATTATACTCAGTGCTCTCATTTGTAACTTGCCTAAAGTGCTTCTGGATTTAAGTATAATTAAATTGAGAAATGTTCAGAAATGACTACTGCAGTAGTTCTTGTGTTTTAACTATATGGGGAAATATGATCCCTTTATGCATGCTCCCCAAACCCATAAAGTAAATGTAGTGTGGCATAATACTTTTATTTGTGTTATTCCTAGCTAGACCTTGTGCATACAGGGAAGACTGTTAAGTTTAAAACCCCACTGAGATATTAATGATTAAATAATTTTCACCATCGATTTGGTTTTCTTACATATTTAGCAGTTACTCTTATTAAAGGTTAACTATTGCAGCAGTGAGAAAATTGAAAACAACCCTTTTCCTGACCCAAATTCCTTTGAAAGATCTTTTTTTTTTTCTTGAAAGGTGGGGGAGGGAGAGGGAAGAGCGGCCGCTGGGTTTCCTGTGTGTGATCACTTGCTTAATTTCTCCTACTGATCAATTTCACCACAAAGAGTGACCACACAGATATCAAGACTCCTCACCAGCTACCACAGATTTTTGCAAATAAGAGCAGTTCTAACACAGTTATTCCAAAAGCTTATGATGTTCATTTGCTATTCAAATATTTCCACAAAAACAAAAAACAAGCAAGGAAAGGGATTCAGAGATTTCCTGCGAAAGAGAACTAATATAACTTCTAGTTCTCTGATTATTTTTTAAAAATTAAAACCTTGTATCTTTGATTTTTGTCCCTCCCAGACGTGTTTTAAGAATCAGTGACTATGAACACACACAAACATAAAGCTCACTAGTCTTTCTTACACTGGATCAAACCTCTGCTTTCCTGTTTTCTAAGCAAGGAAGGCTGTTAAGCATAACCAACAAATGAGAGAGGTAATAAATCTTCTAATTTCTTGTATGATTTCAATAATGTTTTAAATCTACCAAGCAAAGCAGGTGAGTTCATGTGACCACTTCCCTAAGACCAAGTAGTTCAGTGACCATTAAACTCAGCAGCACACCATTGCTAGACTTTCCGCAGTCGTTTGGAATAGTATTTTAGCAAAAATCGCATCCTAATGCATTTCCTTCCTGAAGAAAGCAGCTTTGATAGAAGCCCTCGCAGCTTGAGTAAAATTCTTGCCTTGCTCTAATTCCATCTCTGGAAGGTTGTAAGGAAACCATAACTATAAGGAACTGAAGTAAAAACGCTGGTTTAAATTTAATTTTAGCAAGTATTTTTGCAATCATCACTATCCTGGTCTGCATTGAAAATAATGGCATGCTTATTTAGAAATCATTTTAAACTTGTGCTTATTGATAACTGAATTAGAATTCAACATATCACCCATTCATCTCAACATTTAATAAGAGTAGCAGGTTCTGATACATTGTATCATTGTGAACCCAGCTGGTGATTTATGTGGTCACCACTTAGCACCCCTTGGAAGAGAAGAAAGCTGCATTTTTACGTCCCTGGTCTTGGGGCTTGGTTGGATTTGCCATAGTTTTCTTTGATCAGGACGTAACTTTCGGGGGTGTCACTGGTGCTTATAAAACCCGTTTCAGTGACTTCCTTCCTATGTCTCACACTTTTTTTTTTAAACATTTGTGAGCGTATTTCAGGAGTTCTCTGGATTAAATTTAACATCTTTCCGGGGAAAGGGAGAAATCTGTTCTCCAGACTCGGCGGTGGAATCAGACGGTCCGACGGCCCGCGCAGCCTACGGTCCTGGACCGGAGAAACCGCCGAGAACGCTGACAGCCGCCGGGTTTATTTCGGTGTCGGCGGAAAGTGGTACCCAAGGCAATTGCTTTTTGCTTTTTGCTTTTTTTTTTTTTTTAATCCACTTGTTTCCCACCTCTGCCCCCAGGTACCACTAAGCAGACCTGGACTCCGCAGCCCTGGGCTCCAGCAAGCTTCCCCCGAGGGCAGGTGCGAGCCGAGCGCTGAGTTCCCTCCCGCGGCCCGCGCGAGTGGGTGGCTTCTTACCGGGACGTCCTCGATGGCGTGAGGTAAGGAGTGGATCGGGAGGTCTCCGAGCCCGGAGCCGAGCCCGTGTGGGCCGTGCAAGAGGTCCTCGTGCCGCCGGTAGTCCCTGCGAGGATCCAGGCCAGGCAGCTGGTGGGGCAGCCCCCGGTGCGTGTGCAAGAGCCCAGACTCCTGGCTCTGCCTCTGGCCGGGCCAGCCCGGGTGCTGCGGCTGCGGCTGGGCGTGCAGGGGGTTCAGGCTGTAGGGGTCGTTGACGTGGGAGTAAGGATCTTGCGACTGAGGGTAGATAGGCTGGTAGGGCGGGGGGAAGTAAGGGGGCTGGAAGTCGGCATTGGGGGTGTGGGACAGCGGTGGGGCGCTCGTGTAGGGAGATTGACCTACAGTGCCCAGCTGGGGCAACCGTGCTGTTCCGTTGCTGGTGCCGTCGTGACGGTCCTGAAAGAGGCAAGGAATAAACAAGAAATGAGCCTTGGAGTTACAGCGAGGGTCCCCACTTGGCAAGCCAGGGTGGAAAACCACCCGGTTCCCTCCGCAGGCCGCGAGGAAAACATCAGCGCTCCGCGGTTCCTTTTGGAAAATACCCCTGAAGTGAAACAGACTCTGAAAAAAAGCCCCACGATGGAATTAGACCGCGTGAATCTAAGGGAACGAAAGACTCTTCCCGGTATTTCTTTAAAAGGAAAAACAGAGAAGAATCTCTCGGAGCATAACAACCCAACGCGAGGCTCCACCAACCTTCCCTGAAACAAAATCCAAGCAGCTACCAAACGCGTTAAGCAGAAGCGGCCTTTGCTGGTCTCCGGGATTTGAACCTGCCCGCCACCGGGTTATTGTTTAGTCTCTTCCATTAATTTGGAGAGGGAAAATCATAAACCTTCCAAGACTATTACCGTTTCACGACTATTTAAATAGAAACATGTTTCACACAGGGGCTGTGTGGAAGCACGCTTTTAAATTACCAGCTCAGAGACGGTTTTACACTACAAGGATGGGGAGGGGGTAGAAGGAGGGGGGGTCCTGTCTTTTCCGCTTCCTCAGTTAGGTTTTTCCCGACCCGGTTCTTTTAAGATATGAATGGGGAGAATGGAAACTCCAAGTTTTAAATAGAGTCAACCTTACTAGGTTCTTTTAAAAGAAAGGGGTGCACCCCGGGGCGGAGGCCACCGCCCCTTCCACCCCAGCCCCAAAGGGCAAAAGAAACGTTTGACTTCAGGGTTCTCCAATGCAATTCGCTTGCAAAACAAGCAGAGAGTAGTTTCCAGGGAACGCCGACCCTGCAAGGTTCAGTCGCAGGACCCAGGTGTTGGGGGGGGCCACCGGGTGCACCCCTCACACACACCCGCAGACGAATTAAGCATCAAATATTCGTAGTGGCTTCCGACTCAAGAAAATAAAGATGAACGTGGAAAAAAAAAAAAAAAAAACTCGCCCCGGGAAGCAGCTGCCGGGTAGGTAGATTGGGGCGCGCCAAGAGGTGTGTGTATGGGGGGGGTTGTAGAGGCGATGCTTTGGATTTAGGGGTGAGAAAGAGCGAGCACGGAAGAAAAAGGTGGAATGCAAATGGAAGGGGGTGTTTTGAAGGAACCCTAGCCTAGAAGCCCGAGGTCTCCGATCGCTTCCAGAATAGGATTCCTTAGGAAACAGGATTGGGGGATGGGGGGGGCACAACTCACCATAGCTGAAAAACTGTGAACTAACATCTGCGGAGAGTCTGGGGTACCGAGTCAGGGTGAAAAATAAAAAAAACACAAATACGCCTGGAGCACACGGCTGCCCCGCCGCCCGAGCGCGCCCCACACAAAAGACGCCGAGAGCCGGGGCCACCCCGTCACGGCGCGGACGCTCCCGGGAGCGCCCGAACGGCGCTCGGCTCCATCCGAACTTGTCCCACGGATTCGCGCGGCGCCTTCAGCTGGTCGAACCCACCGTCTCTCTCTATCCTGCCGTGATCGGTTAGGATTCAAAATTCTTTCTTTAAAGAAGAAAAAAAAAAATCGAAAAAACCAAAACACCCAAAAAAGAAAAAAAAAAAAGAAGGAAAAAGTGTGTGTGTGCGCGCGTGTGCCTTAATCCGTGTCTCCCCCTCTTTTCTTAGCGGCGGCTTCACTTGAGCTTCTAATAACCGCGCTGGGCAGCGTTCCTGGAGCCTCCTAATAGCAGATATTCATGACTATTAATATTACACGAATACTTAATAAGGGAAGAATGCCCGGAAATCGAGCGTGAAGCGGAGAGCAACTCGCGCGGTGCCGGCCCTCAATGCAGTCATTGACCAGTCTCAGCGCAGCAGATCCGCGGTGGGGAGAGGGAGCGCGGGAGACACAAAGCGGGCGACGGAGCGAGCGGGCGAGCGCGCGGGGGGCCGCGGCGCGGCGTCTGGCGAATCACAGCGAAGGGGCAACATTTTAAAAGGTTTGCAGGGCGTGCAAAAGTGAAAGAGAAAGAGGGAGAGAGAGACCGAGGGCGAGAGCGCGGAGCGGGAGAATGTGTCTGCGTGCGTGTGTGAGAAAGAAAGTGTGGGCGAGGAGAGGAGTGGAGAGAGGGGAGGGAGGAAGGAGGGAGCGCCCGGGAGGAGGAAGGGAGGGTGAAGAGGGAGGAGGAGGAGGCTGAGCCGGAGCGGCGGAGGGGGAGCCCGCGGGGGAGGGGGAGGGGAGAGGAAGCGAGGCAGGACAATCAGACCTAAAAGGCAGTGGCAGACCTCGGGATGTGGCGACGGTCGCGCGGAACGGGTAGGCGCTCCCGGGGCCCGCGTCCGGCTGCTGCTCGGGCTCTCGACCCGAGAGGTGCCTCCCGATCCTCGGCGGCCGCGGGCGTCTCGGCTCCGCAGCCGGGCCTGGGATTCGGGGCTGGGCAGCCCGCTAGCGCGCGGTTCCTCCATAGCCGGGTGTCCCGGCTGGGACCGGCCAGCCCGCTTCACCCGGCCCTCTCGGCTCCGCGATCTGCCTTCCCTCGGGACCCCCGAACCCCGGCGCTCCGCCGCGGCGTCCGATCCAACTTTCGCCTCTCGCCCGGGATGGAGTTCTGGGAGCGGGAGCCAGGACGCGGCCCCGGGCGCGCACAGACGCAAAGCGGCCCAGCCCGGGCGCCGCTGGCGAGGGCTCCCGGCTCCCGACACAAACCCGTCCGACTGGCTGGGCCACTCCCGCCCGGCACCCCCCACCAGATGACAGGCTAGCTCGACCCGCGCGCCGCCGCTGCCCGTCCACCCGCCCGGTTGTCAGAACAAGCGGCACCTCGCCTCTTGCGTGTCCCTGCAGAGCCCCGACCAAACCAGACAGCTCGAGCCGCCTCGAAAACTAGAAAGCTCCGCGCCTGCGCTCGCCCGGCGCCACCAAAGTTACCAAAACAGCCTGGACTTCATTCTCCCGTCTTCCCCTCGCTCCCACGCGCTCCCTGCGGGGCCGCTGGGAGGTGCGAGTTTATCTCCCGCCCTTCCCCTCCAGAACCCCTCGGCGTGCACAGCCACTCGGAGGTTCGGAGCCCGCCCGCCCAGGGCACCCGCACCGAAAAACGCGTATCCACCCCCGAGAAAGAGAAAAGACTGGAATGGGAGTCCAAACTCCCTCCCTGTCCAAAGAGGGGCTCGATGACATTCTGATCTGCCCGCGAGTAACTCCTCTTAACCTCCAAAGCAAAGTGACTGGTCGATGTGTGTGGGGGTCCCAAAACCCTCCCCGCACGCGACTGGAGCCCCCTAACCAGCCTAGATAGCAACGGGACGGCTCCTGGAGCCCGGTCCACTGGGTTGGGGGCGGGGAGGCGGGAGGGAGCGCCTGAATTAAGGATGTAAAATAGTTTAAAAAAAAAAAAAAAAAAAAGGCCTGACACCTCTTCATATAAACCCAGTTTCTGGTCTAGACAAGACTCCAGAGCCCACCAGCAGACGATTTTGCTGGATTCCCCATCTCCAAATGTCAAAACGGCCAAGAAATAAAGAAAACTGGACCAGCAAAAGTCAACTCTGCTATGTGTTTATTTCGGTAATCTGGGGTCTGTCACCCCACCTCCTTCCCTGGACCCACCGGCTCCTTTCAATGAGGCTTGTAAAAAAGCTAAGTGGAGGCCGCCTCCCGCGGGCGGATGGTTCACTTTCAGTGCCTGCACACTGGCCCACAAAGTAGCGATCTGGCGACCTTGGGTTTTAAAATGGGTTGGAAAAGGGTACCCTCCCTGGGTCGACTGTTTGGAGGCACCGCAAGCAGGCTGCACCAGAATTCTCAAGGTCCGGCGGCGGAATCTCTCGGGTTCTCCCGGACTCAAATTCGACTGCGGGGTGCGTCCACGCCGCAGGCCAACCAGAGAAGCTGCTTGGAACTTCTAGAGGCTCAATAACGAGAGCGGCAGCGGGGATGAGCCCACTTACAGGTCACTGCACCCCGGCCAGAAGGGAGATCCTTCTCTAAATGCAAGGAAAGAACATCGAGAGAGAGAAAAGAAAGAAAGAAAGAAAGAAAGAAAGAAAGAAAGAAAGAAAGAAAGAAAGAAAGAAAGAAAGAAAGAAAGAAAGAAAGAAAGAAAGAAAGAAAGAAAGAGAGAGATTGAGAGAAGGGAGGAGGGTGAAGGATGTTCCTGTTCTTTCCGCCCCTGTTAAGTTAGCTCCCCCGGAATCTTGCTGAAGAGACACACGCGGAGCTCATGGGCACGTGCCCAGTAGCCAGCAATTGTTTAAAAAAAAAAAAAAAAAAAAAAAGCTTGTCTCCTGGTCCCACCCTCAGGCGCAGCCAAAAGTGGTCAGAAAAAAAAAATTGGGAAAAATGTGGAACCTGGGTTTGGAGGGAGAGGCGTAATAGAAAGGAGCTTCTACGTTCCCCCCTCTCCAACTTCTCCCCCGCGTTTTTCGGGCGAATCCGAGGGGCGGGCGCTGAGCTGGTGAAAGTTTGTCCCACTCGCATTTCGCAGCTGGCGCCGCGGAGAGGGAGGAGGAGGAGGGTCGATCTCCGAACCCGCGGCCGCGGAGATGACTGAGCCGGCGCCGCGCTTACCTCGCAGTCCTCGTACTTGATATTATCCGTCAGTTTCCAAAGCATTTTCATGGATCGGCGTGAACGGATTAGCTAGCCCCTCTGCGCCTCGCACCCAAGTGGAGATACTCTCTGGGTAAGCGCAAAGTGCCGGCTGCGGGCGGTGAGCGCAGGAGGAGGAGGAGGGCGAGGTGGAGGAGGAGGAGGAGGGTAAGGAAGAGGAGGAGGAGGGCCAGGAGGAGAAGGGTGAGGAGGAGGGGAGAAGGGTAGGCGCTCCCGTGTGCGCTCGGAGATCTCCCTCTAATGGTAGAAACTTTTCCCTTTTTCCAGCTCTTCACCAACAGCCTAATCGCCTCATTAGCATATCAACAATAGTCCAATTGCTCGCCACTACCACAATCTGCCGCCGGCCGCGGCGACCCAAGTATAAAGGCCTCTTCAAGTCGCGAACTTGCTTCCAGAATGCACGCCTGTCTGCTGGCGAGCCGGCCGGGTCTTCATCCCTCGCTCCCTGCCCTCTGCGGCCCCCCGCCCCGGCCCGATCTCATCCCCTTCCCTTCCCTTCCTCTGCGTTTCCTTCTCGCCCGAGGTGCCTTCCGCAAATCTTCACCCAACTCAGGGTTCCAGCGGCCGCGCCTGGGGACTGCCTGACTTCCAGACCCTCCACACCCGAACTGGACCGCCGCCGCTCTCCGATCTGCCCATTCGGCCCCGTCCGATTTTATTAGAAATCATTATGCCTTTCGCAATGAAAATGTAACCACCAAACCAAGACCAGCGGAGTCACTCCAGGATTTTTGCTCAACGGGAGATCGCCTCCGCTCACCGCAGCTACCCCCTCGGGCCGCAGCGCCCCCGGAGTTTATTAGCTTTGCGCGTCCTTCCCGCCCCCCCCCCCGCCCCAAACTCCCCCAGGTCGGAGAATCTGCCAAACGGCTCGGGTTGCCCGGCTGGGGTTTGCGATCTCTTAATTGCTGCGTGTAAAATAAAAGTTGTACCCTGAAGAGGTTACTCGACAGCTCTAGGGGTGAAATGATTTTCCTCGCGTTTGTATGAAGCTGGGGCCAACTGACAATTTAACTCGGTGTCTGGGCTGTGACGTGGACAGGCACATAGAACTCCTGCAGAGACGCAAATGGTTTCTGGAGAGAGCCGGAACGCGGACCCACGAGTGCCTGTGAATCTCCACACCCCGCCATGCGCGCATCAAAATAAATCATTGGGAACCAACCCTTCGCTGTGCTAATCTGCTCCGGTTTTCCCAAGATTCCCCTTTTTAATTAAAGCAGGGAGAGTTCCTTCATGATTTGATGTTTCTAACGCGGGTGCGCCGGCGGCGCAGTGGCCGGCTGGTGGGAGAAACCTGAAGCCAGGGGGGTACACTCCCTTGTCCAAGTTGACCACAACAGGCACCCGCTCCGCGGGGACTTTTCTTTTGCCCCCTCCAGTCTTAGCGATCTTTTCAAAAGAAAAATAAAATAAAATAAAAAGGCCTGCTGTGATACTGGGAAGCGCAGTACGTTCTCTGGCTGAGCGTCCTGTTCACGGTCCTCTGAAAAGTTTTCCTGTGCGTTTCCCCAGTGAAACGTGACAGAATCCTCAGCAACACCAGGCCTGGCCTTCGAGACCTGGTTCATCTGGGTCGATTTCTCGCAAATCTCCAAGTCTTCTGTTTCCCACCTAGGGGTGGAGGCTGTGGCAAACCCCAACGCCCCCTAACAGGTGGAAGGAGAACCAGAGAGGGAAAGAACCCCACCCCACGCCGAAGGGGGGGCAATCCTCCCTCCCTTGGATCTTAACTAAGCTAAAAGGCCTCCCTAAAAACTGGAGCGGAGGTGACTTAGTGTCAGAGACTGAGCGGTCGCTGCGGCTGGCTCAGGGACCCCGCCTACCTTAGAAGGTGGCCCGCTTCCGGTCAAGACCCTGTTAGGCTGCACCTAAGGCCTTTGGCCTGTCTCAGTGGCTTTAAGTTGGGAGCTGGTCCCCGAAAAGACCGTCGCCACCACCTCCCCAAAGTCGGCCACTGCCCGGTCGGTTCTCTGTGACCCATAGGCCCGATCCTAGGCCTGGGAGCACCAGTTTTTACACCCCGCGGACACACCAGGGTACTTAAAGGAACTCTTTAAGTTTTGCTTTCTTTTCCTTTAGACTGTCGGGTTGGGGAGACATTTTAGGGTTTACGGCCTCCTCTACCCCCCACTCGACCCCTCGCCTATCCCCGCTGCCCTGCAGACGTCTGGCTCCGCACCCTCCCGGGCAACTAAACTGTTGTTGTATTCCCGCCAAGGGCGCCATTGAGGTGCAGATTGGGGCCTGCCAGCCCGCGGTGGCCGCCCGCGGTGTGGGCGCTAGTGAAAAGCCGGTTAACCCCCCAACACCCAGACTGGCTGGCCGCACTGGTGTGAGTTTCATTACCGAAATTGACTTCGTTGCGAGTCAATGCTCCAGCGGGACGGCGACCCCTGAGTCCACGGACAGTAGCGTCAAGCTTGGGTTTAAGTCTGAGGATCTAGGCCTGACCAAGGGTGTGGGGGATTCACTGCCACTGAGATGCAAGGACAAAGAAACACACCGGGCCCCAATGACCCTATGTTGTCTGGCCTTAGGCACCCAGTGACACTGAGCTCCCAAGTGACTGGGGCTTGGCGGATTTGGTCCCTTGGGGCTCAAAGCTACTCACCCTCCTCCCCAGATTGAGGCCTCCAGCCAAACTGAACTGTTTTCCCAAGCAGGCCTGGGCCTCTCCTGTCTACACAACTCTCTGGGTCCCCTAAACCTTAGTCAGAGTCAGCCCCAACTCAGACCCAGTCCCAGCCCACCCTGGGTGGTGAGCACCTTCTTACCACCTGTAAAATTCTTCACGACGTAGTTAAGTGTAAAGAACTCCCCCCAGTCTCCAGCACCCAGAAAGCAAGCTAAGATCTTGATCCCATAGGGTTGGGAGTCGAGAAGGGGGGATTTCTAGAATTTGTATTGGGTGTGAGACTTGCATCCTTAAATCATAACCTTGGTGCGATTTGGGGGATGACATCTAGAACTGCTTAACTGAGAAACTAGTATTAAAAAACTCAAAAATTAGAAACAATAACTTCAAAAGAAAACAATTAAAGCAAAACACCTTGTAGAGGAGATGGAACTTCTTAGAACTTGAATGGCCTGATTCTGAAGCAAAAATACGAAAGAAAGAAAGAAAAGAAAGAAAGAAAGAAAGAAAGAAAGAAAGAAAGAAAGAAAGAAAGAAAGAAAGAAAGAAAGAAAGAAAGAAAGAAAGAAAGAAAGAAAGAAAGCCTAAAACTCCAAATCCTTGCCCCAATATGTACAGGGCCACTAGTTTTTCTTTGGGAAGTCGAAGCGTTTGGTTTGAATTGCCCCTCAGTCCGGTGGCACACAGAATGCCTCCCTAACCAGGCCTCAGTTAGCCACAGCGAAAACAGGGCCCCGCGGTTCCGATTGTGAAATCGACGGCCAGGGATTGGCGGTTGCTACCTGGAGCTGGCTACAACCTCCCTGGTTCCCGTTGGGAAAATGTCTGTAAATTTAAAGGACGGCGGACGCAGGTTCCCGGACTAGGGATCGGAGGTCGGTGGCTTGGGAAAGGCAGGACCCAGAGTCTCCTCGGGCCCTGGGGAACTGGTGGCCCAGCGGGGTCGTCTTGGGCGAACACTAATGCCTCAAATTCGCGCGACCCCTTTCCTCGTCTTCCACAATCCGTAGTCCCAAGACGTGAAAACCCACTCCCGGAAACCGGCTGAATCAGCTAAAGTTTTGGCAAACTTGTAAATATCTCTCCAAGGAACATGCTCCTAGACTCTAGCCGGGCCCTTTTCCATTTTTGTCCACACTCCGGGCCCCTAAACCGTGTGTGTATGTGTGAGTAGGGGTAATCAAGGGAGATAGGTGTGCCAGAACCCCACCCGGACGCTCAGCCCTAGGGTCGGGCGAGGCCCGAGGCCCAGCCAGCAGGGAATGCACACCACCGCACCCCCAGCCTGCGTCCTCTTCCCTTCTCATTAGTCATCTACCCAAGTTTCTCTTTGGAGTGGGATTAAGAAAATCACTAGCGCTCACACCACTCGCGACCCCAGGGACCACCTGTGGAACGTGCGCTGGACTTCCCACACACACACACACACTCGGGCCCGGAGGACGGCGCGCTGGGCTCCCAGTGCGGCGATTGTCGCCTGCGCCCGTCTTTCCTGTCGCCTCAGTCTCCTGGGAGCCGTCTTGGGCGCTGCCAGGAGAGCCTCACCTGCGACTCCCCTGCCCAGGGCCACCGCACTTCCTCTCCGCCTCCCACTCCCAGCCCCCTCCTCCGCTCCACCCCCGCCCACCTCGGCCCCAGCCAAGACAAACCCCCGTACCTGCCAGTCCCCCATTTTGGCAAGTATGGACATCACGGCTCGGCGCTCCTGGTGACGGGTCCCCGCCGGGCATGGGCTGGAGGGTTCGGCCGGGCCCGCTCCCTGGAATCGCTTAGGCAAATCCTCCTTTTTACCTGCTCACCAACATCTCACCTGGTCATAAAGAGCTGGGTTGCTACCTGCCGACGCATGCGCGCTGGCCCAGGAATTCAGTCCGCCAGCCCCAGTCCCAGCACCTCGCCGAGCTGACCTGGGAAGTGATGGATTTATAGCTGCCGCAATCTCGCCATCAGCTCCAGCTTTTTCCCAACAGCCCCAACCCGCCTTCCCGGTCCGCTCCTGACTAGGGAACCGCAGCCGGGAATCTACGGCTGGGGGGGGGGGTTCGTGAGCCCCACGCGCAGCGTGAGAGTGTATTTTCACATTCGTGTAGTGAGGACATCGGCACGCTCATTCCAGGGCTCCCGGAACTTTAGGTGTGTGGGGGGGGGTATGGAGTGGGGGATGGGAAGACCCAGAGTAGGGGTCCGAGCCAGAGGCTGGGTGCACCAGGACGTCTGCACGACGTGGGACAGGGTCCCCGCCTCCTCGTGCTCCCCTAAAGTCCTGAGCTTTGCCTTCTTAACGGACCTGGCCCTACCACCCCCAGGGCTTCCGTAGGGACTCGAGATTAAATGTTGCTCAACTGGTGAAGACAGTCTCGATTCTGTTTCATTTTTGTCTGCTACATCTAGTCTCCTCCCAAAGAAGAGAGAGAGTGAGAGAGACATACACAGAGAGAAAATTATACAGTCTTTTACACCTTGGTATAACCCTCCAATATAAAGCCCACCACCATCCTTGCGCCCTTCACAGTCTCTCGCCCCTCCCCTAGGCCCTTCCAACTTTCCACCTTTTTATCTTTTCATTAAAAAAAAAAAAAAAAAAAAAAAAAAAAAACTTTTAAAGGAAGAGCAGGGCGTTGGTGGCTCTGGGTTGGGCAGCTGAAGTTTGGAGTTGGGGTTTGCGTTCCCATGACAGATAAAATCACTCAAGTGATTTCACTGCTGCTTCTAATTAGAGGGGAGTCTAAAAGAAGCCACAGGATTTGGGGTTCCCAAGGAGCTCATCTTCAACAGCAATCACACCTGAGCTAAAGAGGGGAGAAGATCGGGGCCCTGAGATCCCCCTCAGCTACTGTATTAGTCTCTTTGCCAAGGGCCACAAAATCTCCAGTTGTTCTGCACTGGAATGTGGGGCACGTGGAACAATCACACTCCCCAGATTACCACTGTGGGGATTTTGGGAGAAACAAAAAACCGGTTTCAAATCATTTCTCTGACATGTCAGCAAATGTGTGCAAAAGGTCAGCTCCGAATTGCAAAGCACCAGATATGTTTCCACCTCAAACTTCCCTTTCCAACCCTTGCCTAGACGCCCTCTGAGTTCCCAGGGGTGGGTGGTGGTGCCTTTTCCTGGAGTCCCTGGTCGCCCTTCGGCATTTTAATCGTCCCTTCATCTGTTGCACTTCTCAGAAATTTTCTTGGCTCTGTATTAGAATCTTGCTCAACAAGTTTGGGGTTTGTTTGTAGGTGGGGTTCTTTTTGTTTGGTTTTCCTTTATTTTGTTTTGGTGAAAATTCATAATCAAATGGTGTTTTAAACTCATGAACGTCTACACAGACCCTTCCCAGGCTTTTCACGGGTTGTTGAAATAAAAGTTGTGAAACTTAAATTTTTATAGTCTACAATGCACGTGGAGGGAATGCCTGCAATTCCCGAAGGTTCCCACCGAGGGCGCTGTGCTACCTTACAAGAGAGCAGTGGCTGAGGGTCTTCCAGCTCCGCTTTTCCGGAGCACTTGGTGGAATCATCCGCAACAGGCAGTGGGACCGGCTATTGTCTGGAAGAGCGAACCGACCTTTGCCAGGACCGGGGTGGGGCGCAAGGAGCTCCATCTCCTCTCCAGGCACTTTTTATTCGAGGACGAGGGAATGCGTGCTGAAAGAGGCCCCAAAGCTGCTGGCGGGGTCAGATGCAAAACTACCCCTGAGCCCACCCGCCTGGGTTCTTGGAGCTACCGAGCCTTAGGCCTTGGAATCCGGATCCCCAAGGATCTTGTTCAGAGACTGGAGGGTGGAGGGAGCGCGAGATGCAGAGAGAAAGGAACTGGAATGTAAACTCGGAGGAAGACTCCTAGTTCACATTCAGTCGGGCCTTTCACATTTGCCGACTGTATGATCTTGGAAAAGGTACGGAACTTACCTGAACCTGTTTCCTGGCTGTAAAGTGGTTAGTTTGTCAGTGAGATTCCAGCAGCAGAAAGTGAGCAAATCGCTTAGCAAGACCCTTGACTCGTAGTGAGAGCTCAAGAAGGCACCGAGTCACGACAAAAGATCCACCTCCGCCACCCATGGGTTCAGAGCACCCACGATGACACCAGGTTGCTCGTCCTCTGCTGACCCACCGGAGGTGAGAGGGGTTCCCTGTTGGAACCCTGGTCCAGCTAGACAAGCACCCTCTCTTACTCTGCAGACACCTGCTTCCAGTCTAGCACCTTTGGGCCCTGAGCTTCCTCTTAGCCCACCACGGTCCTCCACCATCCAGGGAGAGATACCGCTTTGTTAGGCGGGGAGCCAGGCGCTCACCCAGGCTGTGGGCAGCTCCTAGACATCTGGGCCAGCAGCGGCAACATCTGGGCAGGCCCGAGGCCACCAATGTTTTCCTTCACTCTTCTCAGTTTCCAGAGGCCTCTCTGGGAGTGCCGCCTCCGGTCTCTGGAGAAACCTATGAACTGAGGTCTTCCTTCCCCCTCCCACGTCCCCTTCCCTGCACTATGGGGGGGGGGGGCGGGATATGGAGCTGTCCCAGATCCTAAGAGGGCTCCCCAGGTAGCAGGGCCGGGGATTCTACACCTGATGGCAAACTTTTGGGGTTTCGCTCAACCCATGCAGTTTGAACGGTGGAAAGTGAGGAGTGATGCTGAGTTCCCCAGGCTGAGTTGTCGGGCGCACAATTAGTGGAACCCGCAGTTTCCCGCGACCCCCCCCTCAGTTCCACCAGCCCCCCAAACCACAGCAAATCTAAGCTTTTCAGGCTACTCTTGGCTAGAATCCCACCTTGATGCAACATGTGGCCACCGACTCTTCCTCAGTCCACATTCGCCTCTCCCACGCTGGGCTCTCGCGGCTTCTGCCCAAAGTTCCGAAGCTCTAGAAGAGCACTTAGAAGTTTAGATTCAAGTCCGAACCACCGGTCAACTCAGAAGCCACTAGTGCTGTGGCCTCGGAAGTCCGTTTTCTTTGGGGGTGGGGGTCCAGGATCGCCAGTTTGGATTTCCCAAAACTGTTCTCTTCCCCAACAGTGGCTAATCGTCCTAGCTGCTCTTAGGTCAGAACAAGTTTGACTCAACTTTGGGTTTTCCTCCGCCTTCTCTGAGGATTACATTGGACCTCAGGGCCAGAGCCAAGGGGTTGAGTGGCATTTTGCCACTCGGGCACCCGAGACCCTCTCTGGCAGTGCCGTCGTGAAGCTCAAAGCTCTCTGCACTCTCCCACAGGATTAAGGCAAAGGAATAGGATTATCAACTAACCACAGGGAAAAGAAGCTAAAACCTTTTGCAGATGTGCCCAGGTAAAGGTGCGGAAGGGAGGCCTGGGATTTTCACAATTTCTCGCCTGTTGCAGAAAGCTCCTGGATGTCAATGGAGAGTCAGGGGATGTATAGTAAGGTAAAGGTGGGTAACGAGAGGTAAGGTCCAGGAGGCTGGCGGGTCGTGTGGACGCTGGGTGCAGCCATGCCCAAGAGGCCTCCGGGCCCCTTCACCCTGGGCGACAGGTGCAGCCGCTGTCTCCACCGCCTGCTGTGCCAGGGCTGCTGCCGGGCACTGGTGCGGAACCACTATCGGAACGAGTTTGCGCTTCTGTTTACAAAGCAATCCTGCCATCAAAAGAGGAACCAAATCACCACTTATCACACTCTGTCATAAAGCAATCTGCCCGGGAGGGAAACCTTAGCCTAGGCAGAGGAGGGGGCCAGAGGGGACAGAGGGAAAAGGGGACTCTCCCTAAATTCCCTGCAGAGTAAATCACTTGGCCGGGTCCTAGCCTATCCTGTCCAGACTGGTCCAGAAAGACCAGGGTACTCAGGGCTCTGGGACAAGTGTGATGAGGGAGATCCAGCCAGGTGCACTATAAGCCTGGTGGTCTACCTGCAGCCCCCTCACCCCCAAGCCATCTTTCCTGGAGTCTTTGGCTGCTCTGAAGACCCTTTGAGACAGATTAGGGGAATGTTGGGGAGGGGGGCTGAATTCTTAAAAAACTTGGGATCCCTTTTAATGTCCTGATTATGGGAGTCGCTGAGGCAAATCCAGACTGATGGCAGAAGATATCATTACTTCCTAGTGCCAATGTCTCCCGTTCACCGGCTCCTGAAGGAACTTGGGTAAAGACAGACCCAAGGTGGTGCCCCTCAAATGTCAAGGAAACGATGTGAAAACAACAAGGCTATCCCAAGGATGACAACTGTTGTCAGCAACAGTTTCTAGAAGTCTCCTTCTGGGTCTTGTCTGGTGTACAGTTTCTAGATGTCTCCTTCTGGGCCCTGTCTGGTGTACAGTGAGGTGAATATGTTTTGTGTAGCCTAATGCACATATTCTGGGATGTCTGGGAGGATTGTTAGGCTGCCCCAGCTGGGCCTCTTGAATTATGTCTCAAAAAAAAAAAAAGTTGAAAAAAGAGGACCCTCCCTTCAAATGTTTAATGTGAAATGACTTCTTTGTTGTTTTTTTTAGTCAGTTACTCACAGTTTAATATTTGAGTTTGTAGTTGGGCTATCCTAGATGTCCAATACCATCCCACCCCCAAATCTTACCCCAGCAAGATTTCTCATCCAGGTAGCTCTTGAGTGGACCAACCAGTCAGGATCAGAGAGACTCTTTGGTCCTCCATAATCTCAGTCTCAGAAAATGTATGGTCACCACTCTCGAGTGATAGAACACCTTGGCTTCTAATATTCTAGCCTGAGACCAGGGTGGGAGAAGGAACAACAGGGCTGCTCCACATCTTGCCAGCAGAATTCTCAATGTTAAAATAACATTTGCACTTATGGAAGGCCTGGGAGAAATTGCCTTGTCTTTATTAACCTCACAGCTCACACAACTAGAAAATCAACAACTGGCAGCAATGTTTGTGTCACTGAGTCAGATCTCTGAAAAGTGGGAGGGCGTACTTTCCTGAGACCAGTTATCTGTGTGGGACAGTCACCAGGAGAGCTTTCCAATGGTGGTGCCCAAGCAGCTTTCTGAGACAGCTAGAGCAATTTCTGGGAATAGAACTCAAGCACTAATACTTTCAAAGCTATGTAACTCAGTGATACTTGCTTAGCATCTGGAGGCCTTGGATTTGTACCCCAACAAGAAAGAAAGAAAGAAAGAAAGAAAGAAAGAAAGAAAGAAAGAAAGAAAGAAAGAAAGAAAGAAAGAAAGAAAGAAAGAAAAGAAAGAAAGAAAGAAAGAAAGAAAGAAAGAAAGAAAGAAAGAAAGAAAGAAAGGGAAAGGAGAGAAAAAAGAAAAGAAAAAAAAAGAAAGAAAGAAAAGAAAAGAAAAGAAAAGAAAAGAAAAGAAAAGAAAAGAAAAGAAAAGAAAAGAAGCCAGGGAAATGCCACCCTGAACATTTGTGAACAAGTGACTTAAGGCAGTAAGCTCTAGAAGTTCGATCCCAGGACCAGCAAGATCAGTAATCACCCAAGAACCAACTGGTTAGACATATAATTTACAATTTCACTTACAGGAATACTGAAAAAAATTTGCCCCTTGCAACAGTTACTGGACCCTCAAAATTGGGGGCCTCTTAGAAGTGTGCTTCTATTCCACAAAGTATTTGAGGACTGACTTTTGATATCTACAGCTACTTTATTTATCTGTGTTAATCTTTCAGTTTTCTTCATGAAACAGGTGTTACCATTTTTAAGGTAAAGTAAAGAACACACCTGTCCAACAGTTGTCTTAGATTTAGCAAATTTGAGATCAAGTTCCCACATCAACGTTAAATAAGTCAGCAAATCCCAAACAACAGCAGTATTTCCATCATTTCTGGGTGGCCTAGAGAGCTGTGTGTGTGTGTGTGTGTGTTTAGTGGAGGAGGTTTAGACACACACAGAGGGACTATTTAAATAGCATCAGCTTCTGTGTCCCCATAAAGTTTCTCTGGGACCAGAAGAACTTTTCTGCTCCACCTCTGGGCTTTGTTTTTTCTTCCAGGATCTTCCTTCCTTCTTTTTTCTTCCCCCTTCCTAACTTCTGAAGCACGTTGTAGTAAGTCTCTCTTCTTCAGTTCATGTAGGCACCGGGTGCTCTGAATCTTCCACTGACCAGAAGATTCTTGTTAAATTAGAGGGAGGGAAATTTCTTCTGTCTCTTGCGTCTTCAAGCTGGCTGGGTTGCTGGCTGGCAGGTGAACGCCGGTCTCCACCCTCTCCCCTGTATACTCCCCATACAGAAACAAGTTTTCTTTATTTGTACATAAAGCCTTTCAGGTTGGCTGGATGGAGCAGGTAGGGGACCTTTTCCTGAAGACCATGGCGCCGGAGTGGTGGCCGGCTTACCAACCCCTATGCGACCTTAGGGAGTCCTAGGCCTGCGCCCGCAGCTCAACAAAAGGGGGTGTCTTCCCTCTGGTGAGTGCTATGCAGGAGGATGCGGGTTGTGTGCCCGATGGTTTTGCCACGCCTGGGTTGGGACTTCGTCACCACTCGGGGGTCCTTGCAAGGACTCCTTGTAAGCAAACAGGTGGACGTCGCTTCCCCGCAGCTGAGGGGGACACTTGGAGGTCTCCCGGTCTCTCCACGGGACCCCGAGGCGGGACAGTCCTGCTCAGCGGATCCCTTCCAGGAGGGGGTGGAGGGGGGCCGGCCGGTGGCCCCGGACGGCGCCGGCGAGCGCAGGGCGCCCCCTCGGGATGGACGGTCCCTGCTGCGCGTCGCGGCGCCGAATCCCGCCGGGCCAGGGTGGGGGGCGGGGAGTCGCTGCGGCTCCTTGGCGTTCGGAACCCAGAGGCGGGTGGAGACAGAGAGTCTCGGAGTCGTTGCAAGTCTCCTGAAAGTCTGGGAGGGAAGCTCGACACTCAGCCGTGCAAAATGCGGGCTGTCGCCAGGGCTCGGTCTGGGGTCCCTTTATGCCGATCTTTCAGCGTGCACCCGGTCTACCCCGAAGTTCCAAGGAATCCCAGATCTCTGATCCCGCAGGGGCGCTGGGAAGGTTGTCTTTGCTTTCGGTTCTAAAGGCTCAGCTGGCGGATCGGACTGCTAGGCGTGGTCTGAGGCTCCCCCAAGAACTGGTCATCTAGCCTGCCAGGTTGGGGTCTGGGTTAAAATGCGGACACCCTCACTTTGTCTTTTCGACCACCTGCTGCTGGTGCAAAATCTGGGCGGGACCTGGGGGCCACAGACCCTTCTCCTCCCCTCCCCTAGTTTTCCCGGGAGACCACAGACTTAAAAAGAGTCCCTGTCCCAGGCTGGTCTTGAGCTGATTGCAACCCCCTGCCTCAGTCTTCTGGCGATTTTTTTTTTTTTTAAAGCAGAGCCTTGATTAATTTTGTCCCCGTGGCTATAAAGCACTAGGGCTTGGAAGCAAACTGAGATTCTAGACTACTCATGGCCAATCTCAGGACGACCAGGGCGGCTAACTCTAGATCTCTAGTCTCAGTTGTAAAACCCACGCCTGAAAATACATCTTGCTTGCTGCTTTCTGAGTCTGGAATTTTTTTTTTTTTAAGTTATTCTACTCTACAATAGTTAACACTACTCTGGTGTCCTGGGAAGATTTTGTTCCAATACCTTGGTGGATTTTTTTCCCTTGAGTTCAACATGGACAATTTTATTCAAAATGCAAAATGACAATATAAGGATGCCAGATCAAATATGTAAGTTTTTTTTTAGTGTGTGTGTGGGGATTGATAGATCACACATATCATATCATCTTTTTTCAAATGTCAAGTGTGCTTTTTCTGGAAGTTTAGAGTGTACGTTGTACAGCCATTCTAATGAGATAATGTCAGCCCTTTTGTCTCAGCTAAAAGAATGATACCATTTTTCTCTGAAGAATAGTGCTCCCAAGAATGGAAAAGAATTCTTCTCTCCGAAAGCCATTGAAAACAAAGCACCTAACCCTGACAATCTACACATGCTCAGTTCCCTTTCTGACTCCACTTATCTCTTTGAGAAACATTACTGGAAAAGCCAATGTTAAGGATACTGGGATAGCTGTGCTCTTCAGCTTAAGTATTTTGTTTCTAATTTGCATTTACCACAGGTTCTTTTAAATGCCAAGTGATCTAAGACACTTAGGTGGAGAAAGAACTGCACTGCCATTGCGCTGTTTTTTTGGTTTGTGTTTTGAAGTTTTTAACATTTAAAACCACAGCTTGAATGGAACTTTGGAGCAAAGTGCGAAGTAAAGAAGATGGACTTAAGTTTGCAGAAACCCATCTTTTCTCCTGTTATTTTCAGAACACTCAAACAACCACTATATAAGATTCAGTCAGGTATACAAGTGTACACATGTAAAAAATACATATCCAGTTTGCATGCTCTTATTTCATTCAAATGTTTGTACAAAACTCCTAAGATATCAACCTGATTTTTTGCAACCCCTTCTTCCTAGAGAAGCTACCTAAACAAAACCTCAGAAAACAATGTTCTTTCCATGACTTTGGAAGTTCTGGAATGTTCCAATGCCAACTATGGATAGGGAAAATCTGACTTGTGAGTTTTGGAGTTAAGAATGGCCCTGCTTGGGACTCCAAAAGAGACAGAATCTGGTGTTCTTTCTTCCATTATGCTGAGGAAAAAGCTTCCAAAATCGCAGAAGTTTAGAGCATTAGTGTCCTCACCATAATGCCTGTTATGATAAGGGGTGTACATGGAATCAGTTCAGGTGTGTATACTGAACACAGTGTGTGCTAAATCTACATCAGGTGCACACAATGAACCTGATACAAATGAGCATACTGAGCCAAGTTCAACTGTGTTATTGAACTAACATAATAAGCATGTATACTAAGCACAGCTTAGGTGTATATATTGAACATGTTTGTATATTGAACCCAATTCGGGTATGTCTGTTGATCCAGGACAAGTATATATACTAAGCTCTCTTCAGGTATGTATGGTGAACTCAGTACTTTTATGTATACAGGTGGCTCAGGTAGTCAGAAGTAGGTATGCAGACTGGTTGCCTTCCCCTCTCTATATCTGTACTCTCCTGAGTTAATCTACTGATCTGTGTCCTGGCTTAAAGATTTGACTAAAATGCTTTCTGTGTGTGAGCACAATGGCTCAGTGGGTAAAGGTGACTGTGTGTAAACCTGGAGACCCAAGTTCTATCCCTGGAATCCACCTGGTAGAAGGAGAGAGCCAGTTTCTGGAAGTTGTCTTCTGACCTCCACAAGTACACTGTGGTACATGTGCCTACTTGCTGTCTGTATCTACCTCTCTGTCTCACTCTCTAATGAAAAATATTTAAGAAATTAAATAGGTAATCATGGTTTGGAAGCCTAAGCGTCCAGTCCATGTGAAGGGTGGGGCGGGAAAACGAGGCTGCATGGTCATTGCACGTTGAAGACTTCACTTGTGCAGTGTCCAGAGAGACATGACCTCACAGCCTTGGTGCTCCACCAAGCTGAGAAGGAGGTTGTTGCCTCTCCACTGACAGCTACATGAAAATCAGAAATATCGAAGTCAATGTCAGTGTATGCAAAGACTTGCCTGCCAGGATCTTAACTGAGAGTCACCAAGAGTCTGGACGCTGGACTAATATTTGGGACACGAACTTCCCAGGTCTCTCTCCCGTTCTCTCTCTCTCTTCCCCTCCCTCTCTCTGTCTCTTTTTGGACTTAAGCAATCCTCCTGCCTCAGTCTTTGGAGGAAATGGGACAACAGGCACACACCACTGCTTCAAGCCTTCAGGAATCAACCAGAGAGAGTGGAAAAGCAGACAGAATTTCGGCACGGTCAATGTCAATCGGGAGTTATTAGGGAGGCATGAAACTTCACAGCAGGAATGAAAACATTCTGTGAATGAGTCATTATTTTTTGTTTGTTTGTTTTTTTAAGAATTTACCAAAAGAGAATGCTACATTTGCCAAGAATCATTACAACAATGATGGTTAGGGTAAAGAAATATCCACCCACAATACTGATGATACACCCCCACTGCTCCACATATGTGTGTGTGTGTGTGTGTGTGTGTGTGTGTGTGTGTGTGTGTGCAGATACATACAAGAAAGAGGGCACTTGAGAGTATGTGTTTCTAGAGGCCAAGGGTGATATTGGGAATTAACTTGGATTGCTTTTGCTCTGGGGTTTCCCAGGCTCTACCTCAAGGGCTGGAATTGGAGGTCACCTACATTTTTATGTGGTCAATAGGTATCCATCAGGTCTTACTAGCTTGAGAGACAAAAGCTTTAATTCCTGGGCCATTTTCCTAGCCCGGGTCGGATTTTAAAATTTATTTTATTTTCATTTAATTGTTTGGTTAGGTTTAACCCATGAGCCATCTCCCTAGCCTAAGTCTGGTGATTCCCATTCCACCTGGTCATGCCAACTCTCAGCTTTCTGCAGAGAGAACTAGACTGGAAATTAACGTTCAGGAGGCACGCTTCCTGTGCTTAAGGAAGGTTGTTTTGCTTCACAGTTTCTCAGCAGAAGCAATTTGAAAGCAAACTGAATCATGGTGATAACGTTTTCTCTCAAGGTCTCAACTCCATCCACATCAAAGTATGTGGGGGTGCTTCTGATTAAGCAACCCCAGGACCATGGGGGTAAGACAAAATCTCAAGGTCTCTTTCCCAGACCTTTTTGCTAGTCCGTAGTCTATGTCGCTGGTGCCTTTTCTAAACCTTTGCTGCCCCCGTGTGTCCCTTTAGAAAACCAACCACTAACGCCAGCTGTGTTTCTTATGTGCACACACACATTCCGGGAAAATGCTATAGTTTAGATACCCTTAAGTACAATCAGAGAATGGCCGCAGAGATCCACCTGTCAGAGAACACCAGGTAAAGGGTGTGGACGGCTGGAGGGAGGGTCTGACTTTTGCCACAGACTTCTGGAATAATCCTGTCATTTCACAACCTCTCTGTGTCCCAAGCTCTTCCAAGTCGAAATAGGAGGAGGAGGAGGAGGAGGAGGAGGAGGAGGAAGGGGAAAGGAAGGAGGGGGAGGAGGGGGAGAAGAGGGAGGAGGGGGAGAAGGGGGAGGGGGATTTCCTATCAGTGGGGCCCATGACCTCTTATCTCTGTCATCTTGGCAAATCAGCTTCTCAGTCAAAATGGAACTGGTCTTCTGTGTCAACAAGGGGCATCCCTCCCCAGTCACGGACAACAGAACTTGGACTTTATTCTGTTTTCAGTCGACCTGGGGTCTAAAGCATGGTGATGGACCCCTCTTTAACCTACTGGCATGTATCTTGATTCAGAACTCTTTCTATGTCACCCCTGACCTATGGCAAACTCAGAATCTGCTGGGGGGGTTCGTTAAGAATACTCATGCCCCCCAACCACGACCTGCAGAGATTCCTGTGTAATTGTAGAGTTTGAGGTGTTTTGTAAACTCTTCAGAGAGAGCTCTATACAGCCAGGATTGTAAATCTCCTCTAACCCCATGAATGCTGTACTTCTGTCTCTGAGGGTTGGCTTAAGAAGGAACATGTGATACAATTTTTAGCTCATGAGGTATAAAGGGGAAAATCTGGCTAAAGGGAAGAGTATTTCTTAACCTTAAAAAGAAGCAGAAAATAAGGTTACTTTCTTACTTTGCCTTCCAGGCTTTGGTTGTCACTGTGAAAAGTCACAAGGGACCAATGTCTGGAGCTGCTGCCACCATTTTGTGACACAATGTGCGTTCCCACAAAGCAGAAGCTGCTGGATTAGCTGATTGTTGCAGTCAGCCTGCAAAGTTGCTGATAAATGGCCATCAAACGGCTTAAGGAAACAAGGGGTTTATTTTCTCTTACAATTTCTGGTTACAGTTCTCAGTCCAGCTTGATGGGAGAGCATGCACCAACACCAGGGCCGAGGGAACTGGCCACACCATCAGCGCAAAATAACTGAGAGAGGCACGATTTTTACTTGCCAGACCAGCATGTCTGGCCAAATATCCAGAAGGATGCCAACTTCCTCAACCAACTCTCTATTTTATTCACCTGTTCAGGGCCTAATCCCACCCATCATGGGCTGGGTCTGTCCCATCAACTAGACAATCTCCTTCAGGTTCGCTCTGGGCTTAACTTAACTACTAATTCCTTACAAATGTTCCCAGAACTCAAACCCTCAACCATCAAGTTGACACTCGTATATAATCATGACCCTGATGCTTTAAGCATCCTGCCTTTCAGAATGCTGTATTGGGGAGGGGTCCACCACGGAAGGGGAAAGATCTCAAGAGACTCCACGCCTCCCTGAGAGACTGATGAGGACTCATGCTGATGGAGGGAAGGGGAAAATGCTCTCCTCAGTGGTACCCACTGACATATGATTCAGGCCCAGCAAATACTCAGTCACAGGCCATCAAAAGCAAACCAGATGAAACCCAGTGGGCCACACATGTGAAAAGACTTGAAAATAGAAGGGACTCTGGGAGAGGAGATGAAGGGCTGTAAGTGGAAGAAATGGGAGGGATGGGATTGGAGATTAAGGGGTAACTATATATATATATATTCACTATATTCATCACCTGTGTAACACTAAAATAATAAAAATAAATAGAAAAAGGTACATAACTTGGACCACTAATAGTTCTAAAAATAGATAACACACATAATTTACATGGTTCTGGCGACTGAGTCTAGGGCCTCACACATGCAAGTGGTCACTGCTGAGACCACATCTTCCCACCCTGCCACAAATTTTTTTTTCCAGTTTTGAGACAAATTCTAAAAAGCCATCAGATGGGCTCAAATTTGTGATCCTCTTACTTCAGCCTCCAGAGAAGCTAAGATATCGGCTCTGCCGCCATGCCCACCCAGTTGGCACCCATAGTTTTAACTAGTTCCTCCTACTGTGTGCACCAAACCCTTGGGATTTCACAGGATGGTGTTCTGTTCCGTAGGGGCATTTTATCCCTAGGATTTCTTTTCAATCAGCACAGCAAGAGGCGTGAGGTCATAATTTCAGGCTCTTGCTCCTTTCATTTCAATCTCCAGACTAAAGCAGTTTATTTATTTGCAAATAGCAAACGGGTAGTGATTAGAGATAAACTTCCAGAGGAAGATTCTTATTTCACAAGAGTAAGAACTAAGCTGCAGAAGGAAAGCAAGATTTTCTTAGAATTGGTACAAACTTAATCCCTAACCTGTCATGACATGTAGAATTCTGAAAGGCATTTTGAACCATCATTTTTATTTGTTTCTACTTCTACAAGCATATCGAGTATTCATTCCAGCTTTCCTCCCCCTCCTCTCCCTCCCATCTCCTCCCTTTCCTTCACCATTCCTTCCCACTCCCTCCCATATATGTTTCTATGGACTTCAGGGTTCACTCTGACTTGTCTACTCCTGTGGGGGTTCAGGTCTCCATAGTATAACAAGTTTCTCTTCAGGCCACACCACTGATGTGTGCACTTCCCTTTACTCATTCAGTTTTAGACCCAAAGGTTTCCACTGTGAGTTCCCATTCTATGGGTATAATAACAGCTGCCTACAGAGCACTTTGATATGCTGTCTTCCTACTTACAGTTTTATTGACTGTCTTCCCTACTGATCTATTTCCTTCCCCTTTTTTAGGTTCTTGTTCTAGTTTCCAGTAACAGGAATGGGGATCATTCTGACAAGCGGGTCTTGAGTCCCCATCCTTGGTGCTCATGCCACTGTTACACTGGTGGTCCCACCTGTTGCCATGACTATCATCATTTTTATATGATGATGATGATGATGATGATGATGATGATAACAATGATGATGGCGGAGGTGGTGGTGGGAAGACCATACCTGACAATACATGGTACAAGGATCATGCCCTTAAGTGCCTAGAGAAACCTGACCTAGTTCATTTGCATTCTCAAGCTTCCTGTATACTCAAGCGTATTGATAAAGCAAGGTGCTTTCTGTGTAAATTATATGCATATGTGTCCGGATTTAAACACGTGCTCATCTCTAAACAAATGATTACTTTTACACCGATCACTGTTAAATCCAAACTTGAAGAGTTAAAAATGCCTCAGAGGCAGGAAATGGCACTGCCCATTAACCCAGATAGGGTTTTAGTTTCTCCATTACCAGGTGGCCTAACAGTTATCTGAATAGGAAACAGATTTATGGTTTGTTTTCATGTATCCTTGTAGAAAAAATTGGGCAGGTTTTTTGACTTCTTCCTCTGTGACAAGAAATCAATGGCACATGGTGAATATTGTCACCATCTCTAACTGGCCGTGTTGGGTGTCAGCAAAGTGCGCTAATGTGTGTCCTTAGGACAGGCTGCAGAGTGATGAGTGTTGCAGTTTGCTTTGTGCTGCTGATAAATTCATGATCAAACAACTTAAAGGGACAAGGGTTTTTATTCTTGCTTTTATAGTTCTTGGTCCAGCTTGGCAGGAGAGATCATGCCAAAATCAGGAGCCAAGGGAATTGGCCATATCATCTTCATTACTGAGGGAGGGACAAATCTCCTTGCTTGACAGTCTGTGAGTCTGCCAAGGTATGCTGAAGAATGATAAATTACTGATCAATTCCCTCCATCTTATCCGCTGCCAAGGGAATGATTTCACCCACTATGGACTGGATTTTCCTCCATCAATTAGACAATCTCCCACAGACTTACTTAGAGCTTACCTTAACTATTAATTCTTCACTGATTTGCCCAGAGTTGTTCAGCCCTCACGTTGACTCCTGCATCTAACTGGTATAATCAACATGAAGTCATTGTCTTTCAAGACATAGTTCTGAAAAGACAGGAAGTTAGATTGAGAGTTGTTGCATCCCATTCTTTTACTTTTATCTTTAAATTGTGTGTCTGTGCATCTATGTGTGCATGCATATGTGTGTATACATGCGTGTGTGCATGCATGTGTGTATGCATGCATATGCATGCATGCATGTGTATGTGCATGTGCATGTGTGTGTGCATGCGTGCATATGTGTGTGTATGTGTGTGTGTGTGTGTGTGTGTGTGTGTGTGTGTGTGTGTGTGTATTCATGTGGAGGCCAGAGATCAACTTTGAAAGCCATCCATCATGTTTCTAGACTTTCTTGTTGGTTTGGAACTTGCTGAGGGGCTTTGCTGGCCAGCCAGGAAGCCCCAAGGATCCACCCATCTCTGCCTCCACAGCACTTGGGTTGCAAGCATGCTCACGATGGCCAGCTGTGCTGAATGTGTGCTGGGGACACCACTCAGGTCCTCACAGCAACTACTTCACTGCCAGAGCCCCTTTCCTAGCCCCTCCCATGATTCTGGCAATAATTGTGAAATTCAGGTCCCCAGCCCCAGGCCTTGTCTATTGCTCCCCAAACCTGTTCAGTGAGATGAAGCAAACGCCCCCCCCCCAAGGGACCGGGCTCCATGTTTACCAGCATTTGTGGGTTTCCCAAGTTCCAAGCGACGGAAAGAACTATGTTCACAAGCCAGCTACCGACGAGCTGGCTGGGTGTATCAGGCAAGCATCTTCTTGTCCCTGAGTCACATTTCCAGACCAGGAAAGCAAGACTGTGCATCCTAATGACTTCTGTCAAAAAGTCCCAGATGGAAGAGGTCCTTCATGTCAGATCAGTACAGCTGTCAGCCACACTCCCCTAGCAGCACAGCCTAGAAACAGTGTTCTCAAAAATGACACATACAACTAAGAATCCACAGTCATGAGATAGGAAGAAACTAGAGAATATCAATTTTCAATGGAATCAGGTAAACAATGCAACACAGGAGAGTCGATCCTAATTTAGATTCATTCACCAGTGTTGATAAGGCAAAGCATAGCTGCTGATGTGCATAACATCGTACGCTTAGCTTGTGGATCCAGGTGTCTTGCTCATTAACAGGGTGGCAGCCACCTCATTGCATTGTTGATATTTCACTGTAGAGAGCTGGGTAAATATGGACCAGTAATGTTGAGGAATGTCATGAAGATTATGACTTGGCCATCAGGGAGGTGAGTCATGTAGGCCCTGAGTGAATAATGTAAAATGATCTTTACAATCAATTGTTGTCATATATTTTTTAATTAATAAAACAATTTTATTGAAGGAAAAAAGTGATCAATGGCCTCACCTAGCCATAAATGCTGTAAGCTACAACAACTTCGGTAAGAAAAATCCAGTGGAGCAACGGCAGGATGTAAGGCCTATGGGAAACCAATTATTTTCTGAATTCTCTTATTGTCAGGGAACGCGTGTCTTGTACTATAAACCTGTCCAAACAACAGTGGAAGGGGAGAAAACAGACTCTAACCAGGAACTATAAATACTTGACAGTAAACTATCATCTAAACACTTATTATACCCTTAGATAACAAAATCTCTCAACAATCAACCAATACATGGCCTACTGTAATGGAAGATTAGTCAGGCAGAAAAACACAACTGGCCGGAGTGTAGAGTATTAGAGAGCCTGGAATGTTCTGCCTTAGTCAAGCTATCAGAATCTTTCTCCCCATCCTAAGACTTAGGGAACCTTTTGAAAGAGGGGCGGTAAGATTGTAAGAGTTTAAAGGTGGAGAGGGGCTCTGCTAGCCAAGGGACTCCAGGCAGGACAAGACATCCAGGAGCATATTAAATTAAAAAAAAAAAGACATCCAGGAGCTCACTGCAGGGAGATCTACTACCTACCACCAGATCTACACAATGGCTGACAGATCAACATCCCCCGGGGATCTCAGGAGAAATAACTGCGCTCAAAGAATCTCTGGGGCAGGTGCTGGGAAAAAGACAGGGAGCCTTCCACTTTGAGTCTGTCCACTGAAGGGCAACATATACTACCATAGAGATTAATATAGGTGCCCTGAGGGAGTTGGGAGCCTTGTGGTCCACACATGCAGAGGGACAGGAGGATAGGAGCGACTTGGCTAGATTGGTGAGGAAGGAGAGAGTGGGAGAGGAGGGGGATTAACAGAGACATCAACTCATTTTGTTTGTATATAAGAATTTTAGGGGCTGAAGAGATGGTGCAAGGGTTAAGATTCTGCCTCACAAGCAGAAGGTCCTGAGTTCAGAGCCCAGGTGCCATGCAAAAACACCAGGCAGAAAGGGTGGCGGCCTGCACTTCTGGCCCTGGTAGGCAAAGCCTGGGAAATCCCAAAGCAAAGCAAAAAGAAAGTAGAAGCAATCCAGGATGATTCTCAAAGTCACCCTTGTTCCTCCACAAGGATAGCTTGTTTCCTCTGATACACACGCGTACATGCACACGTGTGTAAAATAAAAGTTTAAAAAAATAATATATATATGAGAGAGAAAGAGACAGAGATAGATAGATCGATAGGTAGATAGAATATGCATGAATAGATGATGTATGTTTATGGGTGGCGATCAGAGAATAACTTTCAGAAGTCACTTCTCTCCTTCTACCATGTGGGCTCTTGGGGATTGAACTCAGATCAGGAAGCATTTGAGCAGGTGCCTTACCTGTCAAGCTATCTCACCAACCCATTTTTTTATTTTGAAAAATACTTTAAAAGCCAGGATTAGCTTTACAAAGCTATTTACAGCTTGAACATATAATCATGTTGCACTTGCACATTGAAATGTACAAAAGTCTTATAAAAATACATTTACTCAGCTGGTGAAGTGGCTCAGTGGGTAAAGACACCTGTATGCAAATCTGGAACCTGAATCAAAACCCTTGGAGTTCATATGGTAGAAGGAGAAAACTGATTTCAGAAAGTTGGACGTACACACACACACACACACACACACACACACACACACGTACATTCTCTTTCTCTCTTCTTTGCTCCCTTTCTCCCTGTCATAAAAAAGTAATAAAATCTTGAAAACCAATCTTTTAAAAACTGTTTATTTTAACCTGAAGTACTTAGCCTGGAAAGTCAAGAGAAGTCGGCCAGCTCTTCCTTTGGCATCTCTGTGCAGTGAGCAAGCATCACCAGCAAGCATAAAATCAACTTTCTGGAATCCTGGGACTCTGGTTGTTTTCTTTCATAGCTTCCCTCAGAACTTACAATGTTTGTTGCTTTTCTCATCACTGTGACCAAACACCTGACAAAAGCAACTGAGAGGAGGAAGTAGAACTTGCTTTGGTTCATGGATGAGGGACACAATCCACTGTCTCCAGGAAGCCATGGCAGCTGGCCCGCGGTGGTGGGATGGTGAGGCTGCTTGTTCACATCTCAGAGGATCTGGAAAGGGGGACGGGCTTTCTGCTTTTCCCTTTCTAATTGGTCAGGGCCTCTGGCTCTTGAGTCGATGCCTCACGCATTCAGGGTGAGTCTTCTCCAGCACTTAATCCTCTTTGGAAACTTTTTACCCTCAAAGGCACTGGACTTAAAAAAAAATTCTAAATCCAACCAAGCTGGCAAAGTTAACAGCCACACAAATCCTCAATGTCTGATTTTTAAAATTAATGTTTTGGATTACTATACAAAACAGTAAGTTTCAGTGTTGCATCTCCATACATATTTGTGATTATACATTCTCATTCATATTTTCCTTTTATTTATTGAAGAATTTTCTCTTTGAGACTATCATACATGTATGTATAATCTTTTATTCTTCCTCCTCCTTATTCTTCCTCAAGGTGCGGGGAATGGATTGAAGGCTCCTGTCAGCAGATGCTTCACCATTAACCTACATTTCCCCAATCCTTCACCTACTTACAAAAAAGATAACCCTCGTTATGACTACTTCACACCATGACCTCAGGCAACATTATCTACCTAAATACCTATATCCAAATAAGTCATATCTGGAATGTGGCCTTCTACCTATCACTTTGGGGAGAGATGCATATCTGACCCAAGTTCACAAAGTTTTTAGTGCCTGATCAGTGCTCAAAACCATTCATTCATCCTTTAATGATGTTCTTACTGCTGTTTCTACTTAAATCCACTCATGGTTTGCAGTAGTTTCATAATACGCACACAATCTAAAATTAAAAATGTACAATTTTCATTCAGAAATTAGAAAGCATGCTTATTTGACTGGTCTGACTTAATCAGATTTAAAACTACTTTTATTAAAAATTGGCCAACACTGCCATCTTCTGGATTGTGTCTGAAGGTCGTTTGTTGGATTTTTATCTATTGTCAAAACTGTAACTCTGATTATTTCCCTTTCTGGTAGGGGTAAAATGAGATGATCTGATTTTCAGTTTAAACTACTAATTAATTAGCACCCTAAGAGATATACAAAGGGGGAGCAAAGAGATGGTTCTGCTGGCAATGGTAAAACTTACTGCCCAGTCTGATGACCAGACTTCAAGTCCCAGAATCTAAATGCGAGTTGTCTTTAAATCGCCAGGTGCATTCGATGGCACAAGAGATCCTCTCCCCACATAATACATGTACACACATGTACATACACATGCATTAAAAAAATTAAAAGATTAAAAACTCTTTTTAAGGCCAGCAGAATGGCTTAATAGGTAAAGATGGCTACATGCAAAGCCCACATGGTAGAAGGAAAGACCGACTTCCAAATTATTTACAAATGCAGAAACAGAGGAAAGACAGACAGGAGAACCAAAGAGAATCTAAGCGAGGGTATGGGGTTTGTATAGTCAAGTATGTTATACATATATAGGAAATGTCACAATGGAATCCATTGTGATAACTTAATAAAATCAAGTTCATTGAAAAAAAGAGACAGTTTAGAAGTGGTAGATAGGGGCTGCTCAGCATGACGGGGCTCCAATTCAATCCTTAGCAACACTGGGATTCTTAATTTATTTGTTTTTGTTTTTAATCTTTTTAAATTAATTTTATGTTTTACCTAGTTATATAAGCTATACACAAATTATACAAGACCCCCTCCTTCTCCCTTCCCCTCTTCCTTTCCCTCCTCCCTTCTATTCCCCTATCCCACTTGCCATGGTTAGGCACAGGTGTCAACTTGACTGTTGAGGGTTTGAGCTCTGGGCACATTTGTAGAGAATTGAGTTGAGCCCAGAGCAAACCTGCAAGAGAAGGTCTAGTTGATGCAGCAGACCCATCCCGTGGTCGGTGGGCCTAGGCCCTGAACAGGTGAATAAAATACTGAGAGCTGGTTAAGGAGGTCGGCATCCTTGTGTACACTTGGCCAGACATGCTGAGTAAGTAAGTAAGGATCATCCCTCTCTCATCTGTTGTGTAGAGATGGTGTGACCAGTTCCCTCGGCCCTGGTGTTGGTGTGAGCTCTTCCTGTCAAGCTAGACTGAGAATTGTAACCAGTAATCATAAGAGAAAATAAACCCCTTGTTTCCTTAAGCCATTTGATGGTCATTTATCAGCAACCATGCAGACGAATTGCAACACCACTCTCTCTCCCACATCTCCCTCTCTCTCTCCTCTCTTTCCTCTCTTGGTGTTTCCTGCTTCTCTCTCCTTCCTTCCAAAACTTCTGCTTATATGGGTCCCGAATTTCCCTTTGCGTCGTCTACTCTACTGAGGGTTCAGGACTCTGTGGCATACCTTGGGGCCCCTTCTTGGGCTGCCCACTAATATAGGAACTCTGTTATATCTGTCTAACTCCTTGCCTCTAAGAATCCTACTGCCTGCAGCCATCTCCCCTGAGATCCACACTAGTCTATGGGGGCTTGTTGACGTGTCAGCCATTTGTGCAGGTCAGGTAGGGTCCAATCACATTGCAGTGAGATCCTGGCCGCTGTAGCCCAGACTTGAGTGAAGTATTTTGACCATTTGTGGACCTCCCCTTCTTTAGGCCCCGACAGTCTTGCACCTCCCAAAGCTCCCAGAGCTTTAGGATGAGGAGAGATCTGGCTGGTCTGGTTCTGGGTGAACATTGTAGGGTCTTTGGTGTTTTGAATTATAGTTGGTTGCTTTTCCAGTTTTGCAGTTCCTGCACTGCAATTGGCTGCATCCTGTTTGGGTGTTGTGGTCTTCTCCTAACCAAAGATAAAAGACTGCTTAAACAAAGTCTTAATATAAGAAGAAGCTTAAAGGAAAAATAGGAGTAGGACACAGTAGTGAGTGGGGTCAGTCTCTCAGTTGCCAGTTAGTTGCCATCTAACTGCCAGCCCCCATCCCCTCCATGACTGAGGAGATATATATACCCAGTTCTTCAAACCTGTCTAACCCCAAGTGAACAGGAAAGGAAGTAAGAGTGAGCTGTATCAAATATCCTGCTGCTTACTGGCTGTTCATGACTATGGTCTATTTTCTCTATTGAACTATGATCATTTGTCTCCTTTCTCTTGGGGTTTTCTTTCTCTTTCCCTCCTAGCTGTAATCCTTTGCAGTTATAATGGGTGTTACAGAGATTTATCTTTAAGTATGTCATTAAGAGGGTTTGGAAATAGGATCCACTTATAAGGGAGAACATGCAGCGTCTAACTTTCTGTGCTTGAAATACTTCACTCAGTATAATTCCTTCTAACTCCATCCATTTACTGGCAAATTTCATTAATTCTTTTTTTGATGGTATAAATGTACCACATTTTCATTATCAGCTGTTGGACATTTGGGTTGATTCCATGACTATGCTATTGTAAATACTCCTGCAATGAACATAAATATGCTTGTGTCACTATAGTGAGATGATGCATTTTTAGGGATTATTCCCAGTAGAGGTTTAGCAGGATAATACAGCATTTCAATCCTAAACGTTTTTAGACATTACTATACTGATCTCCAGTGGTTATACAAGCTGTATTCCCACTAGCAATGTGTGAGAGTTCCCTTCTCCCCACATCTTCCTAGCATTTGTTGTTCGTATTTGGGAATTTCATCAGCCTGACTGGGGATGAGATGATATCTCAGGGCAATTTTGATTTGCATTTCTTTGATGGCTAGGTTGGACATTTTTAAGGTATTTGTTGACATTTCTTTTAAGTTCCAAGACTCATTTTTTAATTGACCTATTATCTCCTTGGTGTTTAATTTTTTAAGTTCTTGGTGCACTCTGGTAATAAACTTCAATCGGATGTGTGGTTAGTGAAGATTTTCTCCCATTCTGTGGGTTGTCTTTTTGTTCGGTTTATAGTCTCTTTATCTGAACAGAAGATCTTTAATTTCATAAGATCCCATTTGTTGAGTGTTGGTTCTAGTGCCTGTGCCATTGGGTTCTGTTTAGAAAATGTTGGCCTAATAGAACTTTGCATGACCTGCGCTATGTCCAACACATTATTGACCCCACAAAGTCTAGCATGGACTAAAGGCACTAGGATCCTTGGAGGCTAGGGACTGATAGTCACAGTAGTGTTCCTAAGCTTAAGGGGAACACAGGAAAGGGTTCTGGGAAATGCCCCTGGGTCCTTGCACCTCATCAGAGAGGCATGCACATCAAAGGATGCTCCGGGGATTGGGGGGGAGGCACTGGGCGATGAGGAGGGAGGGAAGAAGGGAGGGGGGAGCAGGGAGGTGGGAGGGGAGGTGGAGGGAGGGAGAGGACCTGTTAAGTTTGTATGAACGGAAATAATAATAATAAAAAAAAGAGGAAAAAAAGAAAATGTTGGCCTAGCCCAATTAGTTCAAGAGAATTCCCTACTCTTTCTATTAAGGTTTTTATAGTCTCTGGCCTAATATTAAGGTCCTTGATTCATTTGGAGTTGATTTTTTGTTCATGGTGACAAGTATGGGTCCAGTTGCAATCTTCTGCAAGTGGATATCCAGTTTTGCCAGCACCATTTGTTGAAGATGTTGCTCTTTTCCATTGAGTTTTCTGGTTCTCTGTGTCAAAAATCACATGACTGTACATGTATGGGCTTATTTCTGGGTCATTGATCTATGTATCTATTTTGGAGCCAGTACCAGGCTGTTTTTATTACTATGGATTTGTAGTATAGATTAAAATTAGGTATGGTGATACTTCCAGCAGTGTTATTGTTACTTAAGATTGTTTTTGCTATTCTGGGCCTTTTGTGCTTCCATATGAATTTTGAAATTGTTTGGTCAATTTCTATAAAGAATTGCTTTGGAATGTTGATTGGTATAGTGTTGAATCTGTATATTGCTTTTGTTAGAATGGTCATTTTTATGATGTTAATTCTACTGATCCGGAAACATGGGAGGTCTTTCCACCTTCTGATGTCTTTTGTGATTTCTTTCTTTAGGGTTTTAAAGTTTTCATGGTACAGGTTTCTCATTTCTTTAGTTAAATTTATTCCAAGGTATTTCATTTTTTTAGGGGCTATAGTAAGTGGGATTATTTCTCTTAGGAATTTCTCACTGTTTTCATCCTTGGCATATAGGAAGGTCACTGATTTCTCAACACTAATTCTGTAACCTGCCATTCTGATTAGTTCCAGAAGTTTTCTGGTAGGGTTTTTAGGATCTCTCAGGTATAGGATCATGTCATCTGTAAATAGAGATAGCTTGACTTCTTTTCCAATTTGAACCCCTTTTATTTCCTTCTCTTATCTTATGGCTCTAGCTAAGACTTCAAGCACAATATTGAATAGAAGTGGTGAGAGTGGACAGCCTTACCTAGCTCTTGATCAAAGTGCAAATGCCTCAAGTTTTTTCCCCATTTAGAACAATCCTTGCTATAGGCTTGTACATAGTTTTTATTATGTTGATATGAGTTGCTTCCATTCCAATTATATTTAAGGTTTTGATCGTAAAAGGATGTTGGATCTTGTCCAAAGCTTTTTATACATCTATCAGAGTATCATGTGGTCTTGGACTTTGGATTTATTTAATATGATGAATTGTATTTATTGATTTGTGTATGTTGAATCAACCTTGTGTGCCTGGGATAAATCCTACTCAGTCATAGTGAATGATCTTTTTGATATGTTTTGAATCTGATTTGCTAAGATTTTATTGGGAATCTTTTCACCTGTTTTCATCAAAGAGATTGGTCTATAGTTTTCTTTTTTAATTGTATCTTTATTAGGTTTGGGGATTACTATGATATTAGCGTCATTGAAAGAATTTAGAAGTATTCCTTTCTTTGTTATTTTATAGAATAGTCTGAGTATAGGTGTTAGTTGTTCTTTAAATATCTAATAGAATTCTGTGCTGAATCTATCTGGTCCTGGACATTTTTTGGTGGGAAGATTTGTGATTACTTCTTTAATTTCCTCACTCGTTATAGGACTATTTAAATAATTCAATTCATCCTGATTCAACTTAGGTTAATTGTGCTTACTTAGAAATTCATCCATTTCCCCCTTTTGCACCCCACCCCGCTCCGCCGGTCGGGACGCGCGCGCGCTCGGTCCAGCCGAGCCTCAACCCCGCGCCCTAGCTGGTAAGTCCCCGCCCCGCGCACCGCCCACCAGGACCCCAGGTCGGCCCACAGGGACCCGGCTCCGACTCCCACCATCCAGCCGGAGCCACGCGCGCGGGGCCGAGGGACGAGGAGGACCTCCCCCTGCGCCCGGGCCCTGCCCCAGCTGCCCTCGGGTTAAATAGCTCCACGCCGTCGCCCCCATCCCCCCTTTGCACCCCACCCCGCTCCACCGGTGGGGACGAGCACTCGGTCCCTCCGGGCCTCACCCCACAACCTAGGTAAGTCTCCGCCTGCCCCGCCCACCAGGACCCCAGGCCAAATAATTCAGTTTAGTGAAATTGAGAGATCTTAAGAGTTAAAATGACAATGCCAAAGTCAAAGTGCAAATCCATGAGAAGCAACACTCAAGTAAACAAATTTCCCACTGAAGAAATTAATCCCATAATGTTAGACTCCAACAAGAACAAACCCGCGGAAAAAGGCCAAGAAAGCCTGACCCAGGATAACGACTTTCAAAATATGATCATTACCATGTTCAATACTATGAAAGAGGAAATCAGGGAGGAATTACATAATCGAATCAATCGCTTTGAAGAGGAACACAACAGACATCTGGAGGAGTTGAGAAAAACAGTGCAAGAAACAAAAAGTGGCATAGAGCAGTTAAAACAAACTCAAGCAGAGTTTAAAACTGAGCTAAAAGACAAGTTATCTTCAACCCAGAACGCCACAGAGAGTCTTATCAACAGAACTAACGAAGCAGAAAACAGAATTTCAGACCTTGAAGATAAAGTGGGAGTACTAACCAGCTCAATGGAAGAGGTTGTTAAAGCCAAAAAGATACTTGAGAGAAATATCCAAGAGATATGGGACACCCTGAAAAAGCCTAACATGCGTATTCATGGAATACCAGAGCAAGAATCTCAAAATACCACCCCTGAGGAAATTTTTCAAACGATCATCAAGGAAAACTTTCCTCACCTAAAAAAAGAGAGGCCCATCCATATACAAGAGGCATTCCGCACCCCAAACAGATACGACCAAAATAGAAGCACCCCACGGCAAATAATAGTTAAAACACTCCACATTCAAGATAAAGAACTGGTGCTGAGAGCTTCAAGGGAGAAAAAACAAGTCACTTTTAAAGGTAAACCTATTAAAATAACGAATGACTTCTCAGTCGAAACAGTAAAAGCAAGAAGAGCTTGGAGAGACATACTTCAAGTATTGAATGAGCAAAAATGTCAACCCAGGCTGATTTACCCTGCAAAACTATCAGTCATGATCGAGGGAGAAAGAAAAATTTTCCAGCACAAAGACAACTTTAAGGGATACATGGCCACCAAACCAGGCCTTCAAAAACTGCTAGAAATGATACTCAAGCGTGAAGAAAAAAACAGGCATATCCAGGAGAACAGAAGGCAAGTATAACATCATTAAAACGAAGCAATATACTTATAAAAGCTACTAAACATAATAAATGTCTGGAATTAACAATAGTTTCTCCATTATAACACTAAATGTTAATGGAATTAATTCACCAATCAAGAGACACAGATTACAAACTTGGATTAAAAATCACAATCCATCAATCTGCTGCCTGCAGGAAACCCATCTCACCACAAAAGATAGGCACGCTCTAAAAATAAAAGGCTGGTCAACAATTCTACAAGCAAATGGAAGCAGAAAACAGGCAGGGGTAGCCATTATGCTATCAGACAAAGTGGATTTCAAACCAAAGAAAATTATAAGAGACACGGATGGATACTACATTTTAGTCACAGGTACAATTCACCAGGAAGACTTCACAATACTGAACATATATGCACCCAATACGGGCCCCTCCACATTCATTAAGAAAACCCTACAGAGTCTAAAGCAAGAAATCAATCCCCAAACGATAATTCTTGGGGACTTCAACACCGCCCTCTCAACATGGGATAGATCAACAGGTCAAAGCTTAACAGAGACACTTTGGAACTTAATCAAACCCTGAAAGAAATGGACCTTACAGATCTCTATCGAACTTTTCACCCACGCACCAAACAATACACATTTTTCTCAGCAGCACACGGAACTTTCTCCAAAATAGATCACATATTGGGCCACAAAATGAATCTACACATATACAAGAAAGTTGAAATTCTAACCTGTGCCCTATCAGACCATCACGGCCTAAAGCTGGACATCCACAACACATCAAACAAGAGAAAATACACTAACTCCTGGAAACTTAACACTATGATGCTGAATGAGAACTGGATTCAGGAAGAAATTAAAAAGGAAATTCAAGATTTCCTGAAAGTGAATGATAACGAAAATACAACTTACCAAAATCTCTGGGACACAATGAAAGCTGTTCTAAGAGGTAAGTTCATAGCTCTTAATGCCTACGTCAAAAAAATGGAAACATCAGAAATAAACAACTTAACAATGCAGCTTAAAGCTTTAGAGAAACTAGAGCAATCTGATCCCAAAAGTAGTAGAAGAGAGGAGATTAGCAAAATGAGGGGAGAAATATCTGAAATCGAGATTAAGAAAACGATAGAAAAAATCAACCAGTCAAAAAGCTGGTTCTTTGAAAAAATCAATAAGATTGATACACCCCTAGCTAAACTAACCAAAAGCAAGAGAGAGAAAACCCAAATTAACAAAATTAGAAATGAACATGGAGTTATCACTACTGATACCCAAGAAATCCAGAGAATTATAACATCATATTTCAAAAACTTATACTCTGTGAAGTTTGACAACACAAAAGAGATGGATGAATTTCTAAGTAAACACAACTTACCTAAATTGAATCAGGAAGTTGTGAATTATTTAAATAGTCCTATAACATATAAGGAAATTGAGGAAGTAATCTCGAATCTTCCCACCAAAAAATGTCCTGAACCAGATGGATTCAGCACAGAGTTCTACCAGACATTTAAGGAGTTAATAACACCAAAACTCCTTAAACTGTTCCATCAAATAGCAAAGGAAGGAACACTACCAAATTCCTTCTATGAAGCTAATATCGTTTTAATCCCAAAACCTAATAAAGATTCACTTAAAAAAGAAAACTATAGGCCGATCTCTCTGATGAACACAGACGCAAAGATTCTCAACAAAGTCTTAGCAAATCGGATTCAAAAACATATTAAAAAGATCATTCATGGGGACCAAGTAGGCTTCATCCCCGGCACACAAGGTTGGTTCAACATATGCAAATCAATAAATGTAATTCATCATGTAAACCAGTCCAAAGTCCAAGACCACATGATACTCTCGATAGATGCAGAAAAAGCTTTTGACAAGATCCAACAGCCTTTTATGATCAAAACGCTAGAGACAGTAGGAATGGAAGGAACCTTTATCAATATAATAAAAGCTATATACAACAAGCCCACAGCAAGGATTATGCTCAATGGGGAACAATTGGAAGCATTCCCACTTCGATCAGGAACTAGACAAGGCTGTCCACTCTCACCACTTCTATTCAATATTGTACTTGAAGTGTTAGCTGAAGCCATAAGACAAGAAAGGGACATAAGAGGGATTCAAATCGGCAAAGAAGAAGTCAAGCTATCCCTATTTGCAGATGACATGATCTTATACCTGAGTGATCCCAAAAACTCCACCAGGAAGCTCCTGGAACTAATTGAGAAGTTCAGCAGGGTGGCAGGATACAAAATAAATGTGCAAAAATCAGAGGCCTTCCTATATGCCTAGAATGAAAGAAGTGAAAAAGCCTTGAGAGAAACAATACCATTTATTATAGCCCCTAAAAAATGAAATACCTTGGTATAAACCTAACTAAGGAGGTAAAAGACCTTTACAATGAAAACTTTAAAACCCTAAAGAAAGAAATAGCAGAAGACACCAGAAGGTGGAAAGACCTCCCTTGTTCCTGGATTGGCAGAATCAACATCGTGAAAATGACCATCCTACCAAAGGCAATATACAGATTCAATGCTATACCAATCAAAATCCCAAAGCAATTCTTCAAAGAAGTTGACCAAACAATCTCAAAGTTCATATGGAGGCACAAAAGACCCAGGATAGCAAAAACAATCCTGAGTAACAAAAACACAGCTGGAGGTATAACCATACCAAACCTTAGTCTATACTACAAATCCATAGTTGTAAAGACAGCCTGGTACTGGCTCCAAAATAGACACACAGATCAATGGATAAGGATTGAAGACCCAGATATAAGCCCACAAAGTTACAGCCATTTGGTCTTTGACAAAGGGGCCCAAAGAATCCAATGGAAAAAGAACAGCATCTTCAACAAATGGTGCTGGCAAAACTGGATCTCCACATGCAGAAGATTAAAGCTGGACCCGTACTTGTCACCATGTACAAGACTTAATTCCAAATGGATCAAGGACCTTGATATCAGGCCAGAGACTTTAAAAACCATAGTCGAAAGTATAGGGAACTCCCTCGAGCTGATTGGGCTAGGCCAACAGTTCCTAAACAGACATCCAATGGCACAGTCACTGCTACCAACTCTCAACAGTTGGGATCTTGTGAAATTAAAGAGCTTCTGTTCAGATAAAGAGATTGTCACACGAGCTCAAAGGCAACCCACAGAATGGGAGAAAATCTTCACTAACCACATATCTGACAGAGCTCTACTGTCCAGAGTGCACAAAGAACTTAGAAAATTAAACTCCAAGGAAAACACTGGCCCAATTAAAAAATGGGCCCTGGAACTTCAAAGAAACTTTACCAGGGATGAAATTAAAATGTCTAACAATTATCTTAAAAAATGCTCCACTTCCTTCGCCATCAGGGAAATGCAAATCAAAACTTCCCTGAGATATCATCTCACCCCGGTCAGGATGGCAAAAATCCACAATACAAACAACAACAAATGCTGGAGAGGATGTGGAGAGAGGGGAACTCTCCTACATTGTTGGTGGGAATGCAGGCTCATACAGCCACTCTGGCGAGCCGTCTGGAGATTCTTAAAGAAATTAAAGATTGAAATGCCATATGACCCTGCTATCCCACTTTTGGGAATAACCCCCCATGCAGCAGAGGTTCGCCTCGATAGCACAAGCTCGACCATGTTCATAGCAGCACTGTTTACAATAGCAAAGTCATGGAATCAACCTAAATGTCCAACAGTTGACGAGTGGATAAGGAACTGTGGTACATCTATACAATGGAGTACTACTCAGCCATCAAAAATGATGAATTACTGGAATTTGCTGGGAAATGGATGTCATTAGAAAGAATTATATTAAGTGAAGTATCCCAAACCCAGAAAATTAAGCGCCGTATGTACTCCCTAATAGGTGGCTCCTAGTACCAAACTCACCCAGCGCACATTGAGACACTCAAAAGTAAACCTATGAAACACAGTAATTGCAAGGATTATGAACAAGAGAGATGGGTTAGGAGGGCCACACCAGAAACAAGGAGAGAGGAGACCATGTTACAGCAGAGAAAATAGGCCTCCATCAAGGTCTGCAAGGGTCTACAGTGCCCAGCAGAATGGAATGAAGGGAATTGCAGGAGCAGCAAAACTGCAAAAGAAAATCAACAAACCACAATCCAGAACTTCAGAGACTATATCAATCACATAGAACTAGGACAGCCTAATCTCTCCCCATCCTGGAGCTCAGGGACATTTGCGGAAGAGGGGGCGGTAAGATTGTAAGAGCAAAAGGAGGGGAGGAGCAACGATTTGCAAGATTCTCAACATTAGTTGGGGCCAAAGCAATCGTAATGGGACTTTGCATGCCCTGCGCAATGTCCAGCGCACTGTTGCCCTCATAAAGTCTAGCATCTGTTAAGGGCACCGAGACCCCTGGAGGCAAGGGATTGACAGCCATAGTAGTGATCTTATGCTTAAGGGGAACAAGAGAAAGGGCTTATGGAAATGCCACTGGGTCCTTATATGTCATCGGAGAGGAGGACCCAGTGGAGAGTTAGGCGTACACAATAAAGGACTCTCTGGGAATTGGGGGGGAGGCACTGGGGGAAGGGGAGGGGGAGGAGGGGGGAGGGAGGGAACTGGTAAAAAATTTTAAAATGTATAATTAAATTTTTAATAAAAAAAATAAAAATAAATAAATAAATCATGGCATGTTCATCCAAGGGAAAGTTGCATATATTCAAAACATAAAAAAGGTTATTTTTAATATAGCCATTAAAAAGTATAAGGTAGTTCTCTGTTACTGATAAATTAATTTCCAGCACACGCTATTGAGGGAAAGTTCAAGGTGTGGGTCACTGGGTCTGGTGCACATGTCTGCTAAGAATTCTATTTCTCCCCAAGGACATGCTGCTCCCATGAGCTCAGTGCATCTGTGTTTGGTCCTGTAAGACTTGCCCAAGATTCAGACTCTCAATATTTCATCATGGAAGGGGGAATGTTATCAAGAGGCTTCGCACCTCCCTGAGTGACTATTGAGAGTTATTTCCCCATGGGGCTTCCCCCTCCTCAATTATCCATGAACTGATGTATCATCTAAGCTTTACCAAGTGCTCAGGTAGCACAGATGACACATGCAAGCAAGAGGGAGACTGGTTGGGAAAGTTTTCAGTGGAAGAAGGTGGGGAAAACGGGAGAGTGTAATACAGGGTGGAAAAGCATAAATTAATTGCATTCATGTACGACACCATCAAATAATAATATATGAAAAAAAAAGAATGTCAGAGGCCAGTGAGCTTAGCAGGTAAGGCACCTGCTTGCAAATCTGGAACCTGAGTTTGATACCCAGAAGCACATATGATGGAAGGAGAGAAATGACTTTTGAAAGTTGGTCTTTGACCATCACCCTTGTGTATGCCACAGCATGCATGAGTTCTCTCTCTCTCTCTCTTTTTCTTCTTCTGCTTCTGCTTCTGCTTCTGCTTCTGCTTCTTCCTCTTCTCCTTCTCCTTCTCCTTCTCCTTCTTCTTTTTCTTCTTCTTCTTCTTCCTCTTCTTCTTCTTCTTTTCTCTCACTCAATATCTGTCTCCCCCTCTCTTTCAATATTTTAAAAAGAGTTTCAATTCCCTGAAAGGAAGGATAACTTCACGTGCTGGTCAGTCTCAGCTGTCTACCTGATGGGATCTAGAATGACCTTCTGGATGAGAAGCCTCTAGGCATCCCACAGGAGATTACCTTGACCAGATTCATGAGGTGTGAAGCTGCACCCACCATGGGCGTCACCATTTCTGAAGAGAACAGAACAGAAAAGACAAAGCTGGCTGAACACTAGCGTGCATGCATTCCTTGCGTGTATGCATTGCTTGCATGCATGTATTCCTTGCGTGCATGCATTCCTTGCGTGTATGCATTGCTTGCGTGCATGCATTCCTTGCGTGCATGCATTGCTTGTGTGCATGCATTCCTTGCTCCCTCCACTTGACTGTGGTTGTAGGGTGACCAGCTCCCTCAAGCTTCTGCTGCTGCCCCTCTACGACAATGGACTGTGACCTCCGATGTGAGCGAGCTCAGTAACCTTCTCCCTTAAGCTGCTCTTCTTAAAGTATTTTTTATCACAACCACAGAACAGAAACTAAGACTCCTTATTACAGTAGATTAAGTTACTTCTCTTACACATAAAAAGAAAATCCAAACTGAGCCTGGCCTTGTCTTGTAAAGAGACACCATGATGTGCAGAACGCAGCTAATTTGTGGTCCAAGGAGACTTTGGAATCTAGCCCACATGCCAGCTATAAGCAGCAGCATATTTTGAGATGTGCAGCCCACACTTAGATTCTAGGTCACATTTTTACTTAAGAGAATGGCTGAAAATGGTGTTTTTTAACTGGACAAGAAGCCCCTAGAGAGCTGGAGAGGTGGCTCAGGGGTTAAGCCTCTGCCTTGCAGGCGGAAGGTCCTGAGTTCGGATCTTAGACCCCACGTATAGACGCCAGGCGGAAGCGGGGGCGGCCTGCGCTTCTGGTCCTGGTAGGGCGGAGCCTGTGAATCCCGGGGCAGAAGGAGGTGGAGGCACGGGGAGGGGGGGTGAGGGGAGGGAGAGCAGGGGTTCAGGGGTAGGAGGAGGGAGGGAGGGAACTGGTATACCTATTAAGTTTGTATGAGCTGAAATAATAATAAAAATTGTATTAAAATTAAAAAAAAATAAGGAGGTGGAGGTGTCCATGGTGGTTCCCGATTCGTCCGTGGTTCTACACACACACACACACACACACACACATACACACATGTACACGCACATACATACACACACACGCACAATTGAATAAATAATAATAAAAAATTTTAAAAAAAAGAAGCCCCTGGAAATTTAGGGAGGGACCTCAGGGGACAGGTGACTTGTAGTGTCTGCCATGACATCTGATACTTTAAGTGGTGGGAGAACAAATAATACATACATGTGTATATTTGAAAAATTTTAGCTGTCTAGACACAAGTGTCCAGTGACAGTTGATGTATGTCTATGGACAGAATATGTGAATATCTTTTGGACAAAGGAATAAATGTGACAATTTTTGCAAGTTTGCTTTTGTTATTTGAATGTGGCATTATAACCAGTTATCTTCTTGGCTTTAAATTATTTATTTATTCATTCATTTAAGATGTGCATATGTGTGTGCATGTGTATGTGTGCACATGTATATATGTGTGCCTGTGTTTTTTGTGCACAGGTGGATGTGTGCATGCATGTGCATGTGTGTGTGAGCATGTGTATATATGTACATTTTCATATTGTGTTTGCATGTGTGCATTTGGATATGTGCACATGTGTATATGTGTGTCTGTGTGTTTTTTGTGCATATGTGGATGTGTGTGTGCATGTACACATGTGTGTGTGTATTTGCACACATATGTTTGTGTGTGTGTGTGTGTGTGCGTGCAACTACCCATGTGCAAGCATGGAGATTAGAAGATGACTTCCAAGGGCCAGTGCTGTCCCTCCAACTTGTGGGTTTGGGGGTCACTGCATCTGTACAACAAATGCTTTTCTCACCCACCCATCTTGCTGGCTCCTGGTCAGATTTTTTTCGATAGAGTAAAAACCTGAAATAGAAATGCTAAACATTTGACTTTGACATTTTTACAACTGGATCTTCTTTGTTAGCTAAAAGTCATCCTCCACCACCATTGCCATTACTTTATTAAGATTTAAGCAACAAATTAAAAGTGCATATACTCAAAGTGCAAGAAGTAATGCTTTTGTTTTGTGTGTTTAGGGTTGCGGGGGACCAGGGTGCAGACAGAGTCTCATTCCCTGTGAGGTGGGCTATGCTTTTTGTATCAGCAGGAAGGAAGGGCCCACTAGCAAGTTATACATACATACATACGAGATTTACATTTTGAGTTGAGGATTCAGATCTTTCTGCAGTCATGAGACCCACTCTGGACCAAGTGATGGAATAAGCCATGGTCTTCCGCTGTCCATCCTCTGAAGGACAGTCACAGAGATTGAACTAGGAGCTGATGCCCCCTGCCTCACTCACCCTCCACAAAACACCAGGCCAGAGGAAGGAGAAAGACCTTCACTGACCCTGCTAGAAAAGCTGCCAGCCTCCAGTTTGCTTGGGACTCAGGTCAAGAGGGCAAGAGGGGAGCTAGAGTGTGTTTAGAAGAGAAAACGATTATGTGAGTTTACTTTGCATAACGGAGTGTAAAATAAATCCAAGAAGGTAACTAGAACTTCATATGATCTCATATGCTGTGAAGGAGGTGGAAACCCATTTGAAAGGCTGATTACTGTGCTCAAATAATCATCTAGTATCATAGTTAGATGCAGGTGTCAACTTGATAGTTGAGGGTTTGAGCTCTGGGCACATTTGTAGAGAATTAGTAGCTAAGTTAAGCCTAGAGCAAACCTGTAGGAGATTGTTTAGTGGGTGGGAAAGACCCGCCCATGGAGGGTGGGACTAGGCCCTGTACAAGTGAATAAATTGGAAGGAGCTGGTTGAGAAAGGAGGCGTCTTGCTGTATACTTGCCAGACATGCTGGTCTGGCAAATAAGGATTGTCCGTCCATCTCTCAGTCATTAGTGTTTGTGTGGACTCTCCTGGCAAGCTAGACAAAGAACTGTAACCCATAGTTGTAAGAGAATAAGACTCCTTATTCCTTTAAATTGTTTGGTGGTGATTTTATCAGCAACCATGCAGAGTTGCTGCTATGCCTACTAAACTTACCTCTGACTTCTAGATAAAATGACAGATTAGAAACCTCACCACTGACTAAAACTCTGTGAAAGGAAACAGTGAGGTTGATAATGGCAAGCTCTTACTCTGCAAGAGACAGGGTCTGTGTGCTAGTTCGATATATAAGTGTCACCTTGACAACAGGAGACCCAGCTCTGGGCATATCTGTGAAGGCCTAGTGGCTAAAGCAAGCCCTTGAGGGAACCTGCAGAAGACAGTCTAATCAATATGGACTGCACACTGCAATAGCGTGCAGTCAGCTTAGGGAGCCAAGGAGACAGGAAGCTCTGCAGGGAGACAGGCAGAGAAGCTGAGAAGCAGCTCAACAGGAAGCCCTGCATCTCGAATCTTCTCCATGCTGGCCTGTGGCAGAATGTTGGTCATAAACTGCAAGGTAGATGCAGCTTCTCACATGCACTGGACTCGCAAGAGCGGTGGAATGCAGGGGTCTTACAGTCTCCCCTTCCCAACACTGCAGAATTCCATGGAACATAGATGTGCAGGCCAAAGACCCCCACTGACCTCTCCCCATTGCACCACAGAGAACTTGCTGGGGGCAGAGGGATCTGAGAAGGTCACCTATTAACACAGCACAGCTGAATTCTTGTTGCTCTGTGGTGTAATTTCCATTCTTGTGCATCGGTCTCACAATGGCTTTGCTACTGTTTGGGCACTGGCTAGTAAGGATTGTCCTGAATGTTTTTCCACCCACTTTCTATAAGGCATTCTTTCCTCTTCATCCTATTGCAGTGTGCCTGCATGTTTTATTCTTTCTTACGATTCCTGGTTACAGTTCTTAGTCCAGCTTGGCAAGTGAACTCAGACCAACACCAGGAGAAGAGGGAACTGGCCACGCCATATACTCCCCTTATGTTCTTCAACTTTTCCTCTTTCTCCAATTCTTATCCCCTTCTATTTAAAAAAAATTGTTTGAAAATAAGAGAGAGAGACAGAGAGAGAGGATATGCATGCACGACCTGATCAAACTCAGGTCTCTAGGTTTGCACGCAGGTGCCTTTACCTACTGAGGCATTGCTCTGCTCCTTCCTTTGTTTCTTCTTAATTATAATCTGCTGTAGCTTAAACATCTCTAAAAGTCACGAATGCCAACAGTACCCAACTTTCCTCTCTCAACTACTTCAACCACTTCCATTTTTTTTCTTTCTGGAGCCAGCTTCTTGATGACACTGGGCATTCTTACTGACCACAACATTTCTTTTTTTTTTAAATCTTTGACAATTTTGTATATAAATACAATGAACTTTTGACAAACTTTTTGCACATTACCTTGCTCTTTCTTCCACTGAGAAGCTCCTTCTTCCCAACAAGTCTCCTTCCTACTTTTATAAATCTTTTTTCTTATATATGGCATACACTGTCTTGAAGAAGAGTGATCCAGGGCTAGCGAGATGGCTCAGGGATTAGGACTCTGTCTTGCAAGCAGAAGGTCCTGAGTTTGGATCCCAAGTCCCATATAAAAAATGACAGGTGGAAACAGTGGTGGCCTATACTTCCAGCCCTGATGGGCAGAGCCTGGAAAATCCCAGAATGAAGCAAGGAGGTTGAAGCAATCCAGGATGATGCCAGAAGTCACCCTTAGTCCTCCACAGGGACATATAGTGTCCTCTGATGCGTGCACCCTGAGCACACACACATTAAACAAACAAACAAACAAACAAGCATTTTTAAAAAGAAGGGTGATCCACATTAGCATGGATCTGGATTGTGGCAAAGGTGTAAGTCAGTGGCAGCATGAGTTGGGCAAGTGGGTCTGTCTGCTTCTCTCGCTAGCACTAACCATTGCTATTTTCCCAGAGCTGCTCCCCAGTCCATGATGTTTTGTTAATGGGCTTGATCTTGTGTGAGTTTTGTACAGGTGAACACAGCTGCAGTGAGTTCATAGATCAATGGTCTTTCTATTATTTTTCTTTTCAAAGTTAACATAATGCTGAGATACCACTGAGACTCAAACAACTTAAGGGGTACAAGGGGAGATGTGTTCATCTTACAGGTGCAGAGGGGAGATACAGTCCTTTATGGTGGGAAAGGCATGGCTGGCTGGCAGAAGCCGGAGGTGACCTACGTCATTGTGGACATTATGGAAACTGAGAGCTGCTGCAAGCTCAAGAGCAGACTCACTCACTCCAGCAGGGCGGGGCTAACCTACCTCAAGGCCCACCCTCTGTGACTACATTCCTCCAACAAGGATCTACCTCCTAAAGGTGCCATGACCTTCCCAAATACTGGTAATAGCTAAGGATTCAAACATATGAACCTGTAGGGGGAAACACATTTCAAATCATGACACTCTACCCCTAGCCCCCACAGGCTCATTGTCATCTCATTATGCAAGTCATGCTCAGTCCAACTTTAAAAGTCCCAACACAGACTACATAAGTAGTCCCAACAGAGTCCAAAATTCCAAAAGTCCAAAGTCCAAAGCCTTCTGTGAAATCAAAAGATAAGTTACATGCTTCTAACATACAATGGCACAGAACAAACAGTTCCATTTCAAAAGGAAGAGGAATATATCCAACAAAGATTGGTCTGTAACAAGACCAAAAATCAGTAGGCCAAACTCAAAATCCTACAGCTCCATATCCAACAGATGAACCTCTTGTTAAAATCATCTCATTTCCAAAGGACTTTGGTTTCACCCTTCCATCACAGCTGTCTGTGAAACACATCATCCTCTTGTGCGGGCTCTTCTCATGGTTTTTCAGCTCACCTAAGCAGATGTCCTACATTGGCTCTGGCATCTCTAACAGATTCACTTCTCAATGGCAAACCAGGCTTTAACTCCACAATGCAAACTATCTTTCTTGGGCCTTTGAACCACAGGCTTCCTGCTGCATGCTGCCTGGCTCCACTATTCTTTGAAACCTTGAAGGAGGGAACCAGGACCTCAACCCTCTTGCATCTTTGATCCCTCTGAAACCAGGAGCATTTGGATGACATTTGCAAGTCTGCTACAGCCTTAGGTTGGAGACCGACCCCCTTGGCTCACAGCTGGTTCAGCTTTTGGGTGCTGACTGTAAGCAAATCTCTCCTGGGCCTTTGCTTTGGAGGAACAGTCAATTTCCTTTGAGCTCCACCCTTTAGCTCTTTCCTTCCAAAAGAACTGTGCATTCTTATTTATTTATCTGTGTGTGTGTGTGTGTGTGTGTGTGTGTGTGCATCAGGGACTGGAAATACAGGCCACCATCATTTCTGCCTGGCTTTTTTTTAAATTTTAATACATTTTTTATTATTTCCGCTCATACAAACTTAATAGGTAGACCAGTTCCCTCCCTCCCTCCTCCCCCCCCAAACCCGTACTCCACCTCTCTCCCTCCCCATCCCCCAGTGCCTCCCCCCCAATTTCCAGAGAGTCCTTTATTGTGTATGCCTAACTCTCCTCTGGGACCTTCTCTCCGATGACATACAAGGATCTGCCTGGCTTTTTTTTTAATTATTATTATTATTGTTATTATTATTATTATTCATTCAACTGTGCGCATGTGCGTGTGTATGTGTGCGCATGTGTGTATGTCTGTGTGTGTGTGTGTGTGTCTGTGTATGTGTAGAACCATGGACGAATCCGCAAACCACCATGGACGCCTCCACCTCCTTCTGCCCCGGGATTCACAGGCTCCGCCCTACCAGGACCAGAAGCACAGGCCGCTCCCTCTTCCACCTGGCGTCTATACATGGGATCTGGGATCCGAACTCAGGACCTTCTGCCTGCAAGGCGGAGGCTTAACCCCTGAGCCACCTCTCCAGCCCATGCCTGGCTTTTTAAAGTGGGAATTGGAATCTAAACTCAGGACCTTTTGCTTGTGAGTCAGAATCTTAACCCCGAGCCATTTCTCCAGCCCAAGAATTTGCATTCTTTCGGGTGGCAGCCTTTACTGAGGATCTTGCCTTCAGGGTGCAGCTTCTTCTATTATCCAAATTGAGAGCAGGCTTTGATTCATTAATGAAGTTAATCTCTTTAATAACAGCTGACATTTTGCTCTCTGCCACTTCCTGGTTCAACTTTTTAAGTTTTCCATTGCATTTTTCATCATCAAACCTCACAGTTTTTACTTCTTTCTGCCTGATTGCTTGTTCTTTTTCCTTATAACTCCAAACAAGAGCACTAAAAATTAGCCATGCCACACTATCAAGACCTCATAGCCTTGAAACTTCTACCAAACACTCAAAATTTAACTTCAGGTAAGCTTACAGGATGAGGGCAAAACTTAATCAAATTCTTTGCATCACTCCATTTACTTCATGTGCAGTTCCAAACAGTTTCTGTTCACCTCTGGACCATCGCAGTCTGGGTTTTCACTGTCTGTGTCTCTCACAGCAATATTCTCTTCCAAGCTCTCATTAGAATGTCCCTTTTGGCCCGTCTCTAAGACGCAAAAGCATTCCCAACACAAAGTCCCAAAGTTCTTCATATTTCTCTCAAAGAACAATTCCAAAGGCATATTAACCTCATCACAAAAATGGCCATACATTTCTACTTGGTACCAACTCCTCTTAACTTCACAAACTTTCTGGTATTAGGTTCATAGTCTCAGCAACACCCAGCTTTTGTGGTATCAATTTCTATACCAATTACCCTTTGTGTTGCTGCTGAGACACCGCTGAAGCTCAAACAACTTAAGGGGAAAAAAGGAGATTTATTCAGCTTATGGTTCCAGAGGGGAGATACCGTCCTTTATGGCAGAAAAGTCATGGCTGGCTACAGAAGTTGGAGACGATCTAGGTCACTGTCGACATCATGGAAGCTGAGAGCTGCTGCTAGTTCAAGAGCAGATTCACTCACTTAAGCAGGGCAGGGCTTACCAACTGTAAGACCCACATCCTGTGACTGATTTCTTCTAGCAAGGTTCCACTTCCTAAAGGTGCCATAACCTTCCCAAATACTGACAACAGATAAGGATTCAAGCACATGAGCCTGAGAGACGCGACTCACATTTCAAACCATGATGCTACCCTACTTCCCTCTCATTTCTAACTAAAAATCAGAATACACACAATACTGTTTTTAGCTGTTTATCTTCAATTAAGATCAAATGAGCCACTGTTGTTAATTGGCTAGTATGACATTTACATAGTGCTAATACACAGAAGCTATTCTTGCTCTTGCAAGTGTAGTGTAACAACATTTGCACTAGAGTGTAACAACAGAGTGTAACAACACTCAGAGTATACACCCTACTCAGAGTGTAACAACATTTGCACCAGACGCCCTGAGCTCCTGGACTGAAAAACTGCTTCTGAGCTACACACCTTGACTCTACCACATCTGAGAACCTCTCAACATTGTAAAAACTCAAACTGAAAGAATATGGCTGATAAAAATTAAACAAAACCATGAAATAACACCAGATGCACAAATTCCAGTGCTATAACATAAGAGACACCAGGAGCAAAGACAGCATAACTTCTCCAACAACTATTAACCCTATGGAAATAGCATCTCTTGAGGGAAAGTCAGGAAGAACCACAGACAGGTAACTCAGGGAAAAAAGGATTATACATATATTCAAAGCAATCGTGACTGAGAACAGGAGTCAATGGCTGATTGAATCAGGAAGGGAATGCATGATATGAGGGAGCAGAGATATTCATGGTTTGAATGTCATTGTCCCCCACAGGCTCAAGTGCTTGAATCCTTAGTTGATGTTTGGGAAGGTTGTGGCACCTTTAGGAGGTGGAGTCTTACTGGAAGAAGGCATATCGTTGGTTAGCCCCTACCCTGCTTCTGCTAGGAGTTTGCTTTATCATTTTGCAGCTAGTTCTCCCATTCTCCATGATGCCCGCAGTGACTTAAACCACTCCAGATTCTGCCAACCAGTCATGGCCTTTCTAACATAAAGGACTATTTCTCTCCTCTGCAAAGTAAGCTAAATAAATCTCCTTTTCTCCCCCTTTAAGTTGCTTGAGTTTGGCTATTGTCTCATAGCAGCAGAAAGAGTAGCTGAGACAGATACTGAAAGAAAAAAATTAAAATGCTGGAGATAGCAAATGCAGTAAGTCAAATAATAATAATAATAATAAAATTTTGTGGAAAGTCTCACAAATCAGATGGATGAAGGAAAGGATAGATACCTGAGCTGGAAGGCAGGGTAGAGGGACTGGAAAAATCCAACAGAGACTGTTGCAGTTTGCCTGCATGGTTGCTGATAAATGATCATCAAACGGCTTAAGGGAACAAGGGTTTCATTTCCTTACAAGAGAGTCCGGTTACAGTTCTCAGTCCAGCTTGACAGGAGAGCTCATGCCAACACTAGGGCTAAGGGAACTGGCCACACCATCTCTACATAATGACTAAGAGAGGGACAATCCTTACTTGCCAGACCAGCATGTTGGCCAAGTGTACAGAAGGATGCCAACTTCCTCAACCAGCTTTCAGTATTTTATTCATTTGTTCAGGGCCTAGTCCCACCCACCATAGGTTGGGCCTTCCCCATCAGCTAGACAATATCCTGCAGATTTGCTCAACCAGCTTTCAGTATTTTATTCATGTGTTCAGGGCCTAGTCCCACCCACCATAGGTTGGGCCTTCCCCATCAGCTAGACAATATCCTGCAGATTTGCTCTAGACCTAACTCAACCATTAATTCTCTACAAATGTGCCCAGAGCTCAAACCCTCAACAGTCAAGTTGGCACCTGTGCCTAACCATGGCAGAGACAAAGATAAAATAACAAGAAAGAGCAAACAAAGATTCCAAGATATACAGGGAACTCTGAAAAGACCAAATCTACAGATAACTGACATTGAAGAAGGAAAAGAATTTCATTTTAATAGTATAGGGAACATTTTTGAAAGTATTACAGCAGACTGTGTCCCAGAGTTAGGGAAAAGGTGTCAATCCTAAAGAGAGGAGGCCTTTAGGACTCCAAGCAGACAAGACAGGGAAGAACCCTCTCCTCATCTTATGAGTAGCAAAACACTGTACATAACAAAGAGAGTGTCTTGAAAGTGAGAAGGACCAAATCACATATAAAGGCAGGCTTATTAAAATAATGGCAGATTTGTCAGTGGGAACCTCAAAAATCAGGAAAGCCTAGAAAATGTGTTCCAAATTCTGAAGGATAACAATTACCAACCCAGACTACTATACCCAGAAAAGCTATCTATTGTAATTGGAAGAAAAATGAAAGGTTTCCATGATAAAAATAAACTGAAAGAATTTGTGACCACTAAGCACACACAAGCGTATACACAAGCATATTTGTGTATATCCCCACTCATTTGCAAACACACACACACACACACACACACATATGCATCCCAAATACACAAACATAAAAAAAAAGCAGAAGCGATTTATATGTGGCCTCCAAGAAACAACACTATACCACAAAACAGATACTCCTTAGGGTGAAAGACAGAAAAAGATATTCCAAGCAAAAAGACCTAAAAAACAAGCAGTTGTTACCATTCTAATATCTGGCAAAAGAGACTACAAGCCAAAACTAGTGAGAAAAGATAGAGAACATCATTCACACTACAAGGACCATCCTTCAAGAGGATTTTATGATTCTAAACATATATGCTCCAAGCACAGGTACATCTGGTCTCATAAAATAAATACTACTAGATGTAAAGTCACACATTAGCCACAGAAATGGAGCCTGATCCCCTCACACACATACGTGTGTGTGTGTGTGTGTGTGTGTGTGTGTGTGTGTGTGTGTAAGTGACTTTGATACACCAATCTCACCAACTGACAGAACATCCTGACCAAAAAACAGAGAAATATCTGAATTAAATGACAGCACAGATCAAATGGATTTAACAGACATCAAGAAAAACACACATTTTTCTCAACATCCTGTGGATCCTTTCTCTTAAATAAATCATAGATTAAGCAAGCAAAACAAGTCTAACAAATACATGAAAGTTAAAATAATTTCTTGTATTATATCTGATCACAGTGGAATATAGCTACACATCAATAGCAAGAGAAACCTTAGAGCATACAAACTTGTAGATATTATACTTTTGAACAATGAATGGGTTCTTGAAGAAATGAAGAAGGAAATAAAAACATTCCTAGACTGAAATGAAAATGAAAACACATGTCAAAACCCCATGAGATGTGATGGAAATGTCACCCTAAGAGGGAAGTTTATCGCACCAGGTGCTTATATTAAGAAATCAGAGAGTTCAAATAAATAACTCAGCAATATGCCATAAAGCCCTGGAAAAAGAACAAGCCTAATCCAAGTCACTAGATGGAAAGAAATCACTAGGACCAGGCAGAAATTCATAAAATAGGAACCAAAAAAACCCTACAAAAATCAATGAAACAGTTGATTTTTTGAAAAGATAAATAAAATACTGCAAAATATCAGACAAAGATACTTTGTCTTCTTCCTTTTCTATTTCTTATCTGGGTGAGAAAACCCCAGAAAGGTAAGTCCTGTGTTTTTTCTTACATCTGGATTCGAAGCTCCAGATTTTTGTGTTTTTTGGCATGTCTGTAGAGGTCAAGAAGCTAGAGGACCCATGAGGGGGTAGGGGTCTTAATGGGGGGACGGGTAGTAAAACATGTGATACGGAAATAGAGAGGGGAATACTGGAGTTAAAAGCTTTTAAGTGGGGGCGAGGGAGAGGAGGAGGTGGTTATGTAAGGAAGCCAAAACTAAGCTTGTATGAAAAAACCTTATGGAAACCCATTGCATCGAAAGAAATTTTTTTCATTTTTGCACATTTTTAATAATCTACTGTTTTCTCACATGTACATTAATTATAAACCTTTTCACCCCACCCCGCTCCGCCGGTCAGGACGCGCACGCGAGGTCCAGCCCGGCCTCACCGCTCGCTCTAGGACCCCAGGTCAGCCCACAGGGACCCGGCTCCGACTCCCACCATCCAGCCGGAGCCGCGCGGGTGCCGAGGGACGAGGAGGACCTCCCCCTGCGCCCGGGCCCCGCCCCAGCTGCCCTCGGGTTAAATAGCTCCACGCCGACGCGCCCATCCTCCCTTTTCACCCCACCCCGCTCGCGCGGTCCACCCGGGCCTCACCCCACGCCCTAGGTAAGTCCCCGTTCGGGCCCCGCCCACCAGTACCCCAGGCCAAATAATTCAGTTTAGTGAAATTGAGAGATCTTAAGAGTTAAAATGACAATGCCAAAGTCAAAGTGCAAATCCATGAGAAGCAACACTCAAGTAAACAAATTTCCCACTGAAGAAATTAATCCCATAATGTTAGATTCCAACAAGAACAAACCCGTGGAAAAAGGCCAAGAAAGCCTGACCCAGGATAACGACTTTCAAAATATGATCATTACCATGTTCAATACTATGAAAGAGGAAATCAGGGAGGAATTACATAATCGAATCAATCGCTTTGAAGAGGAACACAACAGACATCTGGAGGAGTTGAGAAAAACAGTGCAAGAAACAAAAAGTGGCATAGAGCAGTTAAAACAAACTCAAGCAGAGTTTAAAACTGAGCTAAAAGGCAAGTTATCTTCAACCCAGAACGCCACAGAGAGTCTTATCAACAGAACTAATGAAGCAGAAAACAGAATTTCAGACCTTGAAGATAAAGTGGGAGTACTAACCAGCTCAATGGAAGAGGTTGTTAAAGCCAAAAAGATACTTGAGAGAAATATCCAAGAGATATGGGACACCCTGAAGAAGCCTAACATGCGTATTCATGGAATACCGGAGCAAGAATCTCAAAATACATTAATTATAAAAAGACCAATATCTGCTACCAAAAGTTAAATACTGTACAATCTCATGAAAATGGGTTCTTGAAGAAATGAAGAAGGAAATAAAAACATTCCTAGACTGAAATGAAAATGAAAACACATGTCAAAACCCATGAGATGCGATGGAAATGTCACCCTAAGAGGGAAAATAAGGAGGCATTTACTTCAAATAGGATAGGAAAATTCCACTTTTTAAGAAGTTTAACCAAGTTGAGTAAAATAGCAAAAAAAAAAAAAAAAAAAAAGAAGTTTAACCAGAAGTCGGTAAATTTCTAATCTATTTACGTGATCATAAAGAGTTAGATCACAGACCTAACTCTCCTAACTCAAATCTTCATTTACATTGCTTTAAATAAATCTTAAAGAATATCTTCCAATACATATGAGGCTGCTCAAGAGAATGTATGAACTGGGGAAGAAAGGAATGTGCTAGAATGTGAAGGAAGAATAGGGATACCTCTAGTGCCCAGCATAACGTCTAGCTCAAAGTTAAAAACCTGATAGAATGCTTTGGTGCAGTCAACTGTACTGTGCCAAATGCACACTTCTACCTCTGCTTGTTTTCACTTTATTTTAAGCTCTCATCGGTACACACCTGGTTCTGGCCTTTGACCCTACAGTGAGTAAGACGATGCAGTACGCATGCATTTCTTACATCGGCTTTCTGAAAGGAACATCAAAGCCAAATTGTCACTGTGCTATGAACTTGTCTCATGTGACCTGGCCTGATTCTTATTGGAAGTTAATTTCAGTGTGCAAAATTAATACAGAAAGATAATTTTAAAATACCATAAAAAGAAAGGCGTTTGAATGGTGGCACCTGCATGCTTCCAAAAGGCACAGGGTTATTAAATAAATATCTCTGTTCCCGACTATCAGTTATAGATCACAAAGTGGCTAGAGGCTCCACATACAACACAGGCTGTTGTCAGTCCTCCTGGCTGCCCACCATACTGCATGATAAACCTCTATTGCTCAAGACATCTTGTGCTTTGTTCACGGGATATAGAAAAATCAAACTGGAATTGACCAGGAAACTTCCCCCTTGCTGGCTTGATTTCATCTGCTGACATCAATGGTCTAAACCAGTGCTGGACCACGCATGCTATAGCACCAATCTAGGAGGCAGAATGTGCCCATCGGTGCAATAGCGGCATGACCATCATGGAGTTAACCAACTAATTTTTAAAAATTGAATCTGAGGCCTGGTTCACAGGTTCATTCTGGTCCTGTATATTTAGTCAATCCATAGCTGGGAAGGTGATAGGCTCTAAAGAGGAACCTACTACTATTGGTTTGGTAAATGAATATGTAATGAACATTCTTCTAGCTATTTATTTATGTTTTTACTTATAGATTAATGCTCTCAAGCCTGTTCAGAGAATTTTACACACACACACACACACACACACACACACACACACACAATTTAATTTTGTGTATCATGGTGAGCTTACAATATTTTCACATCTTAACCCCAAATCCCATCCTCCCTTTCTCTTCCCATTACTACCCTTCTTCTCCCCCACCAGAGTCCCTCCTATTTTCAAGTTTTCTCACATTCGTGATCCATTGGGTTTTATCTGATTTGCCTTTGATGTCATGTGCCTGAGTATTTTTTAAATTAACTATTTATTTATTTATTCAATTATGCATGTGTGTGTGTGTGTGTGTGTGTATGTGTGTGTAGAACCACAGGTGAATTCTGGAACCACCATGGACTGCCTCCACCTCCTCCTTATTTACTTTGCCCTGGGATTCACAGGCTCTGCCCTACCAGGACCAGAGATGCAGGCCGCCCCCCGCTTCTGCCTGGCGTCTATACGTGGGATCTAGAATCCAAACTCAGGACCTTCCGCCTACAAGGCAGAGGCTTAACCCCTTAGCCACCTCTCCAGCCCCATGCCTGAGTATTTGATGGGGCGTTAATCTTATATCAATGGATACCATTGAGGAATGCATCTTACATTTTATCAATGGATATACCATTGAGGAAAGCATCTTACATTTTGTCCTTATCAGCAATAGCCTTCATCAGTCTCTCAGGGAGGTGTGGTATCTCTTGAGGTCTTTCCCCTTCCATGATGAAATGAGAAACTTCTTTCTGCAATGGGCAGTGGTTAACTTGTCAGAATGCTGGGCATAAGTGGCTGACAGCTAGTCAGTCCTAAATAAGCCATCACTAGCCATAGCCCCTCCTCAGAGCCAGGAAACACTGAGGAAGAGGGGGCGGGAAGCTAGGAAGAGCGAGAGGAGGGGGTTGGGGGACATTCTCTGAAATGCAGTCTTCTGGACATGACATGGAAGTTGTGCTCACAGCCTGTGGCTTCCTGCTCAAGACCTGCATAAGGCCTGGCGAAATAGCTCATCAGATAAGGCGCCGGCTCACAAACCTCGGACCTTCGATGTCCAGAACCTCATGAGGTGGAGGGGAGACCTGAGTTCTAGAAGTTGTCCTCTGACCTCCACCCACCTGTGGAATGCGTCTCTCTCTCTCTCTCTCTCCCCTCTCCCTTCCCTTCTTTCTCACTTTCCCCTTCCTTTTCCCTGCCTCTCAAATAAGTAACAGAAAATCTTAAAGAAGGAAAGATCTGGGCTGGAGAGATGGCTCAGAGGTTAAGACTCTGCCTCACAAGCAGAAGGTCCTGAGTTTGGATCCCAGGTCCCAGAGAAATATGCCAGGTGGAAATGGCTGGGGCCTGCACTTCAGGCCCCAGTGTGCAGAGCCTGGGAAATCCCAGAGCCAAGCAAAAAAGGAGGTAGAAGCATCCAGGATGATTCCCAAAGTCACCCTTGTTCTTCCACAGGGACATACAGTGCCCACTGATTCTCTCTCTTTCTCTCTCTCTATAGTTTAAAAAAATTAAATAAAAAAAGAGAGAAACAAAGACTTGCGTGCAATCAAGTCAGTCAGTGTACTGAAGTACTTGGTGGTGCACGAAAAAAGAAGGATGTCAAGATAAGAGGAAGAACATTGGAGGGGCTGGGGGGGCGAGAGAGTGAGTGGGGGGAATCTGACCTAGATAAATTGTATACATTATGAAATTATCAAAGAATTAAAATATCAATGAATAGACTTATTTGCATAACAAATCACTCTTTGGAACCTCCACCTCAGCCAGGTCATGGAATCTCTGTCTGCTTTCTGCCCAAAACGCGCTGCCAATCTCCTCGAGAGTCAGATCTTTTAAGATCCATAAAAGCAATTGCACATGCGAAGTGTGTGCCCTTCTTTCTAGCTTTCTGGGTCGACTGCTTTTTCTAAGCCAGTGGCACACACCTAAAGGGCAGTGCGTTATAAATCAAGAGAGCAGGCAGCCTGGAAAACTCTGAAAGCTTTTACAAGTTTCCACGTAAGGATGTGAGTCTCCACCAAGCACTTAGAGCTACGTGATTGTGACATGCACACTGCTGTGTTTCCTTTGTTTTGCAATAGCTTGTAGTTGCTTCTTTAATAACAGCAGAATTCTATGTGGGAGATGAGGGCTAGGGCAAGGGGTGTGTATAGCTACAGACAAGGAACTTGGGTAACTCAGAACATCGCAGCAAGAATTTTTCTCATCCCTTAAAAAATCTCACATTTTCCTTTAACTGATTTTTTTTATTGTTATCAGCACCATCCCTGTGTCAGGCATTTGTGATACATCAGGGTGCAGAAGAGACTCCCCCTCTTTCTTCTCAGTCCTCACACTCAGCTAAGTTGTGTGTAGTTTCCTCCCCCACCTTATAAAAATAAGCTCAAGCAGCTAGAAGTGGGGAACAAATGGTGTACAAGTGCCTGAATGCCTTCTGCTTGAATAAAAAAAAATCATTTGAATGAAAACAAAATAAAATAAAAGTCATTATCACAACTGCTTATCTCTCAGATACTAGGTGAGACAGAGATGATATTTAATTATTTGCTAGAGAGAGAGAGAAAGAGAGAGAGGAGGGAAAGGAGAGGAGAAAAGAGAAGAAAAGGGGAAGGGAAAGAAGGGGAGGGGAGGGGAGGAGAGAAAAGAGGGAGGGGAAGGGAGGGGAGGGGAAGGGAGGGGAGGCAGGGGAGGGAAGGAGGGAGGGGAGGGGAGGGAAGGCAGGGGAGGGGAAGGGAGGGAGGGAGGGGAGGGGAAGAGAGGGGAGGGGAAGGGGAGGGGAAAGGGAGGGGAGGGGAAGAGAGGGGAGGGGAAGGGAGGGGAGGGGAAGGGAGGTGACAGTATTGGAGGTGAGTGAGGGGAGGGGAAGAGAGGGGAGGGGAATTGAGGGGACTGGAGAGGAGGGGAAGGGAAAGGTATTGGAGGGGAATTGAGTGGAAGGCAGGGAGGGGAAGGGAGGGGAAGGCAGGGGAGGGGAGTGAGGGGAGGGGAAGGGAGGGGAGGGGAAGGGAGGGGAAGGGAGGGGAGGGGAAGAGAGGGGAGGAAGAAGATGGGAGGGGAAGGGAGGGAAGGGAGGGGAGGGGAAGAGGGGGAGGGGAAGGAGAGGGGAGGGGAAGGAGGGAGGGAAGAGAGGGGAGGGGAAGGGAGGGGAAGGGAGGGAGGGAAGGGAGGGGAGGGGAAGGGAGGGGAGGGGCGCATGGGTGGAGGACAGAGTACAACGTTCAGAAATAACTTGTCCCTTCCACCAGGCAGGCTTCCAGAGCCTGAACACAGGTAGCCGAGATTGCAAGCAGGTGTCTCACCCAATAAACTATCTTACTGGCCCTTTTTTTTTTGACAATTTCATACATGCATGCAAAGCATCTTGATCACATTCTCCACCACTCCTCCTCCCCTTCTCCCTCCCATTTTCATGGTTTCTTTTTTTTTTTTTTTTTTAATTCCACTGGTACTGCGTGTATGTGCCTGGGTGTGTGAAGCCAACGACTGGAGCAGCGGGCAATGTACCAACATTCATGGGGGAGGGGGTTAGAGTTTCAGTGTATGGAAATCGGGGGACATAGCATTCAGTCCACTACCTCCCTATTTCCTGACCCAGGGGTGTCACTGAGCTCATTGTGTGGGAGAGCACATCCTCCTGTGGAACAAGATCATCCGTGTTTCTTATCAAGCTAGATTCGGTGAGGTGGTGAGTACCTTTCCTACATCCACATATCGTGTACTGCAGCCCCCCAGCCCACCCTCTGCACGTCTCACAGGGAATCAAGAATAATCTTGCACACCAGACAGCAGGCTGAGCTTTTGACCCCCTTAAGTCTGTAAAACACTGGACCATAACATTGTTCCAATTGAAGAAAAGCTCTCTTGGCCCATTCCCTGCCCCCACCACTATACCTTTGGGTAGCAGTGGGAAGACTATTCATTCATTTGTTGAAGACGTTAGAAACAAATGACAACTTTCTCTTCATTTCGATGAGCTGTTTCCTTCTGTAACTTTACTATAATCACACCATGGGAGATAAATATTGCTATCATTCCCATTTGTTCAGTGTTTTTGGTGTTACTTCAGAACGGGGTCTAGACTTAGTTCAGTATTTCTAGAAATATCTTCCGAAAAAGTCATTGCCAGAACTGGGGACAGAACTCAGTGGTAAAACATTGGCTAGTGTGCTAGTTAGATATATAGGAGTCATTTTGACCATTGAAGGCTGAAAAGAATGTTGAAAAAGTGTTCTGGGCAAAAATAAATTCTAAGACATCTCCCAGTCACCTCAGGAGGTTGTGTTCAAATGGATATTTCCTAGTGCTCAATGCATAGATCCGCCACATTAGAAATGCAAAGAATAAACCCACTGTGATAGTTACTGTTGCAAGAAAACTCCAAGATAGAACATTAAAAGCAATGTATTCATAAACAAGAGCGAGGAGAGCGTGGCGGGGAAATTAAGGACATCATCGCTGGACGGCGAAAGAAGAGTCTGGCTGATTCCCTGCAAAGCATTTTCATGGAAACTCATACATATTCAGTGGCAGCAAGCACTCGACGGTGAATCTGGCAAGCTGCTATTGAAAAGGACGCGTTATTTCCTGCATCTGTTGTGAGAGTTATGTAAAATCCTTAATGTGATGTGTATTCACTGAAAACCTATTTTTTTTTTTGTTTCCCTGCCAGTGAATTTTCATTTAAGCCCCACATGCATGCTTTCGCTGTAACTGAAGGCAGATACAGACATGGGTAGCCAGTCCGAGGCCCAGTCTATGCTTCTTTTAAAAATCTGATTATGGGGGGGAGGGGGGTGGCACTCAGCAAGTCAAGGGGCAGTATGGTCCTTGCTTCTTTGCCTTGCCCAGCATGTGGTGTGGCCGGTTCCCTCAGCTCCAGCTGTGACTATGTACCCCATGAGGAGTTGTGACTTGAAATAAGTGGAATAAGGAATAAATAATAATAATAATAAATAAGGGGAGCCGTCTTGCTCACCTAAATCATTGGGCGTAAAGTAGCAATCTAATAATTGTATATAACACTAAGACAGTAAGGAACCAGCTATACAAATTATGATGCCATTATACCGTGAAAAACTAGGCAGTTGCTAAAAAAATTGAGAGTTTCTAACATGCATGGGCAAGAAAAAGGGCAAAAATGTGAGCAAATAATGAAATGTTCATGATATACAATGAATATATTCCCCTTAGGTCTTGGGAATGGATTTACATACAAATGTACAGATATCGTAGGATAGAAGCCACAGGAAAAATTGTCAGTCATGGTTAATTATGATAAAAGGAGAGAAAGAACCAAAGATCTGAAAAGTTTGATTTGGGAAAAGAAAATGGGCTCGCAGGCGACGTGTCAAAAAAATGGGAAAAGGAGGCAAGTTTGCCTTTGCACACAAAGCAAACGGGCTCTGACCTTCCTCCTTGGCAAGCTGTCTGCTGAGGAGGTGTGTACCCAGAAAAACCCCTCAAGCTTACCGGAATATGGCCCACAAACAAAAATTGTACACATCCGAGATGTGCAGTGTGCTCTTTTGATACATGCACATATAGTAAAGTGATTGTCTCCATCAAGCTAGTCAGCATATCCTCTATGCCATACAATTAGATTTTCTTTATTTGATCTATTGCGAGACCCTATAAGTACATAGCGTAATTATTGTGACAGTTAGTTTTAAGTGTCAACTTGACAATTAAGACCTGAGCTTTTAGGCACAAGTATGAAGAATTGTTTAGTTAAGGCAAGACTCTGAGAGAGCCTGCAAAATATGATCACATCGATGTGGGGAGATCCAGACCATAGCCAGTGAGACCATTCCCTTGTGTAGAAGTTAGCTTGCATGGTTGCTGATAATAACCATCAAATGGCTTAAGGGAACAAGGATTTTATTTTATCTTATTATTGACAAGTTACAGTTCTTCGTCCAGCTTGACATTAGAGTTCACACCAATACGCTGGCTGAGGGAACTGCCCACACCATCTCTATATAATAGCCGAGAGAGGGACAATCCTTACTTGCCAGACCAGCATGTCTGGCCAAGTGTACACAAGGATGCCAACTCTCTCACCAGCTCTCTGTATTTTATTCCAGGGCCTAATCCTACCCTCCATGGCCGGGCCTTCCCCATCAGCTAGACAATCTCCTGCAGGTTTGCTCTGGGCCTAACTCAACCACTGATTCTCTACAAATGTGCCCAGAGCTTAAACCCTCAACTCATGTTGACACCTGTGCCTAACTATTGACACCTGGTCAGGAAAATGAGACAGAGAGAGAATTTTGGCAGAATGGCAAGCTGGAAAACAGGACCTCTTCCCTTCCTGTCGATATAGTGTGGACGATTCTTGCACTGTTGATGGGACTCCTCTCTCGAGGTGTTGATGTAACTCTTCTGCCACAGTGGACCATAACAAGAAACTGTGAGCATGAATAAATCCTGTGTTCTCTTCGGTTGTTTGGGGTATGTATACCACAGCAGCAGGAATACGAGCCGAGGATAGGTATTAACTACCGTCACCATATTCTACATTAATCTTTGGAAGACTTTGAGTATTGCTCTAAAGGTGGTTGTGCATTTGGTCTTAGCAAATGGTGCTTTTCAAATCCCACTGTTTATGCAATCAACTGGGGATCTGTTAAAGTACAGATTCTGAGCAGGACATGCCAACTCTGCAGATCTGCCGAGCACACTTTGTGTAGTAAGGTATTCCAGCGATGTTTCTTAGAAGTGGAGACATCCATTTCTGTCTCAGTCCTCACAACATTTGTCAGGCAACTAGAACACACTTCATGGAAAATTGGCCAAGTTGCATCAGAAAGAGCAGATTTGGGGCCGGTGAGATAACAAGTGCGTAAGTGTACCAGTCAGTCTGCATGGTTGCTGATAAATCACCATCAAATGACTTAAGGGAACAGGGTGTTTATTTTCTCTTATAGTTCTCAGTCCACCTGGCCAAGAGAGCTCACACCAACACCAGGGCCACACCATCTCTATGTAACGGCTGAGAGAGGGACGATCCTTACTTGCCAGGCCAGCATGTCTGGCCAAGTTTACACAAAGATGCCCACTCTCTCAAGCATCTCTCTGTATTTTATTCCAGGGATCAATCCCACCCACCATGGCTGGGCCTTCCCCATTAGCTAAACAGTCTCCTGCAGGTTTGCTCTGAGCTTAATTCAACCACTAATTCTCTACAAATGTGCCCAGAGACCCTCAATTGTCAAGTTGATACTTGTGTCTAACCATGACAGTAAGTTACTGTCTGGCAACCCTGAAGACATAAGTTTTATCCTCAGAAGCCCACATGATACATGTTCTCTCTCTCTCTCTCTCTCTCTCTCTCTGTCTCTCTCTGTTCTCTCTCTCTCTCTCTCTCTCTCTCTCTCTCTCTCTTCCTCTCTGTCAGTCTCTATCCTCCTGCTGAGGCTTTGGTCCTACCCACTATGGGCTGGTTTATCCCCCATCAATCTTTGCACTTGCCAGTGGTCCACTTTGACTGTATAATTCCTCATAGGTGCGTCCATGTTAAGTTCATAGTTGAAAATAATTGGCAAATCTACTCATAGACCTTTTTTATTTTTGGTGATTTCTCATATTTTGCTGGAGGTCTGCAAGTGCGCTGTGAGTCTCTCCACCTTTGACGGTCTCAGTGGGCTGGTTGACACCACGTGGCCTGACTATGTCCTAACCTGCCATATCTGCTTCTGGATCCAGGTCCTTGGTTCTGGGAGGTTCCAGGCCAACACTGTGTCGCTTCCCCTCCCACTGGTGGCATTTGACTACTGACAAGGTCAGTCGTCTTTTCCCCAGTATATATTCTTGCAGAAGAAATATCCACAGCATAGTCTGGAGGGCTAATTGTCCAACTTGGGTCAAGCTTAATCTGTGTCTCCTGCATGGCTTCATTGTTGATGTCGGTGAGTTGCTGCTCAGACTTCAGAGTCCCAAGAATTCAGCGGCATAACATTAGGCTTCCTGTTGATTTCTTCCCTAAAAACTTCTGTGACACTAATCTTGCCACATCTGCCTTCCAATAGATGACAGATACCTTGGGCATTTTTCCCCCTTTTCTTATCCTTTCCTGGGGTGTGTGTGTGTGTGTGTGTGTGTGTGTGTGTGTGTGTGTGTGTGTGTGTGTGTGTGTGTTGTATTAGAGGGTACTGCATGTGCCTTTGGAGGCCCAATGGGTACTTCAGGAATCCTCCTGGATTGCTCTACCTCCTTTTTGCATTGCCCTGGGCTCTCCAGCCCCTCCTGACTGCTTTTTAGGTTTAAAACCAAATTTAGGGCTGAAGAGATGGCTCAGGGGTTAAAAGTCTGCCTTGCAAGCAGAAGGACCTGAGTTTGGATCCCAGGTCCCATGTAAAAAATTCCAGGTGGAAATGGTGCCGTCTTGCAGTTCCAATCCTGGTAGGCAGAGCCTGGGAATCCCAGAGCAAAAGCAAAAAGGAAGTAGCAGCAATCCAGGATGATTCCCAAAGTCACTCTTGGTCCCCCACAGGGCCACACAGTGCTGTCTGATACACACACACACACACACACACACACACACACACACACACACATAAATAAACTTAAAAAATCAGTGTGTAGGCTTCTGAAAAAAACAAAAACTGCAACTTTGATATGATCAAAGCACACCTGATATGATAGCACTCCTGGGCATATGTGTCCAATGACCCTACATCTTAACCACAGATACTTGAACATCCTTGTTTATTTCTGCTTTTTTCACAATGGTACTCTTTTTTTCTCTCCTGATGGAACTGAGAATTGAACTGGCAACCTCTCCTGTAGTGGGCAAGCCCCACACCACACAACACTGGCTCTGTACTCACAAGAGCAAGGAAATGAAGGCAGCCTAGATGTCCACCAATAGACAAGTGGATAATGAAGATGTGATACATACACACACAATGAAAATTTATTCAGTTGCAACAGCACCTATGTACACATACAGACAGATATACACATATACACACACGCACATAAATGTATAGACACAGACAGGTAGACACACACACAAACTGACACACACATACACACAGACAGATACATACAGACAGACACAGATATATACACACGCACACTACATATGTAAAAATAATCTAAAATCAATCACACAGGTGAACTGCTACACCAGGGAGTGGTCTCACCGGCTATGGTCTGGGCCTCCCCATATCAACGTGATAATCTCTTATAGGCTCTCTCAGAGCCTTGCCTTAACTGAAAAAAAATAGTTTGGGCTGGAAAGATGGCTCAGGGGTTAAGACTCTGTCTTGCAAGCAGAAGGTCCTGAGTTCGGATCCCAGGTCCCAAGTGGAAACAGCGGTGGCCTGCACTTCCGGCCCTGGTGGGTAGAGCTTGGGAAATTCCAGAGGGAAGCAACAAGGAGGTAGAAGCAATCCAGGATGATTCCTAAAGTCACTCTTGGTCCTTCACAGGGACACACGGTGCCCTCTGATACACACACACACACACAAAAATGGTTTGAGTGGAGACCCTGTGTGGGTAAAGACATAGATTACTAAGCAAAAATTCTAGCACCAGCAATGGGAAGTGAAATTGCCAGGACGGGTAGTTTCTATTTGCTCTTGCTTGCCCGCCAGAACCAGTTGTAAGACCCTGTCTTTGAAAACCACACAACCTTGGGGGTGGGGGAAATAGCTTCTTGATTTCACCTTCCTCCCTGAAAGCCAGATAGATTCACAAAAGAAACGGGAAACCCAGGGCCTTCCTGGCTGCCACAGCCAGCACTTTCCTTGCAAGTGCCTGGGATACTTTGCTTTCATCCGCACCACGTCCAAGCAAGAGAAGACAGACGGGCACCCCGGCTTCCAAGGAGAGTTGGTTTCACTGGACAGCGACCCCACCACGCAGATTTTACAGAAGCAATCTAAAACTACAGCTCCTTCCAGGGAGCACAAGGTGAATTACATGCAGTTCGTGCACAGTTGTGGACGTGGGAAAACCTGCAAAGACCCAGGAGAGTGATAAAAATTCTTGTGGGATACAGTCACCTTTCCCTCGGTCTGGAGAATAAGAGCCTGGCCCAGCGCCTGAAGCAGGCTGAGAACTGGATGGGCCAGATACCAGGATGGTAAAGAGACGGACGCTGATTTGTTAGATAAGAGAGTTTGGTCACTGCGAATACCCTGAAAACAGAACAAGGAGAAAGGAAGTGTATCTTGCTAATATGAAAAAAAATTGACTATTCAGTTGAACCAAATGATCAAGTCTAATGCCGATATTTGGAAGAGACGTGATCAAGCTCTAGTGCAATTTAGTAGAAATAATGTCACCTATTCGATATTCTTATTCCTCATTTTCATGGTGTGTATGTGGTGGTATGTGTATTTGTATGTCTGTGGGTAACGTACACATGTGTGTTCTTGTATATGGAGGCCTGAGGTTAATATCAGGAATTATCCTCAATCAATTTTCTACCTTATTTTTTTTTTTGAGACAGGGTGTCTAATCAACCCTGGAGTTAGCCTATCAGTCTCACACTAGCTCTGGACATTTTCAGACTCCACCTTTCTGAACTAGAACTACAGGCATGCCACCACACCCGGCCAACATTCTGCATGGGAGGCAGGGATCTGAACTCTGGTCCGTTAGCTTATGCAGCAAGCACTTTAACTGCCAAGTCATCTCTCTGGCCCCTTAATATTGCAAAGGGAAAAGGACTTATTCACATGGATATAACCAAACAAATTCAGAGTATGAGACATTTTTATAAAGCCACTATCCCCCTCCAAGATCTATATGAGGAAAAAAATTAGAGAAGATTGTTCTGGATTAAAAGACACTAAAGAGAGGTAATAATCCATGTAACAATTGAATTGATTAAATTTCAGCCAGGCTTAATAACTCATGCCTATAATCTCAGGAGCCTGCGTCAGGAGGATTGCTGTGAGTTAAACCAACATAGGTTATAGAGTGCGTTTCAGAGCAGTTTGGACTATTGACTGTCTCAAAAAAAAAAAGCAAGTTAATAATTAAGGTTACATGAATATAGACTATCTTATCTGATCCTAACTTAACATCAGAATTTTAGATGTAATAATGCTTTCTGTGCCAGGATTTTGTTTTTGAAACAGGCTTTCACTGTGGAGCCCAGGTTAGCCCGGAACTTGTGATATTAGTTCCTGACTTAGCCTCCAAGTGTGTTGGAATTGAAGGCATGGACCATCCCCTTTACAGGGAAATATTTTTCTCTCACGGATGTGTGTGAAGTACAGAGGAAGTGAAGTCACCTGATGCTTACAGACATTAGCAGAGGTAAGGGAAGGCTACATTTCTCCAGTTTTTCTTTTCTTTCTTTCTTTTGCTTTTGTTTTTTTTTTAATCTGTGTGTGTGTGTGTGTGTGTGTGTGTGTGTGTGTGTCTAGTCATGTGTACAAGAGTTCACTTGAGTGTGTGTGCCTGTAGAGGTCCATGTGTGACATCATAAAATAAGTATGAGAGCAGGAGAGATGACTCAGGGGTTAAGCCTCTGCCTCACAGAAGGTCCTGAGTTCAAGTCCTGGATCCCACCTAAAAATGACAGGAGGAAATGGCAGAGCCTGGGAAACTCCAGAGCAAAGCAAAGAGGAAGGTAGAACAATCCAGGATGATTCTCAAAGTCACTCCCGGGTTTCCACAGGCACGCATAGTGTCTTTTGATACACACACATATACAAACACACACAAATGCAATAACTAAATAAAAATTTAAGAATTAAATAAAATAGTAAAAAAAAAGAAGTAAGTATGAGGAAGTGTGATAGTTAGACACAGGTGTCAACTTGATAACTGAAGTCTTGAGCTCTGGGCATAGTTGAGAAGAATTAGTAATTGAGTTAAGTCCTGAGCAAGCTTGCAGGAGACTGTCTAATTGAGCAGAGACCCAACCTATGGTGAGTGGGATTATGGGGAGGTGGATAAGATGGAGGGAGATAGTCAAGAAAGTTGACCTTCTTTTGTATCCTTGGCCAGACAAGCTAGTCTGGGGAGTGGGGGTGTCCCCCACTGGATATGGCACGGCTAGTTCCCTTAACCTCTAGTCTTGCTATGAGCTCTTCTGCCAAGCTGGACAAAGAGCTATAACCAAAAATCATAAGCTAGAATCAAACCCTCTTGTTTCCCCTTAAATCAGTAGCTATGAACGTGTTAACAACACGTTCTCAGTAGCAGGGTAACTGCTACTGAGATGGGGAGCAGAGCATGGTATGCCAGTTACTCTTCTGTTGCCATGATAAAAACTCTGACCCAAGCAACTTCTTGGCATATGATTCCAGAGGGGATAGAGTCTGTCACGGCGGAGAACACACGGTGGCAGGCAAAATGTGACTCCAGGACCAGAAGTCCAGCTGCTGCCTCGCAGTGACGCTGAAGCAGGGAAGCAGGGTTGGTTGTGAAGCCTCGACCTCCCTTCGCCCCTCTACCAGCGATTATGTCCTCCAGCAAGGCTCCACCTCCTAGATTCCACAACCCGATTGGTTCCTGTCTGACCTGCGCAATGGCTGACATGTCAACAACCCCCCAACGTGTAGTAGGGATCACAGGGAAGATCCTTAGAGCAAGGGGTTAAACAGTCATAATAAAGTTCCCATGCTAGTGAGCAGCCCAAGAAGGCGCTCCAAGCTATGCCACGGAGTCCTGAACCCTCACTAGGGTAGACGACTAGGAGGGAAATTCAGCGCCCACATAAACAGATACTGTGGAGGATGGAAGGTAGAAAACAGGAAGCAGAAAGAAAGGAGGAGGGAAGGAAATGAAAGGGAGGAGGAGTCGGGGAGACAACGGGGGAAAGAAGAGGAGAGGAAAAAGAAGGGGGTATGATTAGACAAAAAAGTAATAAAAATAATAACAAACAAATAAGTAAAAAAGATTCCACAACCTTCCAAACAGCATCACCACTTAGGGACCAAGTAGTGACCCCTTGAGTCTGTGGGGGACAATTCACATTGAAACAATGACAGGTAGATTGACTGTGTAGATGAGAGAAAAAAAAAAAAAATCAAACCAAACCAAACAAAACAGCTCTCACCTCAAAGAAGGTAAGAAGAGGTATTTTATTTTGGAGCCGAAAATGAGTGATTATGGCCTTGGGACGCAGATTCAGGTGGTCTTCACTTCCGTGTGTCCCACTCGTCATAATAGTATTTCGAGGTTGTATAATATAGAACAAAGAAAACCATACATTGAGGCCCTTTTAAAGTGCATTGGTGGAAACATCAGGTAGATCGGTTACAGAAAAGCAAGCCGATCTCTGTTATAAGACACAGATGTTATCTGGTCACATTCTTAGCTTTGTGGTTAGCGTGGGGCATGGACAGGGGTGGGTAATAAATGGCCATCAAGGGGGCTAAGGATGGCCTGAGATAATCTGGTCGTGGATTTGCGACATGCCGCCGGACTTCCCCACATTGTGGAGGGTGTAATCAGTCCGTCCCCTTGCAGATGCAACAGCTTCTTTCCAGAACTTACGTCCACAATGGGAAAGTTCTCGTTTTATATGTCCAAGGCCTGAGGCTCTTTCCCCAGCACAGGGATGGAAAAGGTTGTCACATGGTGCTACATCAGTTTATTGATGCGGGGTCCATGCCGGGGGTTCTAGGTTTAGTATGATAACCCGAGCATCCGGCACAACTTGAACAGCTTGGATGGTTGACTGGATAAAGCTCCGATCCCAATGCTTTGATGGGGTCAGCAAAACTTAGATGCCAAGGCTTGGTGGTGTGGGTACCTGGGAAGGTTCTGAAGGGAGGCGCGCGGGGAGTGGCAGGAAGATCCGACACAGAGAAATCACGTCCTCACCGTGCCTGCACCCGCTCTTGCTCTGAGAGGGTTGGAGAACATCCTTCACTCTGCCAGGCTTCAATCGCCAACTTGCACTTGTGTGCTTTTATGGGGAGAAGTGTGTGTGTGCGTGTGTGTGTGGTTCCTGGGGACACTGTGGGCGTGGTCTCTATGGCTGAGCGCTTTGACCTTCACAGCAGCAGCAACTCAATCAGCCTCAAGCTGATTCTCTACATTCCTGCTGCGCCCCGCTCAGCCTGCTGGTGGGGCGTTGGGGGGTGGGGATGGGGCGCGGAGTGGGGTGTGCCTCTTTGTCCTCTGCATGGCTGCTCACCCCACATGCTCCCTCCCGCTCTGGGTCTCTATAGCTGGAACTCCCTCTGTGGCAAGAACGGCAGGTGAAATCAGGTCCAATGGGCAAACACTAATCAACCCACGGCCTGAGTGACACTTCCTCCCCTCCTGTTAGCCAGAGCAGGGGATGCCAGTGTAAGCACGCTTTCCCACCATCTCCCTGTCTCCCAACACACTCCCGGAAATTGGTGAAATTCCACTGCCCAGTCTAACCAGATTTTATTTATATACGGGATAATCAGAGGGCTGGGAATAGTGTGGGAATCTGGGGCGTGGAATTTCTGATTGGCTGGAAGGAGAAATAGGGAAATGAGAGACTCCCCTAGTTTTCCTAGTTTCCAGTTTGTGCTCAGATAGTTGCCTCCCAAACGGCTCATGTATTTGGATCTTTAATTGTTTGGGAAGGTCATGGCACCTTTAAGAGGTGGAGCCTTGCTGGAGGAAGGCAGTCACAGGGGGTGGGCCTTGAGGTGGCTTAGCCCCGCCCTACTCCCCGAGATCTCTGCTCTTGCAGTTTGCAGCTCTTAGTCTCCTTGATGGACGTGTCTGTCAGTCAGCCAGGCCTATTCTGCCATAATGGACTGTATCTCCCCTTTGGAACCATAAGCTGAATCTCCCTCTCCCCCTAAAATCGCTTGACTTTGAGTGATGTCTCCAGCAACAGAGAAGAGTAACTGATACACAGCACCAGCTGAGATGCCAGAGAATTAACATTCCTGATGTCTAGCACAGGCATAGAGAGCCGCAGTCTATACATGAAACACTTCCAGTATTAACAGACATCACTCGGTATTGGGCTATAGGCTTAGTCTTGACTGGCTGCAGAGCACTTGAGTGCACAGCGTGCTGTTCTCTTGCTTCTAGTGGAGATCTCATGCTTCACTGCCTATCCAGTCTTCACGCCCTCTGTCACGGAATGAGATTGCTTTGCCAGCAGGCTGTATCTTTTTATTAGGTGGCACTTTTTGCTAGGTGAGGAGAGAATCAGAAACAGTTTTTATTTGTTTACGTTTTCTCTCATAATGTACAACACACATCCAGGGCTATAGTATCCTCCTGAGTTTCTCATAGTGTCTGAAAAAAACTGCTTTTTTCTTTCTTCCTTTCCAAACAGGATTCAACGTGTAGTCCAGGCTGCCCGAGGACTCCCACTATTTCTTCTCTGCTTCCCTCGTGTGTGGATGGTGTCATGGTTTGAAATGTGTCCTCCACAGTCTCATGTGTTTGGCAAGGTCATGGCACCTTGAAGGGTGGAGCCTTGCTGGAGGAAGCAGTCACAAGGGGTGGGCCTTGAGGTGGATGAGTCCCACCCTACCTCCAGGAGAAGTCTTCCTTCGCTGCAAGCAGTCTGCAGCTCTCAGCCTCCAAGATGACTGCAATGACCCAGCCTCCTCCAGCTTTGGCAGCCAGCCATGCCGCCTCCGCCATGAGAAACTATCTCCCCTCTGGAACCATAAACTGAATAAATCTCCCTTTGTCCCTTAAGTTGCTTGACTTTGGATCCTCAAGAGTAACCGTTACAGAGGGCAAGGCTGTGCCGTCACATCCAGTTCCTGAGAGATCTGCGTCATAAGGATGCGACTTGAGTCTGGGGGGACGTCATCATACTGCCTCCTCAGTCATCAGCTAGCACTTGGAGGGACACTGAGTGTCTGATTTACCCAATTGGAATCCACTATAACGGGGCCTTGGGCTGCTCCATGAGTTATGATACCCAGGGGACCGGTAACCATTAGACCCCAGCGCTGACTCCACCACACGCAAAGAAAGAGAAGATAAAAAGCAAAACTTGGGAATGTAGTTCAGTGGTAGAGCGCTTGCCCCGCATGTGAGATCAATTCCCAGCAGCAAAAACAAACAAGTAACCAGTCCCTCCCCTCTAGGCTATATTATGATCAACATGTCGTCCCCAAACTGCTGAAGAACTACTGCATGGACTCTTGAGTGTAGCTAGGGCTCCAGCTGGAATGTCGCACCCAAGGCCCAGACACTGTCCTGCAACCCGGGACTGTGCTTTCATCTTTGTGAATTTCAAAGCCGTTGGGTTCCGTTGGATAGCAAACAAGCAGCTAGGTTCTCAGCGTGAGAATCAGCCAGTTCACAGGATCACCTGTAGGTGGCGCTATGCTACCGTTTTTCTATTTGTTTCTCTCCCTTCACCTTCTTTCCTCTCCAAACTTTTTCTTTTACTCTGCTCTGCCCTCTCCTTTCCCTCTCCCTGTTCTCTCTCTCTCTCTTTCCCTTCTTCCTTCCCCTACCCTTTCTTCTCTTGCTGAATGTTACTGAAAAACTTGTCAATTCACTCATTGATTCTCCAAATAATAAATATTATCTAATGTGGAAACATCTAATGTGGAAACTTTCTTTAAAAAAAAAAAGAAAAGAGAAAGAAAAACTGGATGTTGTTTGCTAAGGAAAGAAACTAGCCTGGCAGACCTGTGCTAGAACTTAAGGCACTTTGGCTTAACACATCATTTTCAGATAAAGGTATTTCCCCTAAATAAATTGGCCGGTAATTGTCAAAACCCAAACTCAGTGATTCTTATTTAAGACTTAACTATGCTACCTTGCTGTTGATTTCTCCTATATTGGGATATCCGCGGCCTCAGACACTTCACAATTTCCTTACTTGAGATTTTTTTTAAAATTCAGTGGGCTTAGATAAGAGAAGCTCTCAGACCCCAGCTAAGTTGCTTCCTATTACAACGGAAGACTAGTGAGACAGAAAACCACATTGGGCCAGAGTACGGACTATCAGCAAATCCAGAATACTCAGCCTAATGGACACATCAAAATCTTATCCCACACCAAGGCTCAGGGAACCTCGAGGAAGTGGGGGCTGTAAGATTGCAAGAGCCTAAAGGCGGGATGAGGTACCCCTGGCCAACACACTTCAGCCAAGACAGTCACTGTGCCGAGAACTTCTCCCATCGGACCCACACAACGGCCGACACACCAACATTTCCCAAAGGAATATCTAGGATCTTAGAAGAAAATAGCTGCTCTCAGAAAGTGTCTCAGGTTCTGGAGGGGGAGAAAACAGGATGGATGAAGGGAGGGGAGGGGAGGAGAAGAGAGTGTAGATGGGGAGGGGAGGAGAGGAGGGAAATGGGTGGTTTAGAGATAAGGGCAAAGACCTAAACCCAGTTTGTCTATAAATATATTAATTAATTAAAGAAATCCAGTTTGGTCAGGGGTGTTACCCTAGGCTGAATAGTGGGGACTACCAACAGCACAGAGTCCTGCCTTCTTTCCACTATACCACAGCTCAAACACCTCACATTACAAACACGGATCAAACATGGAAGACAAAGTCAGCAATCCGGCTTAGAAGTCAGGTGAGGGATTATGAAGTCCGTGAGGGAGTCTTGCTTCTTATGGAATTGTGCATGTGTCTAGGACATGATAGAATTAATCTCCTTCATTGGCAAATGGTCAGTGACGATGGAGGGAAGCTCGGGAATCCTCGGGAATCCTGAATCCCTAGATCCCAAACAGATTTCGTGGGTTATGCCCCTCCAGGGGTCTTAACAGTGACCCAGTGAAGAGGTGACATCCTTGAGAGAGAGCGCACACGTTTGTGCTTTCGGCTGGAAGGACACTCACCTGACAATGAGCACGTTCTCCTCCATGCTTTGGGTTATGCTGGTCATAACCTACCTGCACTCACTGTGTTCATGACACTGAGTTTAAAAAAACATGAGAACGGCTCACACCTGTAGCCCAACACTGGGGACATTAAGTACTTGGCAGAGTGTGAGTTCAAAGTCAGCCAAGGTGTTTTGCAAAATCAAAACAGCCACAAGTACACGTTCTACTGGTTTTAAGAGAAAGACGTAATCCCGTGCTCAAATTCCACCATGCTCACACGAGAGAATGAGAACATTAAATAACAGAGTTGTGGTCTGTTATGAGAATGCTTGGGCCTCATGGACACCCCTAAAGGGTGTTCATATTGCTCCATCTGCTGTGGGAATAGTCCTGGGAGGGCAAAGTGTTTGAAGACTTAAAAGTGCTTGAAATTGTTATGTTACAAAAGAAAAACTTAAAATACCTTTGTCATGGATAGATCTGGTGGGTACCACTTAAACTAGGTGTACCCCATATGAAATAAATCCACTTTAGGCTCTTCTCATGGTGATGCAATAAAGACATCAAAAAAGAATATTTCGGCGATGAATTGTAACCACAAAGAAGCAGGCAGACACACCTTGATTTTTGACACTCCATCAACCTTAGTCCTTTTAAAAATATTACCCAAGTAAAAGAAAGGGCAGAGAAAGAATTTTTTTTAATCTGACCTGAGGGCTCAGGGTTAAAACCTTTGCTTCACAAGCAAAGATCCTACATAAAATACTGGGTGGATATGATGGAGACCTGTGATTTCAGCCCTGGAAGGCAGAGTCTGGGAGACATCAGAGCAAAGCAATAAGGAGCTAGAGAAATCCAGGATGATTCCCAGGGTCACCCTGGGTCTCCACGGGCACACACACACCTAAGTGCCTTCTACACACACACACACACACAGAGCTGCCCTGAGAGGTTGGAGGTATAACTCATTGGTAGAGTACACCTAGCACACAGAAGGTTCTGGGTTCAATCTCCAGCCCGGGCCAGATGTGATGACTCACGTCTGAAATCACTAGGGCCCACAGGGGAGAGAACTTACGTCACAGAGCTGTCCTCTGATCTCCACATGCCCAGCCAGGGGGACATTATCAAACACTGAGGAGTGACCGAGACAAACATAAGTCAAAGAAACTCTAGACAGGGCCGAACCTCTAGGAAAGCAAATTAGGGAAAGCAGAAACAATGAGCACCCTGCAGCAGTCCACCTGCATGGTTGCTGATAAATCGCCATCAAACAGCTTAAGGGAACAAGGGGTTTATTTTCTCTTATGATTGAATAGTTACAGTTCTCAGTCCAGCTTGACAGGAGAGCTCACACCACCACCAGGGCGGAGGGAACTGGCCACACCATCTCTACATAGCAGCTGAGAGAGGGACGATCCCTACTTGCCAGACCAGCGTGTCTGGCCAAGTGTACACAAAGATGCTGACTCTCTCAAGCAGCTCTCTGTATTTTATTCCAGGGCCCAATCCCACCCACCATGGGCTGGGCCTTCCCCATCAGCTAGACAATCTCCTGCAGGTTTGCTCTGGGCCTAACTCAACCACTAATTCTCCACACATGGGCCCGGAGCTCAAACCCTCCACTCTCAAGTTGACACCTGTGCCTAACTATGACAACCCCATAGAGAGCAGCGAAGGGGAGGTGTCCGCCTCCTTCATCGCTGCCCGCCTCGCCCCATCTCGGGTGCTCCTCCAGGCAGACCTGGTTTCTGTTCATGAAGCAGCGGTGGAGGAGACGCCAGTGATCGCTGCGGCCCCTGAGAAAACCAAGGAGTCGAGGCCCCAACAATGGTCGCATTGATTCCAAGGCAGCCGGACAGGATGCGTGATTCATCCTCGGCTTTGCCCTTTCAGCTTTCTGTTCTTCCAGTTTGCCTTTGAGTGACTGCATGTCATCGCTGTCGCACTTCTTGCAGACCTCTTTGGCGAGGTCGCTTTCCTGTGAGTGACGGTTCAGGACCACATCCCCGCTGATTTCCTGCCCTCTGGCCTTCAGCCGAAGCATTTCCACCGTGTTGCTCTGTCCTCTGCCGTCCACCTTGCCTTGAGTCACAACCCATCACCGCCTCCCAGATCTTGTAGGTGTCGCAGCGCAGCTCACTGTAGCTGGCAGGGTCCTAGTACATGTTCTTTTTAAAAATATTTATTTATTTATTTATTTATGTGTGTGTGTGTGTGTGTGTCAGAGGGCACTGCGGGTCCCTGTGGAGGACGCAGGGTGACTTCAGGAATCATCCTGGATTGCTTCTACCTCCTTCTTGCTTCGCTTTGGGGTTTCCCAGGCTCCGCCTACCAGGGCTGGAAGTGCAGGCCTCCTGTTTCGCCTGGAGCTTTTACTTGGGACTTGGGATCTGAACTCAGGACCTTGTGCTTACAAGACTGAGTCTTAACCTCTGAGCCATCTCTCCAGCACAGTGCATGTTCTTTAAGGAAGGCTGGAGGGAGCTGGGGGTTAGGGATGGGGAAGGCTGCTCATTGTTTTAACAACAAAAACAGTAGCCTACACATTCGTGCACACTCTGTGTGATGAGAATTTTAATGTTTTCCACTTATCATTGTAAAACCAAGGACGATATTATAACTTCTTTGTATAGAGCCGTTATGTAAAGGGCAATTTGTTTTTAAATAGAGGTAATTTACTCTTTAAGGAAAAGACAACCCCTAGATGATTGTTTAAATAATTTTTTTTTTGTTCGAAATGAAAATAGGGCTGGAGAGATGGCTCAAGGGCTAAGACTTTGCCTTACAAGTAGAAGGTCCTGAGTTCAGATCCCAAGTCCCAAATGAAAAAAGCCAGGTGGAAACAGTGAGTATCGAGGAAGCCTGAACTTCCGGCCCTGGTGGGTGGAGCCTGGGAAATCCCAGAGCAAAGAAGGAGGTAGAATCCACCCAGGATGATTCCCGAAGTCACCCTTGGCCCTCCACAGGGACACACAGTGCCTTCTCTCTCTCTCTCTCTCTCTCTCTCTCTCTCTCTCACACACACACACACACACACACACACACAAAATAAATAGATGAAGTTTTTTTTTCCTAAAGTACCATTAAAATGAAAATAAAAATTCCCGTGGGAAAGGGTGTGGTAAGAGCCAGAGGACGGGCGAAATGTCAGCCAGTGGCTGCCGTTCATGCCAGGGCTGCGGTGCCCAAGAACTCAATGCCACATTGTCTTCTACTAGACCTCCACATTTGACCTGGCAACACTTTGCCATGGAAGAGGGAAAATCCTATCAGACATGATGCTGCCCTGAGGGACTGTGTGGCCCGGTGCCAGACGAAAGAGGGGGAGCCCTGTGTCGACCCACTGTGGGCACTGAAGGGTGCCTGAGCGCTGACCACTGCAGCATTCTAGAGGTGACCCGGTTGCACACAAAGGGAGAAAAAACAGTGTGGATGGGGGACGGGAAGGGCGGGAAGGCACGCGGATGGGAGGCATAGGAAATGGACTATGAAAACACATAAACTCATGGCTAATACAATTTAAAACTGAAGAAAGAAATGGGAATGAACGTAAGTGCTCAGATACGCGGTGGCATTCCTGTCCCCTCTGGGTGGACCTTCCTGTCTCCATTCCCTCCCAGTGTGGCTTGCTCCTCCGTGCAGGCAGAAGACACAGCTGGGCCCCTGGGACCATTCTGGGCCTGCCGTAGAAAGCGTCTCCCCTTGTCCCGCTAGAAGGACGTCCACCTTTCCCATGTTTCTCGTGTCCACCCTTCTTCAGGGGGACGGGGACGTGTTTCGTGTCTCGCTTTCTTCCTCTAGTGTGTTAATTATTGGCCGAAGCTGGACTCTCAAATAACATGTGTGAGTTTTATGTAACATTTGGGCCTGTTTTTTTTTTTTCCTCTTGGATAAGTTAGTCTTTGATGTGATAGAGGGACAGAGGAGAAAGACCTATTGTTCCAGAACCAGTAAGAAAGAAAGTGAGAGATGGCAGAGAAGTGAACAAGTCATAGCAACTTGCACTAGGAACCCCTGACTTAACAATTCAAAGACACAGTTACACTATTTCCTTTAGGAATCATCCCTGTTGAGAGATCTGAAGGCATCCACATGCCCCCACCCCCCAAAAAGTATATATTGAAGTACTCGCCCCCAAAGCCCTGGGCAGGTTGTGCCTCCATCCCATCTGGCAAAGTTGGTTTTGCCCGTATATGTTGCTGCTTTGTGCCATGGCTGGGATGCACATCAGTTGTGTCCTGTGCACCTCTGCAGTCAATGAATGGGGGGGGCTCACCAAAAGAATGCTGCTGCCAGGAACCTGGCCCAGTACAGGGCTTTACCTAATGCTCTTGCCCAAAGTGGGTAGACTTGGGAAAAAGTAAATAACAAATGGAAAGAAGGAGAAATTGTAGCCAATAGTAAAAGACTAAGGAAGTGGATTAAGTAGCAAGGGAAATCCAGTGTTAGACTAGACCCTCAAGAGAGGTGTATTCTAATATCTGGGATAATATCGTAGTATCTAGTGTACTTATTTCAAGCAGCCAGGACCCGTGAGAGGGGGTGGAAATAAGCCTGTTCCTCATAAGCAGGAGAACCTGAGTTCGGATCCCAGATCCCAGGTAAAAATGCTGCCTGCACATCTGGCCTTGGAAGGCAGAGCCTGGGAAACCCCTGCCGTACAAAGCAAAAGGAGATAGAACAATCTAGGATGATTCCTAGTATCACCATCAGGCTTCCACAGGCTCACACAGCTCTCTCTCTCTCTCTCTCTCTCTCTCTCTCTCTCTCTCTCTCTCTTACACACACACACACACAATTATAAAAGAAAGAGGGTCATTTGTGTGTTTTGGAAGCTGAATGTCAGCTCCATTTGCTCAACAAACGTCCCTTCAACTGCGTTACAAAATCGCAGAAGACACCAAGGTGGGAGCATGTGTGTAGGGGAGGAGTGTTGGGAGAAGAGTTGGGGGGGAGAGTGGGGGGAAGTGTGGGGGGAGAGACCATGTTAAGACTAGAAGCCACAGTGATCCGAAGGCCAGACTTATAAGCCCTCACTGTCCTCCAGAACTAAAGCCCAGGCCAGAGAGATGGCGCAGAGGGTAAACGCCTTTGCCTCCCAGGCAAAAGATCTGAGTTCAGATCTCCAGATCCTGAGTAAAAATGCCAGGAGGAAATGCAATGGATGTAATGTAATTCTGGCCCTGGAAGGTGGAGCCTGGGAAACCACAGAGTGAAGCAATAAGGAGTTAGAGCAATTCAGGATGATTCCCAAAGTCACCCTTGGACCTCCACAGGCACACTCTCTTGTACACACACACATGCGCGCACACACACTCACAATAGATGAAGTTAAAGAAAAGGATATTACCATATTACCAAAACGTTCTGTAATCTACCTTGTAAGCAAGTAGTATAAATCCCAAGAAATAACCAAACAGGAAACTAGGGGCTTTGGACAGACGTCTCCTGAGTCCCAGCAGATCAGATAAACCTTTCACATAAACCCTGCTTCCTGTTTCATTCTTCTTAGTTAATCTGTTTTTCCCGTGAATTTTATTCTTTTTTATGGTCGTGCATTGTCCTTTTTCCTTCCCTGTCTGTAACATTCCTTTATCTCCTGCAAGGTCATGAATTGCTTGTTTGTGCTGACTTAGAAGGACTTTATTTCTCCATCTTTTTTATTATTTTAAGACAGAGTCTTGTCTAGGCCAAGCTAACCTCGAACTCATTACATAACTGGGAATGACCTAGAGCTTCTGATCTTTCTGCTGAGATTACAGGTGTCTGGCATCACGTCTGATTTTTGCAGTGCTGGAGTCAAACCCATTCAAGCAAACTCTACAGCTGTGCTACCTCTGTAGCCCTCCATCAAGTTTGGATTATAGCTTCACTGGATGTCATAATCTTGACTGGCAGCTTTCAGAGGGCGAAACACATAATCCTACGCTTTCCTAGCTTCAGGGTTTCTCCTTGGAGAAATCTATGATTTGCCTTTTAAGTACGTTGGCACTTTTCTCTTGAAATTTTTTTATTATTACTTCTTGCTTTTTGAATTTTATTTTTTTATTGTGTGTGTGTGTGAGTGTGTGAGTGTGTGTGTGTGTGTGTGTGTGCGCGCGCGCAAGCATGCATGCGTGTACCAAGGGGCACTGCGAATCCCTGTGAAGGTCCAAGGGTGACTTCAGGAATCATCCTGGATTGCTTCTATTTCCTTCTTTGCTTCCCTCTGGGATTTCCCAGGCTCCTCCCACCAGGGCCAGACATGCAGGCCACAGCTGTTTCCACCTGGTGTTTTTACATGTAACCTGGGATCTGAACTCAGGATCTATTGCTTTCGAGACAAAGTCTTAACCCCTGAACCATCTCTCCAGCCCCAGTTTAATAATTTTGATGTCTTAATGACAATGTATCTTGGAGATGTTCTTTTCTCTCATGTCCTTTGCGTTTCTTATCTCTTTAATTAATTAATTAACCTAGCTAACACTGAAAATTGAATGTAGGGCCACATACATGCTCGGTAAGTGTTCTACAGTGAACTATAGTCCCAGGCCTACTTGAGTATCTAAATACCTCTTGTAGTTGTGTGTTCGTATCTGTCCCTAGATTTGGAGGTTTTTTCTGCTAGTGTGTGTGTGTGTGTGTGTGTGTGTGTGTGTGTGTGTGTGTGTGTGTCTGTGTGTGTGTGTCTGTGTGTGTGTCTGTGTCTGTGTTGTCTGTGTGTATGTAAATGCCTATGGAGGCCCAAAAAGTGGCTTTAGGAATCATCTGGGATTGTTTCTACCTCCTTTTGCTTCACTCTGAGATTTCCCAGGTTCTGCCTTCCAGAACAGGACATCTATGCTGTTGCTATTTCTACCTAGTGCTTTTATGCGTGATCTGGGATCCTAACCCGGGTCCTTCTGCTTTTCGAGGCCAAGTCTTAACCCCTGAGCTAGCTCTTCAGCCTTTCTACTATAGTATTATTGAATGATTTCTCTTGTGTTTGGTCTTTATTCTCAGCTTTTTCTTCTATGCATATGGATTCTTGGGTTTGGTCTCTAGATTGTGTTCAGAGTTCTTGAAGATTCTGTCATAATTATTTTTCCTTATTGCTGTTTGAATATATTTCCCACTATTTTTCCCCTATTCTTTCTTCTGCTTGAGTGAGCCTCCCGTGACGCTTTTTACTGTGTTTTCTATTCAATTGCTTCATTTGTTTATTTCAAAAGAATGTTAATTTCCTTGCTGAATTTTTCCTCTGTGTGGTTGAACTTCATTATTTGTCATAGTTAAGCACAGGTGTCAACTTAACTGTTGAAGGTTTGTGCTCTGGGCACATTCGTAGAGAATTAGTGGTTGAGTTAAGTCCAGAGCAAACCTGCAGGAGATTGTCTAGCTGCTGGGGAAGGCCCAGCCCATGGTGGGTGGGACTAGGCCGTAGAATAAATCACGGAGAGCTGGTTGAGAGTTGGCATCCTTCTGTTCATTTGGCCAGACATGCTGGTCTGGCAAGTAAGGATTGTCTCTCTCTCAGCCGTTATGTGGTGATGATGCGTACTCTTCTGTCAAGCCTGACTAAGAACTATAATCAGGAATCGTAAAAGAACAAACCCTTGTTCCCTTAAGCCATTTGATGGTCATTTATCAGCAACCATGCAGGCAGACCGCAACATTATCCTTGCTGCTGCTTTCCTTATTCAAATTAGTTCTGACCTGATTTTCTTACTTCATTCTTGTTTCAATCCCTTGAAGTCATTGAACATGTTTAAAAGTAGAAGTTTTAATTATTTATACTTTAGCTATTTTATTATTTTTGGTTTCAGTTATTGAGGAGTTGCAAACTTTCAAAGATATCAGATTAGCTTGATTTTTCATCATGTGCTATGTGTTCTGTTGTGTGTATTGTGTGTGTTGTATGCATGTCTATGGATGCTGTGATTTGTGAATGTGTTAGGATGAATCTATCTTTCAAGGTATCTTGTTTTGTGTTCTTGTTATTTTTGTTCATTTACTTTTTAAAAAAAATTCTGTGGGCCTTCTCAGTCGGTGGTCTCTTGGACTTCTGAAACCACCATTCAGAACGAAACGAGAACATGTTGAGAAGTACAAGCAGGGGTTTTATTGATAAGGGAAGAAACTTTTAGGAGACAAGGAGGAAGCCACAGTCTTAAGGTGGGAAAGCATTAGAGCAGAGGAGAGGCCTAAGGTCAGAGAGAACAGGGAAAGCTGCTATAAGTATCTAAGAGGTCAGAGCTGCTGTGGGATGACTGCATGGCTGGCAGGAAGAAGGAGGAGGAGGAGGAGGAAGAGGAAGAAGAAGAAGAAGAAAGGAGAAGAAAGAAGAAGAAGAAGAAGAGAAAGAGGAAGATGAGGAAGAAGAAGAGGAGGAGGAGGAGAAAAAGGAAGAAGAAAACAGGAAGAAGAAAACAGGAAGAAGAGAGAGGGAGAGAGTCACAATCTTCAAGTTGCTAATGAATGGCCCAGTGTTACTAGGGAAATGAGGGAAAGACTAGAGGACTGGTGGGCGTGGATCTCACAGGACCAGACATTTCTAACTGTACTAACTGTCCAACAGAAATTAAATTGTCGGGGCTGGAGAGGTGGCTCAGGGGTTAAGCCTCCGCCTTGCAGACAGAAGGTCCTGAGTTCGGATCTCAGATCCCACATATAGACGCCAGGCGGAAGTGGGGACGGCCTGCGCTTCTGGCCCTGGTAGGGCGGAGCCTGTGAATCCCGGGGCAGAAGGAGGTGGAGGCGGCCATGGTGGTTCATGGATTCGTCCGTGGTTCTACACAGACACACACACACGCGCGCACGCACATACACACACATATGCACACAGTTAAATAAATAATAATAATAATAAAAAAATTTAAAAAAAAGAAATTAAATTGTCACCATTGACTTGACAATCATCGGATACTGAAATATAGTCAAAAGTAATTGAGTGTTTTACCTACATCCTTCACAAAGTTAAGAACTGATGGAGGCAAAATACTGGCCAGATGAATTAGGTGTTTAAAGGTAATAATATTGAGAAGTAAAAAAATGTGGGGGGAGGCTGGAGAGATGGCTCAGGAGTTAAGAGCCTGCCTTACAAGTAGAAGGACCCGAGTTCAAATCCCAGATCCCATATAGATAACAATCTAGGAAGATTCTCAAAGTCATCCTCGGGTGTGTGGGCACGCACACACACACCAAAATAGAAAATTTAAAGAAAAGAGAGCGAAAGAGAAAGCAAAGCAGGAGTGAGAGAAAATGTTATGTAGTTTGAAAGTATGGGGAAAAAATAAGACAATGGAATAGGAGCAGAAAAAAAGAGCAATCTAAGACTTAAATGAGCAAGATGAAAACTAAAACGAAAAATATTAAAAATAAAAATGCAAGTCTAGTGATTTGGCTCAGTGTGTAAATACGTGTATGCACAAACTTGGCAACCTAAGTTTGATCCCTGGAGCCTGTTCAGTGGAGAGAAATGACTTGCAAAAGTTGTCCTCTGGTCTTCATGCGTACCTGCTTCCTCTCTCTCTCTCTCTCTCTCTCTCTCTCTCTCTCTCTCTCTCTCTCTCTTTCTGTCTCAAATAAAAAGGATGACTAAAAAATAAAAATGCAGGGGCTGGAGAGGTGGCTCAGGGATTAAGCCTCCACCTTGACGGCGGAAGGTCCTGAGTTCGGATCCTAGACCCCACGTATAGACGCCGGGCGGAAGCAGGGGCGGCCTGCGTTTCAGGTCCTGGTAGGGCGGAGCCTGTGAATCCCAGGGGCAGAGTAAACAAGGAGGAGGCGGTCCATGGTGGTTCCCGAATTTGTTCCTGGTTCTACAAACACATACTTGTCCGTGGTTCTACACACATACGCACACACACATACACGCGCACAATTAAATAAATAATAATAAAAAAAAAATAAAAAAAATAAAAAATAAAAATGCAAAAGCAGAAATAAAAGACAAGAGAAAATACAGATAAAAAAATAGCATAAGCCCCGTCAATATTTCTCCTTTGCTGGGATGGGTGCAGCCGGCCTCACAGGATCCTGTACAGTCTTTTGCTAACTGTGGTGGCAAAATCATAGCCACCTGCCTCTGTCCCCCTGTCCCCCCCAATCACCCCTCTTCGATGGCCGCAGCCAGCACCTTCTCTGTTAGGATGGGCTGATGAACAGGATCGACCCTCAGTTGTTCCCTTCTGCGGAGTGCCATTCTCCAGGCGTCTCCACCAGGTGCCCGCAGCCCAATTCCAGCTTGCCAACTCCGGTCTGTCCGGTGCGCTGTCAGTCCATGCCTCTTACTGGTGGATTTCAGCCAGTGTCTAGGACGCCATGTAGCTGACGGCTGCTCTTCCCTCCAAGGTCCCACAAGTGGTGTCCAGTTGAGCCCCTGTTCACGTAGTTTGGGGTGTTGTGGCTTAATCTGTGGAACGGGGGCAGGAGGTGCGCCCACCCCCACCCCCAAAAGAGGCTTGGGTGTAGAGTTTCCCTCAGAGTTGGCTTCCTCAACCTTGGTATCAACCACAGGTAGAGAGGCAGGGCCAGCGGGTCCCTTCTTCCAGAACATCCATTTTCTAGGTGGGTTAATTTTCCAGGGTCTGCCTCTCTGCTAGCATGCAGATCATTGGCTTCTAGAGACTTCTATTCTACTGTTCAATACTTTTAGCTTCTCCTGTTCCTCCTTTTCTACTGTTTACCCGCTTAAATTTTTATTTATTTATTTTATTTATTCAATTGTGCATGTGTGTATGTACGTGTGTGTAGAACCCCGGGCGAATTCGGGAACCACCATGGACGCCTCCACCTCCTCCTTGTTTACTCTGCCCCGGGATTCACAGGCTCTGCCCTCCCAGGACCAGAAACGTAGGCCACCTCGCTTCTCCCCGGTGTCTATATGTGGGGTTTAGGATCCAAACTCAGGACCTTCCGCCTGCAAGGCAGAGGCTTAACTTGCTTATAAGAACGGTTTTTAGTAGGCAGCTGAGAATAGCTAAGAAGGTTCCATAGGAACCACACCCACCACATAATTCCAAGAATGAACTCCAACCTCACCTACCTCCTTTCCACCTAAGCACAAAGTTCTTCTTTTCTAGAAAAAGAACCAGCTTAGTCACCAGAAGTCCAACCCCCCCACCACCACATAAACAGACTAATCAGACCCAAAAGAACTAAAAATGCTCATTTAGAGAAACTAAAGCTAACCAGTATAACAAGCTAGTTTTCAGAACTGTCCTATAAGGACGCACCTTCGGCAGCTTCTCTTGCCTCTCTCAGGCCAAGTGCCTGAGAGCTTCCCTCCCTCCCTCTCTCATTAAATCCTGCTCTAACCTCACCACATGTTCTGGTTTTAGTCAACTTCAAGACACAAGATGCGCAGAAAGAAACTCGGTTTCAGTCTGAACAAGATGCCTTGCCCTTCCCCAAGAGTCTTCTCTCTGAACCTTGGTTTGGTTGTTTTCCTTGCAGATGGGTGGGGAGGCCGGAGAACACCATTCCACCATTCATCTCTACTCATCTGAAGAATATGTTTTATTATTTTGTTTTATGGAGAGAAGGTCTCACTTCGTAGCCTAGGCTGGTCTGGGATTGGAGCTCCTCCCACTTCAGCCTGACCACTGAAGGGACTGCATTAACATGCGATAATACCCGACCCCAAGGATTCCTACGCTCTGAAGAGTGGCCTGTTAATTGGTGATGTATCTAAACAACATCCCCCTCCCCAAAAGAATATCTACAACTGTGATGCAAATATGTGATGCAATCAGAAGAGATTGTGTCTGAAATTCTCAAATTTTTGCCTGTCTGTATCACTAGCTATCTAAGTCTTCTCCCTGTTCAACTTCTCAAGTCTTGCTGTGAACTGTCTCCCCTCCGCAGCCCTTCAAGACCCCAGCTAAGGGCTGACGGGTCAGGTCGGCAGGTAAAGGCTCCTGCTGGCAAACCCGAGGGCCTGAATTCAATCCCCAGAAGCCCACCTGGTAGAAGGAGAGGATTTCAGAAGGTTGTCCTCTGGTCTCCACCCTTGCACAGTGGTATTTATGTGCATGTCTTCTCTCGCTCCTTTCCTCCCTCTCTCAATAAATAAGTAGATAAGCAAGTAAATAAAAGGGAATAGATGCAATGGTCAGGATTTAGCCAGGTGTCCTGGTCTTAAACAGCCAGATGCCCTTTCAAGGACAGAGGTTCTGTCCCATCCTATGGGGCTTCTTTGTCTTATAGGGCTTCTTTGTCTTTTTAAATTATGGCTATATGTATATATATATATATATATATATACATACACACACACACACATACACACATACACACACACATATATATAAAACCTATGGCAAGATATATATATATTATATATGTGTGTATATATATTATACATACATATAAAACCTATGGCAAGGTATAGATATAGATATACAAAAAGCTTGTGGCAAGATGTAACTAAGCCTAAAATGTGCCTCTCTAGCCATGTGTGGCATACAGTCCTTTACATGTCCTACGACCATCACCACTTTCTGTCCCCCATTCCCACATGGCCGTCTTCTGGCTAGAACACTTCTGGGGGGAGTTTGATATCCCTTCAGGAGTACCTTATGGGGACCAGGAAGCATAGCTGCTGATGATGGGGTGAGAAGATTCCCAAGGGTCCAGCAGCCTTAGAGAGTTCTCTTTCTCTGATTTATTAAAACACAGACACACACATACACACAGACACACAGACACACAGACACACAGACACACACACACACACACAGACACACACACACACACACACACACGGGCCTCCTGAGCAGAAGGTCCTAAATTTAGATATTGGATCCCACATAAAAATGCCAGGCAGAAATGGTAGCAGCCTGCACTTCCGCCTGGGAAGTTAAAGTCTGGGAAACTTCAGAGCAAAGCAAAGAGGAGATAGAACAATCCAGGGTGATTTCCAAAGTCACCCTTGGGTCTTCAGAGGGACACACAGTGCCCCCTGACTCACACAGACACACATACATACGCACACAAACACAGATACACACACACACACACACACACACACACACACACACACATAAAAACAAAACAAAACAAAACAAAAACCCCAGAAAGTCAGGAAACGTGTGCTTATCAAACTCCAGGGAATCAGTATGAGATCAGAGCTCATTCAACATGGAGACTCTGTTAATGCCCTATCCAGTGCACTCCTCACAGTCCTCTGAAGCTGTCTGCTAGGGATGAGAGGGTGTTTGACGAGGGCAGAGCAGAGCAGGAGACATTACTGGATCTGAACATCTAACATCTGGGTCTTCCAGTCTCCACACACTGAACAGAGTCCTTGGCCAGCAATTTTTACATAGACTTTCAGGGTTACTTTCCAGTCTCACTACAGCAGTCCCAGTGAAGTTCTGTGCTGTGCCGTCTGCTATGCTTTGTTTATTTATTGTGTATGTGTTTATTGTGTTGATGCATGTACATGTACGTGAATGGATGTGCCTGTAAATGTTTGTGCATGCATGCAAGTGCATGTATGTGAATGCATTGCATGCATGTGAATATTTGTGCATGCTTGTGAGTACGTGCATGTATGTGAGTGCATTGCATGCATGCGAGTACATGCGCATGTATGTGTGTGCATTACATGCATGTGAGCACATGTGCATGTATGTGAGTGCATTGTGTGCATGCGAGTGCATGTATGTGTGTGCATTGCATGCATGTGAGTGCATTGCATGCATGTGAATACACGTGCATGTATGTGAGTGCACTGCATGCATGCGAGTGCATGTATGTGTGTGCATTGCATGCATGTGAGTGCATTGCATGCATGTGAATACACGTGCATGTATGTGAGTGCAGTGCATGCATGTGAGTACATGTGCATATACATACGTGCATGTGGAGGGCACATAGAAGCTAGAAGAAGACATCAGTTGTCCTCTCTCAGTCTCTCCACTTTGAGTTGGGGTGTCTCACTGACTCTGCAGCTTTGAAGATTCAGCTACAGGGGCTGGTCAGCGAGCTTCAGAAATGGAGGGACCACACTGGGCTCCTCTTTTAAACATGCTTGAGCAACAAGCTCTCTCCCTCGTGAGCCATCTCTGCAGTCTGTACAGTCTGTCCCAACGATGTCACCGCCTAACTCTCCTGGCTCCCAGACCCGCACCACTCTAACCATTCAATGTTGTTGTTTTTTCCCCTTTTCCAGCCTTTTTCCTTTCCATCTGTGGGCGGAGCCTCTGACAGGGTTTTCACGATTCCTGTGTCTTGTATTGCTGATTGTGCTAACTGTAGAAGTGAATCATCAGTCTATCCGTTGTTCCTTAGCATGGAGTCCTCTTTTTTTTGAGTTACACGAGTGTCTGAGCATGTACCACAGCGTTTAAAACCATCTCTGGTCTTCAAGGAACTGTAAAGGAATTCTCTGAGGACGTGTGGATCGTCTCCTATTGTGTGTGACCACCCTGTTCACTGACCTCGCTGCTCTGTCACCTGACACACAGACCTCTTGGTTCGCAGCCTGACCTATAGGATCGCCCTAGGAGCATCCCGACTGCACACACCCGAGAAGCCTGCCACTGACACTTTCACATCTCTAGATGATTCCATTGTACAGCCAAGGATGAAAAAAAAAAAAAAAACATGCAGAGAGCTAGAGATATGGCTCAGGGGTTAAACCTCTGCCACATAAGCAGAAGGTTCTGAGTTCTGATCCTGTATCCCATGTAAAAATGTCATGTGAAATGGTGGCAGCCTGCACTTCTGACCCTAGAAAGTAGAGGCTGAGAAACTCCAGAGCAAAGCAAAGAGGAGGTAGCACAATCCAGAGTGATTCCTAAAGTCACCCTTGGGCCTCCAAGGACACACACACACTTAGTCGCCTTCTGATACACACGAGTTGCCCACACTCATGTATGCATGTACACACACACACACACACACACACACACACACACACAGGGAATTGAGCTCAAGTCACAGAGGCCCAGTTCTGGTTGCATCTATGCACTGGACAAATATCCCTGCCTCCCCCGCCCCCTACTTTTGGCAAGACGGCAGAGCACAAAGCCAGAGCGAGTTTCTGTTTTTTTTCTGGTTTTTTTTTTTTTTTTTGAGAATTAAGGTAGAGTTTATTAGAAAAGAGAAAGGTTGGAACTCACAGACTCCAGACGTGGAGTGCCATGAGAAGCTAAGGCACTTCCATGAGAAGCAGAAATAAAACAGAGCTCATGGCAATAGAGTGCCATGAGGGTCTAGGGAGCCCATGAGAACGCACAGTGCCTAGGCATGGAATTCATGAGGAGCAAGGAACAAGAAACAGACTCATGGCACTGGAGTGCCATGAGGGTCTAGGAGCCTCCAAGAGAAGTAGGCAGCTGGAAACGGACTCATGGCACTTAAAGGGCCATGAGGGGCTAGATCGCCCGAGTTTCTGTTTTGTAAGGAAGTTCCAAGTATGACCCTCCTACAGAAACACAACCTAGCAAGACACAAAAGCCAGTTACAATGAAAATGACGAAAGCCAGAAAGACGAATAACGAGGAAACGAAAAAAGAACCTTGTTCTCGCAGAAACGAGAAGGCTCCCTCCCTCAAAGGGTGGGATTGGAGCCAGCTGATACACAAGAAACCACAGCGTGCATTTTTTGGTTACACCAGATGTGGCCACAGACACCAGATGGGCAATGCCCATACAGAAGGATGCAGGCTGCTCCGGAGCCACACGGAAAGTCTCCTCTTGTAGCTGGCCATGCGGTATGCTGTGCTTGAAGACGGGAAGATAGAAGTTTCTCCAAGGGGGAGGGGGAGTAGGGGGGTCAGGGGCAAGAGGAGGGAGGGAGGGAACCGGTGTACCTATTAAGTTTCTATGAGCGGAAATAATAATAATAATAATAATTAAAAAAAGAAGCTTCTCTAAGGAGAGAAGACAAGCCCGGGGCATGCATCCATTGCAAAAGTGCAAAAGACAAGTGCCTGCTTTTATAAAAAGATCTCTCTGAAGGCTGGAGAGTGTTAAGGGTAACACTCTGTCTTGCAAGCAGAAGGTCCTGAGTTTGGATCCCAGGTCCCACGTAAAAACACCAGGCAGAAATGGCAGTGGTTCACACGTCAGGTCCTGATGGGCGGAGCCTGGGAAATCCCAGAGGGAAGCAAGAAGGAGGTAGAAGCCATCGGGATGATTCCCAAAGTCATTTTTGTTCCTCCATAGGGACACACAGTGCCCTCTGATATACATACTCCCATACATATACCCCACATACACATGAAATAAATAAATTTAAAAAAAAGGGAAAGGTCCCTTTGAGACTCGATGATGGCTGGGGAGATGGCTCAGGGGTTAAAGCCTCTGCCTCCCAAGCAAAAGGACCTGAGTTTGGATCCCCAGATACTATGTAAAAATGCCTGGCAGATGTGACAGCAGCTGTCATTTCTGCCCTAGAAGACAAAGCCTGGGACCGCCCAGAGCAAGCTGGCTAGACAGACTGAGTTTAATGGTTGCTCTGGTTTCATTAGAGGCCCGGGCTCACTCACTGAAGTTGAAGAGGATGGTTCCTGACATCACCCTTGGGCCTCCACAGACACGCACGCACTCAAGGGCACTCATGTTTGTATGACACATGTACCCGCCCACATGCACTGGCAAGCACCCCATACACACCAACATTGAAAACCCACAAATATATGAAATGACTCAGGCTTGTCATCTCAGCATCTGAGGTAGAGGCAGGAGGCTCTGGAGTTCAAAGGTCATCCTTGGCTACCGAGTGAGTTCAAGGCCAGCCTGGGCTTTTGAAAAGCGTAGAAACAGAAACAAGTTGGTTCGTCTCGAGTCTGAGGGTGAGGCTGAAAACAGCTGGTGGAGAAGTGCCCTGCGTCAATCATGTTTTTAATAGCTGCTGCTGCTGCTTGCTGCTTGTGTGTGGGTCTGTATCTCTCTGTGCATGTCTGTGTGTGTCAGAGGACACTAAACTATAGGTTTATTTAAAAACTCCATTCATTCATTTAGAGTGTGTGTGTGTGTGTGTGTGTGTGTGTGTGTGTGTGTGTGTGTATCAGTGGGCACATGTGTCCCTGTGGAGGACCAAGGGTGACTTGGGGAATCATCCTGGATTGCTTCCACCTCCTTCTTCCTTCGCTCCAGGATTTCCCAGACTCTGCTCACCAGAGCTAGAAGTGCAGCCCACCACTGTTTCCACCTGGCATTTTAACAGGGGACCTGGGATCCAAACTTGGGACCTTCTGCTTGTAAGGCAGAGTCTTAACCCCTGAGTTATCACTCCAGCCCTCAAGTTTAGGTTTCAAACCACTCAGGAAAGCAACTCGTATTATTGACCATAAAGAATTTTCCAGAACCCTGTTGGGTTTGTAAGAAGTTTCAATTCCATTTTATAGAAAGGAATCCAAGATTTGATAACTAGAGAAACACAAGGAAGCTTGTGTGCAGCACATTCATCGAAGCCATTAGTGAGATTTTCTGAACTATTCCAAATACTCATAGTTTAAATAGTGTTTGTGCAAATTTTGGCTTGCTCTTGTAGTGGAATGCTTTGCAGTCATTAAAATGGTTTTTCACAAATAAAAAGAAATCTCTGTGTGTGTGTGTATGTGTGTGTGTGTGTGTGTGTGTCTGTGAGTGTGTGTGTGTGTGTGTATCAGAGACCACTGTGTGTGCCTGTGGAGGCCCAAGGGTGATTTCGGGAATCCTCCTGGATTGCTTCTATCTCCTTTTTGCTTTGCTCTGAGATTTCCTAAGATCTGCCTTTTAGAACCAGAAGTGCTGGCTGCTGCTCTTTCTACCTGACATTTTTACAGTGGGACCTGGGTTCCAAATTTAGGACCTTCTGCTTGGGAGGCAGATTCTTAACCCCCTGAGACATCTCTCAGCACCCTCAAATTACAATTCTTTCAGATCCCTTGTTTCAATAGGCTGCTGTTCCAAGACTCTCTTTAGACTATCTTCATTCTTGCTGGGAAGGCTACAATTTGAGTTTACTTGATAAATTTATTAATATTTTGCTTTGAAGAGGGCTGGAGAGGTGGCTCAGGGGTTAAGCCTCTGCCTTGCAAGCGGAAGGTCCTGAGTTCGGATCCTAGACCCCATGTATAGACCCCAGGCGGAAGCGGGGGCGGCCTGCGTTTCTAGCCCTGGTAGGGCAGAGCCTGTGAATTCCGGGGCAGAGTAAACAAAGAGGAGGTGGAGGCCATCCATGGTGGTTCCTGAATTCACCTGTGGTTCTACACACACACACACACACACAATTGAATAAATAATAAACCTTTAAAAAAAAAGTCGTTAAAAAATTTTGCTTTGAAAAAAGAGGGGCTATTTACATTTCCCTCTCTTAAAATGAATGGCAAACCATCTCTCTGATCTGCTTCTGATGGCCACTGTTGCAGTCATCCTACATGGTTACTGATAAATCACCATCAAATGAATTAAGGGAATAAGGGGTTTATTTTCTCTTACAATTCCTAGTTACAGTTGTTTGTCCATTTTAGCAGAAGACCTCACACCAGCACCAAGGTCTAGGGAACTGGCCACACCATCTTCACACAACAGCTGAGAGAGGGACGATCCTTACTTGCCAGACCAGCATGTCTGGCCAAGTGTACACAAGGATGCCAACGCTCTCAACCAGCTCTCTGTTTTATTCAAGGGCTTAATCCTGCCCACATAGGCTGGGCCTCCCCATCAGCTAGACAATCTCTTGCAGGTTTGCCCTGGGCTTAACTCAACCATGTATTCTCTACAAATGTGCCTAGAGCTCAAACCCTCAACGGTCAAGTTGACACCTAATTATGACAGCCACTATACAAACTTCTCTGTCCCTCTAAGCCTTAATCAATCAGACATGGGAGAATGAAGTCATGGGGAAAGATATAAAAGATTCAAAAGCCTCTC